>CM047431.1:30410562-31010562 GCA_026168455.1 Theocolax elegans | reverse complement strand
GGGAATCGGATTCTGGTACTGGTGGCTGGATTATTCCTATTATTTAGATTGCTGTCCGTCCTAGTTTGATTAATAGTATCTACCCTGGGTACATAGTTCGATCTATTCACTGTCCTTCGTTCTGGTTCCAATGGTAATGGGTGTGTCCACTCTGTCCCATCATGGTCAGTACTCCAATGGACTCGACCTGTTTCTTTTTCCCCCATCCTAGGACGTCCTTTAACCATTGTAGCTGGTATTTCTTCTTGATAATCATTTCGGGTCATACTATTCCGATGAACATTATTAATATCACAATCATTTCTTCCTGACATACTTGCTGGATAATTTTGTAGATAACTGTTCTCGTGTCCAGTAACATCACAGTTCCTTTCATTTATCCTTCCATTTTGGTCTGCTCGATTAAAAATTGGGTTAGCGATTGGGAAATACGACGTATTATCAGCTCGAATCGTGGGGTAAGCTGGATTTACCGAATTACTTGGTTCCGTTAATGTCATTGACCGTTGTTCATAATCAGCTCTTGGTATATTCTGCACTCTTCCATCGGAAACCGGAAACTGAGTAGATTGAGCTCGAGGGGGAACACTAGGAACTCCATTCTTTAAATCATTTGATTCCTCTATGGGTATTAACCAATCATTCTGAAGAACATTTTCTGATGGCACATCCTGGGTAAGTAAATCTTACACCTGGGGTTGCCAACTTTGCCATACAGAAAATACACGATGACTATTCAAAGAAATAGGGTCCTGAAATCGTCCTACGGTTTGTCCGGTTCTTAAAGGTACATGATTTATATCCGATTCTCCTAACAATACGTTATCAACATTCCTCCTTAACTGCATACTACTTGAATGTAACGTATTTGAAGCTGGATTGATGGGAAAATAGAAAGATGGCTCTACTTGATCGTCATTATAAAATTCCGATTCAGTCTCATCGATAGCTGGATTCGACGCGGCTGCCGTCGGACCGTAGTATTGTCGCAATGAATATCCATGAACTCGCTCCCTTATCGTCATACCATCACAATTACGACTCAAACTTTTCTTATCGGCATATTTAAAAATTTCCCAATCCGTTAACTTATTTAATTCTCTTAAAATAATCCTACTCCCTGCCTCTACATCTAAACTAACTGAATCTTCTCCAGATAATAAACTTAAGGACAACGACCAAAGGCTACCCGCCATCATATCACACTTCTATTTCGGCTTGAAAAATAATTTATCACTGAACGAAACACAAAATTTCAGGGATTATTCCTTACAATTAACCTATACTATCTCAGGTAAATGGTTCCTCAATTGGCTCAATACTAAAACGAATTCAATTAATTTAATATACTTCTTAAAATATATAAACGTAGTCTAAAAATTAAAAACCTTTCCAAATCCAAAGCAAGATAAAAAAAACTTCTGGTAAACCAGTTAAAGTCAAATCAAATTAAAAAATTTTAAAACCAACTAAAAAAAAATTTTAATGTCGAAGCACAACAAAAAAAATGTAAGCGTTCCAATATATAAGCCTTTCTCGAATTAACACCAGAACAAATTCTTTTATCTCGAGCAATTATTTCTATTCAAGCGAACCAACTAATATATAAGAAAATATCAATCCTTATAAAACACTGCATCAATTATCCCAATTAATTTTATTAATTATGCAACTAATTAATTTAGCAATTATTTCACAAAGGCAGCAATACTCAGGTTAATCGCAAGCAAAATAAATTTTATATACAAGGTGCCGAACAAACAATATGGAGCTAGAATTGGTGGAAATGCTAGAATATTAATATATAAAGCTTGAAAGGTAGCAAGGGTTATGCTTGAAGTGAATGAGGTGGAGCTTGAATGCAAATTAATGGTAGAAAAGTTGTCAACAAATAATAAAATTTTACAATTAATAATAAATAATCACCAACCTTTAACTGCTTCGGTTACCAGGATAAATATAAAATTATAATTTTACTTTCTTTTCTATTCTTTAATCTCGAACAACAAACATTACTTTAATAATTAATTATTCACTCAAAATAAATAAAATCTAATTTATTTACAAAAATAAAATTTTCATTTATCAAAATTATAAAAAAAAATTTTACGTTAATAAAATAAAATAAAATGCTAGCTGGAAAATTTACACACAATGGAATCATTTAAATAAACAACTTTACACAATACATGAGCATGCTCTTCGAATTAATTATTATTCCAAGCAAGACAAACCAAAAAACACTTTATCGCTGAGCAAAAGCCAAATTAATTAATTTAAACTTGCTGTAATAATATTTAACAAAAAAAAATTTTCACTTAGCCAAAAAACAACTTCAATTGACTTACCAAGTCGAACAATAAAAAAAATGAAAAATCACAAAATCTTCGCACGAGGTCAAAATGGCCGCCCAAAGCCAATTTCTCGGCGTCCTCCTGTTTGTGTGTGCGATAATGGCGAACCACGCGATTTTCCCGACTAAAATTTAACACCGGGGTCCTGTCACGGTCGCCATAAAACACGTTCACTGGGGATAAGGAGAACGGCTCCCATACAATAAAATAACAACACTTTTATTCGAGCTAGAAACTTTAATACTAATAAATTAAGAAGAATACAATAAATAAACGAACAAACTAGTCACGGTCGCCAGCCGCGTTCACGCGGCAAAATTTATATAGTTATCACAAACGATTACCGCACACACACGCACAAATCACAGCTTGCACGGGAAGCTGGAAAACAGGGAATTGAGGCAGGAATTCTCACCTGCAGATGCTCGAAAAGAAATAATTAAGTAAAATATAACCACTCTCGGTATTAACTACGTATGAGTTTTAAAATAAACGTCTCGTTCGACAGCCCGACTCGGAATCACCGAGTTCGTCGTGATGTACCGATCAGCGAGTCCGCGCGCATGCACCACGCACAACAGTTGGCTCTCGTTCGCTTGACTCGGCCGATCCGACGTACGTGTCTTGTTTATGTGCAGTGAACACCTCCGTCTCCGTGCACCGTCTCAACTGCTGGATACTAACAACCCGGAGTCTCATCCACAGGAACAACGTCAATAAACGGTAAAATACTCTATATCCATACAATAACCTGTATTAATTTATAGATAAATTTTGTTCTCTTTATCATCCACGCAGTATTTATTTAGAAGGAATAATTTTCGATCTTGGTTAATAAACCACAAGTTTAATTAACTGGCGACGTTTCGATGACTCTTCGTCATCCTCTTCAGGCTATACCTTTATTTTAAAAAATATACAAATGAATACATTTGGTTTAACAATTATAGTTTTAATTATAAGTTTTGTTTTTTAAGTCTCATGATTTACAATATTTTACTTACTACTCGTCATTATATCAGATGTATAACATCGACATTACATCGTAGCATCAGTCGTCGAGTCGTCGCACTAATAACGAAAACAAGGATATTTAAAACAATGAAATTACAATTTATATACACAGAAGTTGAACAGTTATGTCGATTACCTTCATCTTATATAAAGCTCCATATATCCAAATTAACATTATTAATAATTTAATAAATAAATAAATTAGGACATCACAAAAATAATAAATAACACAAAGATCAAGCAAAAGCCGTTACAAGACTAGATATAATTATCACAGACAACGTACTAAATTTATTCGCAGCTGATATATATAGCTATAGTGAAGTGTATTTTGACGATATTTCAATTTTAGATAGAGAGAGTAATTGGAATAGAAGATTAGTATCTGAAATGGTACATATCAAATTGGAGAACAATGCCATTAATGTTAAAGATGATACTAGAAAACTTAGTCAACATTACAATGGTATTATTAGTAGATTGAAAGAACGGCTTTGATTGTGTTGATTGCTTTTTTCTTTTTCTTTTTTTCTATTTATTTATTTTTTTTTTTCCTTTTTTGTTATGTTTAGGTTTAGTCATTTTTAGCAAATGGTAATTTTATAATAAAAATAAATATATTTTTATTGTTAATAGAGAATTTTTAACTTATGTATAACAATATTTATTATTATTTTTAACATAATGGACAATAATAATTTTAATCTATGACGTAATATAATATTCAGTCATTAAATTAGATTCAAAAATCGCGCCTTTATATAGATATAGTTGGTGTCATGCTACACTTCACTATAGCTATATATATCAGCTGCGAATAAATTTAGTACGTTGTCTGTGATAATTATATCTAGTCTTGTAACGGCTTTTGCTTGATCTTTGTGTTATTTATTATTTTTGTGATGTCCTAATTTATTTATTTATTAAATTATTAATAATGTTAATTTGGATATATGGAGCTTTATATAAGATGAAGGTAATCGAAAATTATTCCTTCTAAACCTGTATTAATGTTAGTTCGTCCGAGTTTGTTTATATGTTTCAGGTGCGGCATGCGGGAACGACGACATCAACACTGTACTGGAGATTTCCTCAACTACTTCTTCCTCACCAGGTTCCGGAGGTGCCTGTTTTATTCTCACGTCAACATCTAGCTAGATTGTCTGAGGTAATGTATAAATAGCGTTGTTTCTTCCTTTAAAATTAATCTCTTGTGGAAGTAAGATCCTAACCTCAACTCACCTCTCCTTCTCTTTACCTGCAACTAGGTTTTGACAACCTACTGCTTTCCTCAACTCTAATTTCAATTCAGTATTATTTATTAATACTGTTGCAGGTACTCGAAGGAGGTTTTGTACCAACGAAGGACCATTACTTCTTGGAGGAGGCTCAACAACCGGATAATTATTTTACAGGAATTTAACATGGACAGTGATTGTGTGCTTGTGTGCTTGTGTGCTTGTGCGTATTTTGTACTAGAGTGCGTACTCCTTCCTCACGGTCTAGCATATGGATTCCGAGTGAGTTTTATAATTAATTCCTATAAGCTACGGGGCTTTGGAATATTTAATATATAATATAAATATAAACTAAGTATGTGACATGCAGTTAGAACTGCCATGTCACAAATGTAAAATTAGTCTTTCATTTTAATGATGTTATATCACTCGATTTTATTTACGAATTAAATTTGTCAGGATATCCTCTCTACTTTATAAAATATTCCTTCGACCGCCCTTGTCCTCTAGATTTTAAAATATCATCAACTTTAAATACTTTATTAGCAAAATCCAATTTTACTCTGAGTTTCTCCTCGTAAAAATGTACAACAATATCTTCATCGTCCAAATCATCCAGAAAATATGTAGTGGGGTATCGAGATATAGAAACACGATAAATTTTAAAAACTTCCTCGGACCAACTACCTTCGTAACCTCTTGCGAAAATGTTTCTCGCGCGACTGAGACGAACTAAATCACCGATCTTGTATTTATCGTGGCGCTGTCTTGCAATAGAAGTATATTTAGAATCCAAATTTTTAAGAGCTTCCGCAGCGTTAAAACGTGTAACAGCAGCCAGCATCATCTTAGTAGATAAACGTAGAGGCAACATTTTGTAACATATCAATGAAACGTCTCCTGTGTGTATGCGTAAAAAACCTCCACAATCGTTCTTTGAGTGTTCTATAACTCTTTCAGCAACTACTGCTTTAACATCGGGACTGCGTACAACTCCGTAAATAATCCCTTCTTTTCGGATCACATTTTGAAATTCGCGACTCGTAAACTCTTTACCTTTATCAGTTTGCAGACCCACAGGTATACGACCATCCGAATTTTTAAGAACACGTTCAAAATCTCTAGCAACATTTTTACCGTTTTTAGATAACAAAGGTTCAACCCACACGTACTTGCTAACTACATCTATAATGGTTAACACAAACATGTAATTATCGTTGTAACTTTTCAACTGTCTTAAGTCCATTAAATCAGCTTCCCAAACATCATCAATATTCCGAATATTGTAACTCCTCCTGTCAAATCTACGTCTAATCAATTTGTGTTTATTGTACATACCTTGGCTCTCAATCTATTCTGTCACTCTATGCGGATCAAACGATTTACGTATTGCTCGTATCAATTTGTCGACTCCTACATATGCTGTTAGTTTCAGGAGTCCATATTACAACCGTGACAATTCTTCATTCATTTTTCTTAATTTTTTCCACAATATTTTTACACTTTTTATTTTTCACTGAATTGATTTTCTTGTTTTTATATCCTTGCACATCATCGTTGTTTTAATTCTGTTAAACAATTTTTCAAAGGTAATTTTACTAACCATACAGCAGGCTGTCATTAGTGCAAAAGTTCTCTCATAACTACTAGGTGTGTCACCAGCTAACATACGAGAAAAAGCATGATTTTCGCACCAAGTGCGTTATCGGTAAGTTCAAGATATCGTTTATTTCCGCACTAGATGTGGAACTACTAGTCACTGTACCTGGTGTTTGTACAGATTTTGTAATACGACCATCCAAATTTACCTATTCTTTAATACGTTCCATACGTTTGTGTGGTATGAGTATCATTTCTCTAGGGAGTTCCATATTTCACTTTGACATAAGTGTGGCTAAAACTGTACCGATCAGAGGTGCTAAAAGAGCCGGTGAATTCGGTGCTTGTTTACGTAGTCGTAATTAATGATCTTTACTAAGAGGCACGTTACCAGCCAACACATTCAATGCGCATTGACAAATATTGTACTAGTTTACAGTCTGCTTTCAAGGGTAACGCTTTTCGTTCTTCGTCAGTTAAATGGCACAATGCTCTTAAAACAACCGCTGACTTGATGTTAAATAGTGGTCGTCGACGGGTTTTCGATGCCTGCATGGAATCACGGCAGCTAACTGATTGGTATAATCACCATGTTTTATCTTCTTTCGTTGTACGTATACGTAATGGTAGTAATCATCGAGAAAGATCGATGTACGGAATCGGCAATTGTTATGTGCATCTTGTTTCAAATCAAGTAAAAGATAACCGTATGGTTGAGAAGTCGTGCCTCCGTAGGCTTTTCTGAAAAATCTTGTATCTTCTGGGTAGATTTGGCGCGCCAAATGATTTATTCTTTATATTTCGAGATATCGTACGAATCATAGGTTCACAATTTGTTACAACCCGTAAAACACAGGAAATTACACTAACAGCGTAAAGCGTCGATACTCTCTCCATGACTTTGGTACATAACTAAATTACAATTAGAATCAAAGGAAGATAGAATACCTTCTGTACTAAGATACTCGAGCATATACTACTAAATAATAAAATTTACAACTTTTACATTTAACAGGATGTCGGACCCAAGTTACAGGGATCACCTTTAACCTTTACACCTTTTAACATAAAAATTATGTTGGAAATATTGAATTAAAAATCTGAAAAAATTCATATGGGTAGTTTAACATAAAAGCGAGGACATAAAGTTTTTATTTTTTAAGAAAAAATAAATTTGTTAATAATAATTGAATAAACAATTTTCGGTCGGTAATTATTGGTTTAAAAAGGCATGAATTTTCAACGCAAAAATCAGAATTAAATTACAGAACTAAAAATCTGAAAAAATTTGAGTATATGGTTTAAAATATGCCTAAGGACATGGAGTTCAGGATTTTTTCAAAAATTTATTCTTTTGTTTACAAAAAAATATTAAATTTGACCATTTTCTGAGTACGACATCCCCTCAAGGAAAAATATTCCCAATTTAAGAAATTTGTCATCTCCACTGACTACTCGTATCGCACGATTTTTGATAAACGTATGATTGAGAAATTAGTTTTAAAACATTCGCATTTTCGTATAATGATCAAGACATGTAATTTAATATCCTCTAGTATGAAGTCACAGTACATAGAAAATAATTATCAAATATCAAAAAGAATATAAAATATGATATTAAGCGATCAATATTAATTATAAAATTGGAAAAAGAAAGTAATCTTTTATCGAAAAAACTAAAAATGATCAATCTCCGAAACTATTGGAGATATCGTTAAAAATAAAAAAATTATTGTTCTCTAATAAGAAATTGGTCAAAATAATAATAATAAATCTAACGTTATTAAAACAATATCGAAAGTTATTTAAAAAAACGAATAAATGAAACAGAGAATCAAGAATTAAAATACTCGTATTTCTTAAAAGTCGAGGGATCGTCGTTATCGCGATGACTCACTACTATACCATCTATACCATACTATACCATCGAATATTGAAAAGTACTTTTTTTTTGGAAAATGTGACTTTTTATTTTATGGTTCTATAGACTATCAATACCGTGGAACAGATTTTTAATTTTTTTCGATATCTCTAATAGTTTCCGAGATATTGACAATTAAAGATTTAAATAATAAAAATATGAAAAACGATGAAAAACCAAATTTTTTCATCTGTGTTGATCAATATTGACCAGTCTTGTATAATAAAAAATTTTGAATATTTTTCGTTTCTAAAATATTGTAAAAAAGAAAATATTGAAAAATTATTGTTCTTTGGTGATAATAGGAATTTGTTAATTATTCAATATTTAAAATTATTGATGAGTAAGAATTTTGGTAGAGATATACATTAAATTAAGATCGGAAATTTTAAGACAATTAACTCTTGTTTTTAAATTATTTTATACATCCAAATATAAATTTTGTAATTTTAAAATTTTAATTTGGATATATGGAGCTTTATATAAGATGAAGGTAATCGAAAATTATTCCTTCTAAACCTGTATTAATGTTAGTTCGTCCGAGTTTGTTTATATGTTTCAGGTGCGGCATGCGGGAACGACGACATCAACACTGTACTGGAGATTTCCTCAACTACTTCTTCCTCACCAGGTTCCGGAGGTGCCTGTTTTATTCTCACGTCAACATCTAGCTAGATTGTCTGAGGTAATGTATAAATAGCGTTGTTTCTTCCTTTAAAATTAATCTCTTGTGGAAGTAAGATCCTAACCTCAACTCACCTCTCCTTCTCTTTACCTGCAACTAGGTTTTGACAACCTACTGCTTTCCTCCAACTCTAATTTCAATTCAGTATTATTTCTTACTACCTGCTGCAGGTACTCGAAGGAGGTTTTTGTACCAACGAAGGACCATTACTTCTTGGAGGAGGCTTCAACAACCGGATCATATTTTACAGGAATTAACATGGACAGTGATTGTGTGCTTGTGTGCTTGTGTGCTTGTGCGTCTTTTTGTACTAGAGTGCGTACTCCTTCCTCACGGTCTAGCATATGGATTCCGAGTGAGTTTTATAAATTAATTCCTATAAGCTACGGGGCTTTGGAATATTTAATATATAATATAATATAAACTAAGTATGTGGACATGCAGTTAGAACTGCCATGTCACAAAATGTAAATTAGTCTTTCATTTAATGATGTTATATCACTCGATTTTATTTACGAATAAATTTGTCAGGATATCCTCTCTACTTTATAAAATATTCCTTCGACGCCCTTGTCCTCTAGATTTTAAAAATATCATCAACTTTAAATACTTTATTAGCAAAATCCAATTTACTCTGAGTTTCTCCTCGTAAAAATGTACAACAATATCTTCATCGTCCAAATCATCCAGAAAATATGTAGTGGGTGTATCGAGATATAGAAACACGATAAATTTTAAAAACTTCCTCGGACCAACTACCTTCGTAACCTCTTGCGAAAATGTTTCTCGCGCGACTGAGACGAACTAAATCACCGATCTTGTATTTATCGTGGCGCTGTCTTGCAATAGAAGTATATTAGAATCCAAATTTTTAAGAGCTTCCGCAGCGTTAAAACGTGTAACAGCAGCCAGCATCATCTTAGTAGATAAACGTAGAGGCAACATTTTGTAACATATCAATGAAACGTCCCTGTGTGTATGCGTAAAAACCCTCCACAATCGTTCTTTGAGTGTTCTATAACTCTTTCAGCAACTACTGCTTTAACATCGGGACTGCGTACAACTCCGTAAACTAATCCCTTCTTTTCGGATCACATTTTGAAATTCGCGACTCGTAAACTCTTTACTTTATCAGTTTGCAGACCCACAGGTATACGACCATCCGAATTTTTAAGAACACGTTCAAAATCTCTAGCAACATTTTTACCGTTTTTAGATAACAAAGGTTCAACCCACACGTACTGCTAACTACATCTATAATGGTTAACACAAACATGTAATTATCGTTGTAACTTTTTCAACTGTCTTAAGTCCATTAAATCAGCTTCCAAAACATCATCAATATTCCGAATATTGTAACTCCTCCTGTCAAATCTACGTCTAATCAATTTGTGTTATTGTACATACCTTGGCTCTCAATCTATTCTGTCACTCTATGCGGATTCAAACGATTTACGTATTGCTCGTATCAATTTGTCGACTCCTACTATGCTGTTAGTTTCAGGAGTCCATATTACAACCGTGACAATTCTTCATTCATTTTTCTTAATTTTTTCCACAATATTTTTACACTTTTTATTTTTCACTGAATTGATTTTCTTGTTTTTATATCCTTGCACATCATCGTTGCTTTAATTCTGTTAAACAATTTTTCAAAGGTAATTTTACTAACCATACAGCAGGCTGTCATTAGTGCAAAAGTTCTCTCATAACTACTAGGTGTGTCACCAGCTAACATACGAGAAAAAGCATGATTTTCGCACCAAGTGCGTTATCGGTAAGTTCAAGATATCGTTTATTTCCGCACTAGATGTGGAACTACTAGTCACTGTACCTGGTGTTTGTACAGATTTTGTAATACGACCATCCAAATTTACCTATTCTTTAATACGTTCCCATACGTTTGTGTGTATGAGTATCATTTCTCTAGGGAGTTCCATATTTCACTTTGACATAAGTGTGGCCTAAAACTGTACCGATCAGAGGTGCTAAAAGAGCCGGTGAATTCGGTGCTTGTTTACGTAGTCGTAATTAATGATCTTACTAAGAGGCACGTTACCAGCCAACACATTCAATGCGCATTGACAAATATTGTACTAGTTTACAGTCTGCTTTCAAGGGTAACGCTTTCGTTCTTCGTCAGTTAAATGGCACAATGCTCTTAAAACAACCGCTGACTTGATGTTAAATAGTGGTCGTCGACGGGTTTTCGATGCCTGCATGGAATCACGGCAGCTAACTGATTGGTATAATCACCATGTTTTATCTTCTTTCGTTGTACGTATACGTAATGGTAGTAATCATCGAGAAAGATCGATGTACGGAATCGGCAATGTTATGTGCATCTTGTTTTCAATCAAGTAAAAGATAACCGTATGGTTGAGAAGTCGTGCCTCCGTAGGCTTTTCTGAAAAATCTTGTATCTTCTGGGTAGATTTGGCGCGCCAAATGATTTATTCTTTATATTTCGAGATATCGTACGAATCATAGGTTCACAATTTGTTACAACCCGTTAAACACAGGAAATTACACTAACAGCGTAAAGCGTCGATACTCTCTCCATGACTTTGGTACATAACTAAATTACAATTAGAATCAAAGGAAGATAGAATACCTTCTGTACTAAGATACTTCGAGCATATACTACTAAATAATAAAATTTACAACTTTTACATTTAACAGGATGTCGGACCCAAGTTACAGGGATCACCTTTAACCTTTACACCTTTTAACATAAAAATTATGTTGGAAATATTGAATTAAAAATCTGAAAAAATTTCCTATGGGTAGTTTAACATAAAAGCGAGGACATAAAGTTTTTATTTTTTAAGAAAAATAAATTTGTTATAATAATTGACTAAACAATTTTCGGTCGGTAATTATTGGTCTACAAAAGGCATGAATTTTTCAACGCAAAATCAGAATTAAATTACAGAACTAAAAATCTGAAAAAATTTGCGTATATGGTTTAAAAATATGCCTAAGGACATGGAGTTCCGGATTTTTTTCAAAAAATTTATCTTTGTTTACAAAAAATATAAATTTGACCATTTTCTGAGTACGACATCCCCTCAAGGAAAATATTCCCAATTTAAGAAATTTGTCATCTCCACGGACTACTCGTATCGCCACGATTTTTGATAAACGTACTGATTGAGAAATTAGTTTTAAAACATTCGCATTTTCGTATAATGATCCAAGACATGTAATTTAATATCTCTAGTATGAAGTCACAGTACATAGAAATAATTATCAAATATCAAAAAGAATATAAAATATGATATTAAGCGATCAATATTAATTATAAAATTGGAAAAAGAAAGTAATCTTTTATCGAAAAAACTAAAATGATCAATCTCCGAAACTATTGGAGATATCGTTAAAATAAAAAAATTATTGTTCTCTAATAAGAAATTGGTCAAAATAATACTAATAAATCTAACGTTATTAAAACAATATCGAAAGTTATTTAAAAAAACGAATAATGAAACAGAGAATCAAGAATTAAACATACTCGTATTTCTTAAAGTCGAGGGATCGTCGTTATCGCGATGACTCACTACTATACCATCTATACCATACTATACCATCGAATATTGAAAAGTACTTTTTTTTTTGGAAAATTGACTTTTTATTTTATGGTTCTATAGACTATCAATACCGTGGAACAGATTTTTTAATTTTTTTCGATATCTCTAATAGTTTCCGAGATATTGACAATTAAAGATTTAAATAATAAAAATATGGAAAAACGATGAAAAACCAAATTTTTCATCTGTGTTGATCAATATTGACCAGTCTTGTATAATAAAAAATTTTGAATATTTTTCGTTTCTAGAATATTGTAAAAAGAAAATATTGAAAATATTGTTCTTTGGTGATAATAGGAATTTGTTAATTATTCAATATTTAAAATTATTGATGAGTAAGAATTTTGGTAGAGATATACATTAAATTAAGATCGGAAATTTTAAGGACAATTAACTCTTGTTTTTAAATTATTTTATACATCCAAATATAAATTTTGTAATTTTAAAATTTTAATTATAAAAAATTTTTTTAAAGAACAATATGCAAAATGCAGCTGATTATTAGGCACATTTGTTGGGCAATCCGTAATCCGAGTCTTCTATTGGCGGGAGTGCTAGAGCTCTTAATCTGATATGAAACAGAAAGCGACAAAAAAATTTCATTTTCATACATGTATTTTTCTATTTAAACCAAGAACAATCCGAAAAAACTTGTGAAATTTGAATTTTTTCCGAATTTGACGCAAAAGTGCTTTTTACGAGAAGAAAAAATCCTCTTCAATGTGATGAAAAGTCTTTTAGAAATTTATTTCCAAAAACCTTTTCGGTTCATTTGAAGAGTAGAATAAAACTGAAGCTAAAAAACTTCGGATCGTTACGATAGCTTATTTTTTTTTTTTTTTTTCAAACACGCCCGCCAGTTTAGAAAACAGTGGAAAACGAAAACCCGAGAAAAAGCGCTTTTAAGTTTATGAACTGGAAAAAAATGTTAATTTTCGAATACTGACGGCAATAATTCGCTAATCAAGCTATTTCCTGCGCCATACAATAGACCTTCAGCTTCCTCATGGAACTCATTTTGTTGCAGTTGTTCAAGTCTACGGTCCGTACGAGCTTCCTTACTGGAAAGAGACGGACGTCGTCTTTCTCGGTCAATCCGTTGTATGTCGACATTACTCCGCAAAACATTTTACATTTGCTGGCCAATTTTCAAATTGAGTAATTGCATGGTATGCAGAACTGCTGCATATACGTAGCTTATATTCCTGCAGACATATACGTAGCAATTTTCTACGATTTTTTTTACCAGAATGAGATGTTTCGGAGTTATGCACCAGACAGTGGAGTTTGAACGACTTCGTTCGAATTTTGCGTGTGTCCACCTAAGCATCGCGTCATGAGATCGTCATTCGAAAGGTCTTCGTAGATTGGATGAATATGTTCCTCACTTTTTCGTCAATCAATCAAGCAGAATGTTTGAAGGATGCAAGACGATTTCGTAGCTTCGGCTTTGCGCCATTCACACCAGCTGTCAGTGCCTGTCGGACAATTCTCGTAACGAGGAGATTCATCAGTTGAACAATAATGATCCTCTCTACTTTATAAAATATTCCTTCGACCGCCCTTGTCCTCTAGATTTTAAAATATCATCAACTTTAAATACTTTATTAGCAAAATCCAATTTTACTCTGAGTTTCTCCTCGTAAAAATGTACAACAATATCTTCATCGTCCAAATCATCCAGAAAATATGTAGTGGGGTATCGAGATATAGAAACACGATAAATTTTAAAAACTTCCTCGGACCAACTACCTTCGTAACCTCTTGCGAAAATGTTTCTCGCGCGACTGAGACGAACTAAATCACCGATCTTGTATTTATCGTGGCGCTGTCTTGCAATAGAAGTATATTTAGAATCCAAATTTTTAAGAGCTTCCGCAGCGTTAAAACGTGTAACAGCAGCCAGCATCATCTTAGTAGATAAACGTAGAGGCAACATTTTGTAACATATCAATGAAACGTCTCCTGTGTGTATGCGTAAAAAACCTCCACAATCGTTCTTTGAGTGTTCTATAACTCTTTCAGCAACTACTGCTTTAACATCGGGACTGCGTACAACTCCGTAAATAATCCCTTCTTTTCGGATCACATTTTGAAATTCGCGACTCGTAAACTCTTTACCTTTATCAGTTTGCAGACCCACAGGTATACGACCATCCGAATTTTTAAGAACACGTTCAAAATCTCTAGCAACATTTTTACCGTTTTTAGATAACAAAGGTTCAACCCACACGTACTTGCTAACTACATCTATAATGGTTAACACAAACATGTAATTATCGTTGTAACTTTTCAACTGTCTTAAGTCCATTAAATCAGCTTCCCAAACATCATCAATATTCCGAATATTGTAACTCCTCCTGTCAAATCTACGTCTAATCAATTTGTGTTTATTGTACATACCTTGGCTCTCAATCTATTCTGTCACTCTATGCGGATCAAACGATTTACGTATTGCTCGTATCAATTTGTCGACTCCTACATATGCTGTTAGTTTCAGGAGTCCATATTACAACCGTGACAATTCTTCATTCATTTTTCTTAATTTTTTCCACAATATTTTTACACTTTTTATTTTTCACTGAATTGATTTTCTTGTTTTTATATCCTTGCACATCATCGTTGTTTTAATTCTGTTAAACAATTTTTCAAAGGTAATTTTACTAACCATACAGCAGGCTGTCATTAGTGCAAAAGTTCTCTCATAACTACTAGGTGTGTCACCAGCTAACATACGAGAAAAAGCATGATTTTCGCACCAAGTGCGTTATCGGTAAGTTCAAGATATCGTTTATTTCCGCACTAGATGTGGAACTACTAGTCACTGTACCTGGTGTTTGTACAGATTTTGTAATACGACCATCCAAATTTACCTATTCTTTAATACGTTCCATACGTTTGTGTGGTATGAGTATCATTTCTCTAGGGAGTTCCATATTTCACTTTGACATAAGTGTGGCTAAAACTGTACCGATCAGAGGTGCTAAAAGAGCCGGTGAATTCGGTGCTTGTTTACGTAGTCGTAATTAATGATCTTTACTAAGAGGCACGTTACCAGCCAACACATTCAATGCGCATTGACAAATATTGTACTAGTTTACAGTCTGCTTTCAAGGGTAACGCTTTTCGTTCTTCGTCAGTTAAATGGCACAATGCTCTTAAAACAACCGCTGACTTGATGTTAAATAGTGGTCGTCGACGGGTTTTCGATGCCTGCATGGAATCACGGCAGCTAACTGATTGGTATAATCACCATGTTTTATCTTCTTTCGTTGTACGTATACGTAATGGTAGTAATCATCGAGAAAGATCGATGTACGGAATCGGCAATTGTTATGTGCATCTTGTTTCAAATCAAGTAAAAGATAACCGTATGGTTGAGAAGTCGTGCCTCCGTAGGCTTTTCTGAAAAATCTTGTATCTTCTGGGTAGATTTGGCGCGCCAAATGATTTATTCTTTATATTTCGAGATATCGTACGAATCATAGGTTCACAATTTGTTACAACCCGTAAAACACAGGAAATTACACTAACAGCGTAAAGCGTCGATACTCTCTCCATGACTTTGGTACATAACTAAATTACAATTAGAATCAAAGGAAGATAGAATACCTTCTGTACTAAGATACTCGAGCATATACTACTAAATAATAAAATTTACAACTTTTACATTTAACAGGATGTCGGACCCAAGTTACAGGGATCACCTTTAACCTTTACACCTTTTAACATAAAAATTATGTTGGAAATATTGAATTAAAAATCTGAAAAAATTCATATGGGTAGTTTAACATAAAAGCGAGGACATAAAGTTTTTATTTTTTAAGAAAAAATAAATTTGTTAATAATAATTGAATAAACAATTTTCGGTCGGTAATTATTGGTTTAAAAAGGCATGAATTTTCAACGCAAAAATCAGAATTAAATTACAGAACTAAAAATCTGAAAAAATTTGAGTATATGGTTTAAAATATGCCTAAGGACATGGAGTTCAGGATTTTTTCAAAAATTTATTCTTTTGTTTACAAAAAAATATTAAATTTGACCATTTTCTGAGTACGACATCCCCTCAAGGAAAAATATTCCCAATTTAAGAAATTTGTCATCTCCACTGACTACTCGTATCGCACGATTTTTGATAAACGTATGATTGAGAAATTAGTTTTAAAACATTCGCATTTTCGTATAATGATCAAGACATGTAATTTAATATCCTCTAGTATGAAGTCACAGTACATAGAAAATAATTATCAAATATCAAAAAGAATATAAAATATGATATTAAGCGATCAATATTAATTATAAAATTGGAAAAAGAAAGTAATCTTTTATCGAAAAAACTAAAAATGATCAATCTCCGAAACTATTGGAGATATCGTTAAAAATAAAAAAATTATTGTTCTCTAATAAGAAATTGGTCAAAATAATAATAATAAATCTAACGTTATTAAAACAATATCGAAAGTTATTTAAAAAACGAATAAATGAAACAGAGAATCAAGAATTAAAATACTCGTATTTCTTAAAAGTCGAGGGATCGTCGTTATCGCGATGACTCACTACTATACCATCTATACCATACTATACCATCGAATATTGAAAAGTACTTTTTTTTTGGAAAATGTGACTTTTTATTTTATGGTTCTATAGACTATCAATACCGTGGAACAGATTTTTTAATTTTTTTCGATATCTCTAATAGTTTCCGAGATATTGACAATTAAAGATTTAAATAATAAAAATATGAAAAACGATGAAAAACCAAATTTTTTCATCTGTGTTGATCAATATTGACCAGTCTTGTATAATAAAAAATTTTGAATATTTTTCGTTTCTAAAATATTGTAAAAAAGAAAATATTGAAAAATTATTGTTCTTTGGTGATAATAGGAATTTGTTAATTATTCAATATTTAAAATTATTGATGAGTAAGAATTTTGGTAGAGATATACATTAAATTAAGATCGGAAATTTTAAGACAATTAACTCTTGTTTTTAAATTATTTTATACATCCAAATATAAATTTTGTAATTTTAAAATTTTAATTATAAAAAAATTTTTTTAAAGAACAATATCAAAATGCAGCTGATTATTAGGCACATTTGTTGGGCAATCCGTAATCCGAGTCTTCTATTGGCGGGAGTGCTAGAGCTCTTAATCTTGATCTGAAACAGAAAGCGAAAAAAAAATTTCATTTTCATACATGTATTTTCTATTTAAACCAAGAAAAATCCGAAAAAATTGTGAAATTTGAAATTTTTTCCGAATTTGAAGCAAAAAGTGCTTTTTACGAGAAGAAAAAATCTCTTCAATGTGCTGAAAAAGTCTTTTAGAAATTTATTTCCAAAAACCTTTTCGGTTCATATTGAAGAGTAGATAAAACTGAAGCTAAAAAACTTCGGATCGTTACGATAGCTTATTTTTTTTTTTTTTTTTTTTCAAACACGCCCGCCAGTTTAGAAAAAGTGGAAAAACGAAAACTCGAGAAAAAGCGCTTTTAAGTTTATGAACTGGAAAAATGTTAATTTTCGAATACTTACGGCAATAATTCGCTAATCAGCTATTCCTGCGCCATACAATAGACCTTCAGCTTCCTCATGGAACTCATTTTGTTGCAGTTGTTCAAGTCTACGGTCCGTACGAGCTTCCTTACTGGAAAGAGACGGACGTCGTCTTTCTCGGTCAATCCGTTGTATGTCGACATTATCCGCAAACATTTTACATTGCTGGCCAATTTTCAAATTGAGTAATTGCATGGTATGCAGAACTGCTGCATATACGTAGCCTTATATTCCTGCAGCCATATACGTAGCAATTTCTACGATTTTTTTACCAGAATTGAGATGTTTCGGAGTTATGCACCAGACAGTGGAGTTGAACGATTCGTTCGAATTTTGCGTGTGTCCACCTAAGCATCGCGTCATGAGATCGTCATTCGAAAGGTCTTCGTAGATTGGATGAATATGTTCCTCCACTTTTTCGTCAATCAATCAAGCAGAATGTTTGAAGGATGCAAGACGATTCGTAGCTTCGGCTTTGCGCCATTCACACCAGCTGTCAGTGCCTGTCGGACAATTCTCGTAACGAGGAGATTCATCAGTTGAACAATAATGATCCAGCGTTGCCATCCCAGCCTTTTTCATATCTTGGACAGATTGAATATTCCTTCGAATTGCTAAACCATAACATATTGTCAACCTTTTGATGAGACGCTCTGTTAGACAATAAAAAAACCAAGTACAATGGATTCACTGTTGGAGTTGGGTTTGTCCGAATTGCCAAAATAATTTAAAATGTGTGTGTCAGTTTAGTTAAAGACAAAAATGAGATAGGTTGTGTACGTGTAATACTGTACACATTGTAAATAATACTGTAGAAAAATTTGTAATATCAGCACGCAAGAAGATAAAATGTATAAAACTTTGTATATTGTCAGTCTTGTAGTGTTGTCGCGAGTGAAAAAATGTGTGACCATATAATAGAAGAAGTTAGTTTAAGAAAAATTGCAATAGACTGTATTTTAAAAGACTATAATAAAAATAACAATTCAATTAAACAAAAAATATTTAAGACTCTAAACTTAGTGAGTGGTCTATCATTAGATTTAAAAATTAATTATACTTTTACAAAAAGAATCAGAAAAAATCATGCTACACGGAGACGGTGTTATAAAAAAGCAGCTGCACTTAGTGGACTATTAAAAGATTTAGACGTGCAGAAAAAAAATAAAAATTTTGAAATTTTGAATCCTATTAAACGCAGGAAGTGGTATTATGTCTTTTGCGTCCTTCCTGGATACATTATCTTGGAATATTCAGGTGGATTTACAGTCTATAAAAAATAAGGTACAAATACTTTGTAATATATATATATATATATATATACAATTAATAAACGATTAAAATAAGCACTGTTAATTAACGGGATGAAAAATTTAGTAATTGTTGATTTATTACATTTTCATGCATATGTATCGATTCGTGACTGCAAAATCGACAGTTATATTAAAAATTTTTCCGATCGGATCATATTTATGTTATCGATATTTATTGATCGTTTTCGATAATCGATCGGTCCAAAAACTTCTTGGTGTAGTACTGTACGGCACGTGTGCCAAAGTATAAAATAGCAAAAAAAAATTCATCTATAGATCTATTCTACTGGGATGATCCAAATGAGCTTGTCGAGCGACTTCGATTATTGATTGCCGAACGGTCTGCAGGAAATAAGAATCACACAAATGAAATTCAATCAATTATTGAAGAACTACGTGAAGCAGTACATATATATTCATGCATGCAAGTTTCTAATCAGTTCCGTCATGACTCTTGATGTGTTTGGAAGCAAACTTGTGGACTCGAAAGAGAGTCGTTCGAAGTCGAGTTTCTTGACTGTGTCTCCTCTTTCAACTAAATTACTATACATTTTACTTCGTAGACCAATAAATTCTGTCATAATCTTGCCAGAGCATTCATCTTTCATTACTCCAAGAATTTTCTTGTTTGCCAGAAGAATGTTAAATTGATTATTTACGGGATAATCAGAAGTATCAAATCTATGAATATCTTCTTTTATGTGGTATTTCAGGATAACATAAAAATTCCGGGATTTCCTCGATATTTCGCGAATTTCTGAGGTATTCCGGAATAACATAACAAATTACGTGATTTTCTGGATATTTTGCAAATTTTTGAGTTATTTTGGGATAACTCCACTAACTACGGGATATCCTGGATGTTTCTCGAATTTAAATAAAAATAATTGAAGTATAAATATTATTTGTTTTAATGAATAACTGAATACGTACGATGCATTAGCGAGTTTGGTAATTTTGCATGAAATTTTAATTTGTACGTCTCCTTTCCATGAAATATCATGAAAAAGCATGAAATATATGTAAAATGGTCAAAGAATATGTTTATATTTTGTTGTTGAAAATATTATTCTGGTAGAAAAGTCAAACATTTGTAAGTAGATTGATGTAGCTTCGTACAGGAAAAGTGTGGAAATATTGTAAATAATCTAATATATCGATATAATTATAAAAATTTATAAAGAATAAAAATGTCTTAGAATCGATCAAAAAATACTAGAAAATTTTTTCAGAATTTTTGGAAAAAACTTTTTTTTCAAACATCGGAAAAATCGGAATTTTCAAAATTTTTCTCAAATCACTTTGGAAAAATTTTCTAGCATTCTTTCATCAATTATAAGACATTTTAACTTTTTGAAAATTTTTACTAAACTTAATAGTTTTCGAGAAAAAAAATGGTAAAGATTTACGGTGACGTTTATGTGGTTTGGGTCCTGTAGCCGCCATTTTGAAAAAAAAATCGTACTTATAAAAATTGCCTATTAAACTTCAGCAATATTGTGCACCGATGGTTGAACGCAACTTCATATATTGTCGCGTTTTATGTCTGAAAAAAAATCGTAAACTTTTAGAATGACAGATATTTTGCTATTTTTTGCAAAAAAACGACCATATTTTTTTTTTAAAGGCAAAATTTTTCAATTTTAACCACGGATTCGGATTCTGCAGACAAAAATACATAAGAAATCATGTACGAGATGCATTTATGACTCGATTACATGCATGAAATTTCGCATCGAAATCATGATGTAAAATTGACAGTTTTGGTCGTTAATGGGTTAATGTACCACGATGTCAACGCGCTGAGATTTTACCCGATTTTTAAATGTATGTTTTCTGAATCACTACTTCGCTACCTACGCAGACAATATTAAAAGTATAAACGCTTTCTTTTAAAATATCAATATTGAAATTGTGTTCATTAGAATAAGGTTTAATGATAACAAATTAAAATTATAAGCAATGTGTTCTTTGAATTGCGTCGTACGGGAGAACGGGCGCCTTGGGATTGATATAGACTATTGTAATACAAAATTTCAGTCAAAAATATTATCACGTTTTCGAGAAAACCCCTACCAAATAATGTTGAATTGGTGACGTTCACTTCATATTTTTAGTAAGACTTTTCTCGAAAAAGCAATGGAATTTCAGTCTGAAACTTTGCGCAGAGATGCATCTTTTGTAAATACAGGCTCCCGTTCTCATATTTTTGAAACTCGTGCTTTTGTTATATAAATAATTAATGAATTATTGGATTTTCTCGGTCAATAAGGTACGGAGGATAAATGTTGAGTATGGCACCTCCTTAAAATTTATATTTATTATATTCACACAAAATTTGAGAATATATATGAGCAAGCAAAACTACTTTTAATAATACTATATCAAATTAATTAATATTTAATAATCAATTCACTATATATAATAAATACAATAAAAAATTAAACATATTTTAACACTAAATTAACATCATTCATAAATAAATTAAACGAGTAGAATGATCGTATGTTAATTCACTAAAATATTTATTGATTATTAAATAAGAGAAAAATTAATTAAAGAGCAGTCTACATATTAAAATTGTTCTTTTCATTCATTGACAATACCATTGTAATGTTGGCTAAGTTTATTTGTGTCATTGTTTACATTAATTGCATTTTTCTGCATTTTTATATGCAACATATCTGATACTAATCTTTTGTGTCAATTTTTTTTCTTTATCTAAAATAGTTACATTGTCAAAATCAAATGAATGGCAGTACGCCGAAATATATTCATTAATTACAAAATGTAAACCTGTTTTTTGGTAAACATTATGCGTTCTTTAACTGTGCATTGCAATTGTCGTTTAATCTCCCCCACGTAACTTGCGTTGCATTCCCTACAGATAATCTGGTATACCAAATTAGTTTCTGTTTTTTTATTAGATTGTTCATTTCCCTTCACAATGATATTATCAAGATTATTACAAATGATTGCAATGAGTTTAATAAATTGTTATTTTATCGAACCTTCAATTTTTTCATAGAAATTTGGTACACATGGAATATTTACCGTTGTTATATATCGTTCGCTTTTATGAACATTGTCATACATTGTATTATTATTAATTCTATATTTTATTTTATATAATCTTTTTTTAATATTATGATCAATAAATTTTAATGGATAATTACACAGCCCCATAAAAAAATCAAAGAACCAACGACCGGACCATGGTACTAATACGTAATTTGGGTCGCTGATTCCGAATTCGGGGTCAGTTTGCCCCCATCAGGTCGTGTTCAAGGTTAATTGAAAGTCAAAATATCAAAATTCAATAAAAATAGGCTAAAACCATCGTATCTAGGGTTTTTTGGGCTCGCTGATTCCAAACCCAAGGTTACTTAAACCCAATAACCTCAAGATCAAGGTTAATTGAAGGTCAAATCATCGAAATTCATTTAAAAAAAAGGCTACAATCATTGTTTTTTGGGTTTTTTTGAGTTGCTACATCCAAATCCGAGGTAATACATTACATACCAATCAGGTTATGGTCAAGGTCAGTTGAAGGGCACGGACGTAAATAGCGAGTGATAAGATTAGTTATTTAGTAGGACAATGCAAAAAGCAACAAAATATCCATGGAGCCAATCCTTAGCATTTCCTCACATTCAGCACTGGAACACTTCATAATGAGGAGGCGAACAGTTATTATTGGCCTTGTTGACTACAAATGAACCCAAGGAGTCATAGCAAACACAAATACTGACTCTCCAAGAGTCCAGAAACTGGTCGAAGAGGGCGGAAATAATAAGAGACCTTACATTTCGTCTACTATGGTGGAAAAAAGAAATAAGTTCCCTTAACCCCCAGCTTCATCGGTGGCTGCATACATTTTGAAAGCTCAAATAGTGTCGAAGCCTGATGAGCATCAACACATAGATTTATATAAGTTGTAACAACGAGACTCATTTGTTACAAATTAAAAAAAGGAACAGGCGTCAGGTCTTAAGCCCGAGCCCCTTTGGATCCGAAGGCGTTCACGCTATCACGGCTCTACGCCCGCAATTGGTCGTAGCTCTACTTTTCCGCGTCTTTTGCCTACCGATACGCGCGCCATATGCCAAGTGCCGATTCTTGCGCTGGCCGCGTCGGTACTACAGAGCCCTAAGTGACGGGTGATCTGTTCCAATGCAGATCCATCACGTCACAAAGTGTATATATATTTAACGCATACGCGCAAGCACGCACGAACCATTGCGCTAAATCAAGGGAGCAGATAAGAAATGAGTCTTTGTTGTTTATTGAATATCGGCAGCGCTAAAGCACTTTTGCCCCCGCCGGTTGCTAAAGAAAAACTTTAGGCTCTATTTTTAGGGCGCAAAAACGCGAAATTCGTGCGTGTTACAAAAAAAATTTTGCTTCTAGACATTCTGGCGTAAGATTTTCTGCTGTCAGAATTCCTTGTCAAAATTTTGGCCAGATTTAAAGCAAAAATGATAAGACAAATGTAAACAAAAAAACACCGTAATTTCAGAACAAAATTTTGTTCTCGAGTTTTTTCAGAATTTTATCGCTAATATAATGAATACTCAAAAAAATATAATGTACACTCAAAATGTGTGGAAAAGCGACGAGAATAGTTGCACTTTAAAGCAGTAATATTTAGTGAAAAAAATTTTTTATCTGCCTTATAATCTGCAAATAACGCCAGAAATGTACGAACATTTACAATTTGTTACTTTTTTGATACATCTACGATGGCCATATAGATCCCGCCATGTATAAACTATATGGTAAGACATTTATGTTTATCAAAGAAGCTATAATTTATAAGTTATTTTGATGATTCAAGGTTATTTATTCGTTAAATTAAGAATGATTTGAAAAAACGTGTATTATTCAAAAAATACTAATTTAAACAGCAACTATTCTATTTATCTTTCTTTATATTTTGAGCATAGATTATATTTGCAATAACATTCTGAAAAAAAATGGAGTAAAAATTTTTTTTTAATTAATGTTAGTGTTTTTTGTAGTATTTAAATTGGTTTTGTAGTATTTAAATTGGTTCTCCTTTAAATCTGGCCAAATATTTGACCAGGGATTCTGAATGAACACAAAATTATACATTAGAGTATGTAGAAGCAAAATTTTGTCCATGTCAACCACAAAAACCATCGCTTTGTAAAGTCGCTAAAAAATTTGTACGATTCAGCGCAGAAGTGAGATATTTTTTTCGTAATGTTCTTATAAACTATTAAATCATTTTTTTTACTTTATCTATTGTTTAATGAAATCCATCTATTTAAATTTATATTTTGTGATTATTAAAACTTAAAAATATCTTAGCAATGAATATCTCAGTCTGAATCTTTTATAAATATACCCAAAATTTTCCAGATTTTTAAATTGATTATATCAAATTATAATGTTTTCGTTGAAAGTTCATGACTTATTCACTAATAATTAGCGTCTAAAAATTGTTTACTTAGTTATTATTAAAAGAATTATTATTTATTAAAAAATCAAAACGCTATACCCTTGCTTTTGTTTAAGCTACCTGTATGAATTTTTTTAGATTTTTAATTTAATATATTAATTATAATATTTATGTTGAAAGGTGTAGATCCGTGTAATTAGGGTCTGATATTTCGTTCAGAAAAATTCAGTCAAATTAATAAAGTTTCATCACACACTCTAAACCCCAAAGAATAAAAACTGAACCTTAAATGAGTAATTTGTTGACTTTACTACTCTTTAAGTAACGTTAAAAATCCCAAAACTACACCTTTTAAACGACTAAACAACTAAAATTACTCTTTGAACAGTGCAAAATATAAAAATTACTCTTTACAATAGGGTAAAAAGTAAAAATTGTCCTTTAAAGAAAGAAGAAAGTGAAACTATTGCTCTATTGAAAGTAGAAACTAATATAATCTGAATGGACTTCCCAGTTACTCGAGTAATATAATAAATATTGTACTATTTATTTCCAATGACTGGAGTTATAGTGAATTTCACCATGTTTAAACAATTATTAACTTATATACACTATGCTGGAGTCACTGGAAAGTCTATTGAGATTATGCGCAAGCTATCTTATAAATGTAAAGTTTCTATTTTACTACATAAAGATATGCTCTCAAGAGACTTTGTGGCAAATAAATAAAACAAAAATAATAATAAATAAGTAAATAAATAAATAAATAATAATAATAATAATAATAATAATAATAATAATAATAATAATAATTATAATAAGTAATAATAAATAAGTAAAACAAACCAATTGATAACAATTCATCACATATGATAGCTTGCGTATTATCTGAATGGACTTCTCAGTTACTCGAGTAATATAATATTGTACTATTTATTTCCAATGACTGGAGTTATAGTGAATTTCACCATGTATAAACAATTATTAATTTATATCCACTATACTGGAGTCACTGGGAAGTCTATTGAGAAATAATAAAATAACATGTTTAACAAGTTATATAACCAAAAAAAAATATTGGGTGACAGTCACAGGTAAATATACAGTAGCTTCCTCTCGCTGCTATGTCTGAAATTCTGCGCCTGCCAATCGTTGGAGCTCTGTACGCGTTCTTTGATCGGCTGGCACGCAACGCTGTCTTTCTATCTCACACATCTTCTATATCGCTATCTCACTTCGCTTTCTATAGAAATATATAGACATAGGAAGACGAAAAAAGGGAAGAAGCAAAAATCGAGAAAAGGAATTCAGCAAGCAATATCTTTGGCATCGATTTTCTTAATTATGCGTGAAAGAATACGGACAAAACTTGTTGTACAGTAAAGAAGAGTAAATAAGAAACGTAATGCGTGACCAATAGCACAGATAAATAATGTAATAATGTAGCGGTTTGCAAAGTAAAAAATCTGAGGGGCTAGTTAGCTGTATATAATGGCTCTCGTGCTATACTTGCGACAGACGCTATCGCGCCTTCTAATTTTATATTGACACTGTCAAAATTTGAATTTTCTTTTGCCATTATTGTTTATAATAGAATTATCTTAAAAATGCAATAATTAATTTATTTAATTTTTAACCCATTGTATATATCATATGGATATTTGTGTATGTTATACTTGATTAATATTTATTTTATCTTCAAACAATTTTGCATATGTATTTAAAGCATTACATTGAATTTTAGATCCGTTATTATTATTGAGTACACATTTAAAAATTTTATGAGTTTTCTCAGGAATGAGTAAACTAATAGACATTCTTTCAAATTATTTTCACAACTTTTATTTGCGCACAGAAAAAATACATATATTATCTATTCTTGACGAAACATAAATTTGAAATATATATATTTATATATTACATAAATATTCCGCGCGCGCTCACACACACACACACACACACATATATATATATATATATGTATCTACGTACGTACTATGGTCTCTGGAACCAATTGATAACAATTCGTCACATATGATAGTTTGTGTACAATCTGAATGGACTACCCAGTTACTCGAGTAATATAATATTCTACTATTTATGTCCAATGACTGGAACATGTTTAAACAATTATTATTTTATGTACATAATAATATACTTTACTTTACTGTAGAATAAAGCAGGCACATTGTAGTGTTTGTCCACTGTGGTTGGTGGAATTTCCCAGAGCATATATATTACATTCAAAGATATTATTTAAGTTACTAAAAATTATTAGAATGACAGTACTGTTTTAGTCTATGTTGGTATTACTGTGACCACTTTATTTTAACATTACTTATGTATGTAGTAATTATTATTTATTATTATTTACTTATAATATTAGTTATATATTCCTAATATAATATTTATTTTGGTACAATAATGGACAAAAATGGAGTACTGGCAAAAAAGTGTGCTTGTACACTTTTTTACAGGGTTACCAGTTAGAGTTTTTCTGTCCTCTATAGTCTAATGTAAATGAGGTCATACTGTGTGAGTGCAACAAAGAAAAAATACCTGTATCTGGCAACACTGCTTTTTTAATATTTTATCCCGTAATTAGTGAAGTTATCCCGGAGTACCTCAGCAATTCCCGAATATCCAGGAAATCTCGTAATCAGTGAAGTTATCTCGGAATACCTCAAAAATTCCCGAAATATCCAGGAAACCCCGTAATTAGTGATGTTATCCCAAAATAAATCAGAGATTCCCGAAATATGCAGGAAATCCCGTAATTAGTGGAGTTATCCCGGAATACTTTGGAAATTCCCGAAATATTAGCGTTAACCCTTCCACTCTACACATATTCTTAATTTTTACAACCAGTCACCGGACACCGCCGCCTGACACCGGTCACCGGACACCGAAGAACGGATGAATTTTAATATAATACTAGCAACAATTACTCGGTCGCTAACGCTCCCTCGGTCGAAATTACACTAAATATATACTTATTTTTTTTATTTTTTTTTAATTTATAATTTTACAATTTAATTGAATAAAAATGTAAAATATAATATAATGTGTAATTAAGTAACCTAGTATTCAGTTACGATCAATTTTTTTTAGTCAATAAAATAAAAATAACAGTGTATTATAGTTGCAACATTGCATATACTTATTTAATCTTACAAGGGAAGTACATGACCTCCGGGAAACGGATCTTATCCTAACTTTGGTATGTCTTTTATAATATAAAAATATGAAGAAAGCCAAGTTATCTCTTGCCAATGGCCACTTTTACGGAAGTTATTCGACATTCAATAATAATAGCAGTAAAAATTACTTCCAATTCGGTCGCTTATAACTCGGAAACAAATAAAGATAAACAATCAAACCAAAAACCAGAAAAAAGTTGAGTTCATGTAGATATGGTTTGAAAAAAAAGAAGCTCAAATTGCTTAATTTGAAGCAAAGTTATGAAGAAAATAAGAAATTGAAGATTATTAGGCCAAAAGAAACAATAAATTTTTCATATTAAATTTTGGTTAAAATTTCTACAATTTTTTATTTTCTTCATAACTTTGCTTCAAATTAAGCAATTTGAGTTTCTTTTTTTTCAAACCATATCTACTTGAACTCAACTTTCTTTTGGTTTCTGTTGATCTTTATTTGTTTCCGAGTTATAAGCGATCGAATTGGAAGTAATTTTTACTGCTATTATTATTGGATGTCGAATAACGTCCGTAAAAGTGGCCATTGGCAAGAGATAACTTGGCTTTCTTCATATTTTTATATTATAAAAGACATACCAATGTTAGGATGAGATCAGTTTCCCGGAGGTCATGTACTTCTCTTGTTAGTCAATTACACAAGAGTTCATAGATACTGAACATATTTCTACATAATACTGAAACAATTAAAAAAAATTAAAAATAATCGACATGATAAAACTTACACTGGAGTAAGGAATTTTAATTTTAATTTTTAATACGTAGTAACACATATATCATTACTTACAATATTTCCACACTATTCCTGTAAGAAGCTACATCAATCTAGTAACAAATGTGTATTTTTCTACCAGAATAATATTTTCAACAACAAAAATTACAATATAAAATTATTCTTTGACCATTATACATATATTTCATGCTTTTTCATGATGTTTCACGGAAAGGAGATGAAGAATTTAAAATTTCATACAAAATTACTAAACTCTTATTTATTACTAAATTCATTCAAACAAATAATTATACGTAATAATTGAATTTATAAAAATTTTTTTCAGATTAAAATTCTGGCTAAAAGATTTATTTTCACATTTTATTAATTTTGTTTTATATTCAAAAATCTTTTATAAAAAAGAATATTAGTAATTGCAACCAAAAAATATAAATGATATTATACAATTACAATAATAAAAATTGAATATTAATTATAAAAGTTATTTTGATATTACACTTGGTATTACATTAAAAAAATGAAAGAAAAATAATATTTTAAATTTTTTAACCACCTTCATCACGCATTTTACATCTTAGAAATAAAATATGTATTACATTAAATTATATATATTATATTATATATGTTATCAAAATTTATTAGATTAATAGTACTGTTTTTGTCAGTGTTCGTATCACTGTGACCACTTTTTATTACCGAAAATCCCTATAAAATATTTTTGGAGTTCTTCTACTAAACCCCCCTCTTACCCTCTACCACTCAATCATTACATGGGGGATAAATTAAGACTGGTTGTCATATTCAATGTTGACCCTTCCTCTCACCTTCCTTCATCTTTAAAATAGGGGATAAAAAAGAGTGGTGGTCCTATTGTTATTCACCTGTACCGAAACCCCTAAAATATTTTTGGAATTTTACTAATTTTATTTCCCCCCTCCCCCTCTTGTCCCTCCTCCATCTAGCAATAAATGGAGGATAAATGAAGAGTGATTATCATATCGCTATTCACCGTAACCAAAAACCTCATCTTAGTTTTCTTAGAATAAAAAAGAATGGTCGTCATATTCTAATTCATATATACCGATAACCTCTATAAAATATTTAAAAAATGTTCTAATTTTACCCCCCCCCCCCCTCATGGCTCCTTCTACACCTATCATTAGATGTGAGATACCGGACACCGGAGAACGGATGAATTTTGATATATATATATATAGATGATAAATCAAAAATAAAATTTTAATTTTTTTTAACAACCTTTCTCACTCATTTTACACCTTTGTAATAGAGTATGATGAAAAATGTGTAAAAACGTATATTTAACTGTGATAAAAAAATCATCAAATAAAATATATATTACATTAAAATATATTATTTAAGTTATTAAAAATTATTAGACTGACAGTACTGCTTCAGTCTATGTTAGTATTACTGTGACTACTTTATTTTTACATTATATATGTATGTAGTGAATATTATTTATTATTAATTACTTATAATATTACTTATAGGTATGTTTTTAATATAATAATTTAATTTGGTACAAAAATATACAAACATTAGAGTACTGGCAAAAGTGCTTACACACTTTTTTAATATTTTATCCCGTAATTAGTGGAGTTATCCCGGAATACCTCACGAATTCCCGAAATATCGAGGAAATCCCGTAATTAGTGAAGTATCCCGAAATATCCAGGAAATCCCGTAATTAGTGAAGTTATCCCGAAATAACTCAGAAACTCCTGAAGTATCCACTAAATCCCAAAATTAGTGACGTTAACCCGGCATACCTCAACAATGACCGAAATATTAAGAAAATCTCGGAATTGGTGAAGTTATCCCGGAATACCTCAAAATCTCCCGAAATATCGAGGAAATCCCGTAATTAGTGAAGTTATCCCGATATATCCACTATATCCCAAAATTAGTAAATTTATCCCGGCATATACAGAAATTAACGAAATATTAAGAAAATCTCGAAATTGGTGAAGTTATCCCGGAATACATAAAAAATTCCCGAAATACCACAGAAAATCTCGAAATACCATAGAAAATCTTGAAATAACCAGAAAATCCCGAAATTAGAGAATTTATCCCGAAATACCACAGAAAATCCCGAAATATCCAGGAAATCCCGAAATCGGTCGATTTATCCCGAAATACCACAGGAAATTCCGAAGCATCCAGGAAATCCAGAATTTGGTGGATCTATTCCGGAATACCACAGAATATCCCGAAACATCTAGGAAATCCCGAAAGTGGTGGAGTTACCCGGAATACGTCAGAAAATCCCGAAACATCCAGGAAATCCCGAAATCGGTGGCTTATCCCGAAATGCCACAGGAAATTCAGAAACATCCAGAAAATCCCTAATTTGGTGGCTATATTCCGGAATTACCACAGAATATCCCGAATCATCTAGGTAATCCCGAAAGTGGTGGATTTATCCCGGACTTCCCACAGGAAATTCCGAAACAGTTCCAGGAAATCCAGAATTTTGGTGGATTATCCCGATATACCACAGAAAATTCCGAAACCATCTAGGAAATCCCGAATGAAATGCCACAGGAAATCAGAAACATCCAGAAAATCCATAATTTGGTGGATAATATTCCGGAAATACCCCAGAATATCCCGAACATCTAGGTATCCCGAAAGTGGGGAGTTATCGGAATACCACCGGAATTCCGAAACATCCAGGAAATCCAGAATTGGTGGATTTATCCCGATATAACACAGAAAATCCGAAACATCTATGGAAATCCGAAATTGGTGGTGTTATCCCGGAATACCACAGAAAATACCGAAACTCCAGGAAGTCCGAAATTGTTGGAGGTATCCAAGAACCCGTCAGAAAAATCCCGAATCATCCAGGAAATCCAAATGGAGGAGTTATCCCGAAATACCACACAAAAACACGAGACTTGCAGGAAATCCCGAAAATGGTGGATCTATTCCGGAATACCACAGAATATCCCGAAACATCTAGGAAATCCCGAAAGTGGTGGAGTTACCCGGAATACGTCAGAAAATCCCGAAACATCCAGGAAATCCCGAAATCGGTGGATTTATCCCGAAATGCCACAGGAAATTCAGAAACATCCAGAAAATCCATAATTTGGTGGATATATTCCGGAATACCACAGAATATCCCGAATCATCTAGGTAATCCCGAAAGTGGTGGATTTATCCCGGAATACCACAGGAAATTCCGAAACATCCAGGAAATCCAGAATTTGGTGGATTTATCCCGATATACCACAGAAAATTCCGAAACATCTAGGAAATCCCGAAATTGGTGGTGTTATCCCGGAATACCACAGAAAATCCCGAAACATCCAGGAAGTCCCGAAATTGTTGGAGTTATCCCAGAACACGTCAGAAAATCCCGAATCATCCAGGAAATCCCGAAATTGGAGGAGTTATCCCGAAATACCACAAAAAACACGAGACTTGCAGGAAATCCCGAAAATGGTGGAGTTATTCCGGAATACTAAAGAAAATCCCGAAACATCCAGGAAAACCCTAAATTAGTGAAGATTTCCCGGCATATCTAAAAATTACCGAATTATTTAGGAAATCCCGAAATTAGTGGAGTTATCCCGGAATACCTCAAAAATTTTTTTATTTTTTTATTTTTGATATTATTTGATTAGTGGTGTATTAAATAATATGAACCGTATTTCTGTCTATTAAAACGTAGTTCAGTATATCGATGAAAAACAAATAGTAATATTGTTATAGTACCAATTTAATATAATAAAATATATATTGTAGGATTCTGTACGAAGTATTACATTAAATAAACAAATAACAGTAAATGTATGAGGCTCAATATGTTGACTCCCAGAAATATTAAGTCCCAAAAATTTTAACGGCAATATCTAAGACTAAAATTTAAAAAATTTTTAAGACCCAAAACATTGAGTCCCAAAAATATTAAGTCCCAAAAGTTATAACGGCAAAATCTAAGACTAAAATTTTTAAGCCCCAAAATGTTGTCTCCCATAAGTTTTAACGGTAAAATCTAAGACTAAAATTTTTTAAATTTCAAAATTTTTAAGACCCAAAACATTGAGTCCCAAAAATATTAAGTCCCAAAAGTTTTAACAGAAAAATCAAATACTACAATTTTTAAGACCCATAATATTGAGTTCCAAAAATATTAAGTCCCAAAAGTTATAACGGCAAAATCTAAGACTAAAATTTTTAAGCCCCAAAATGTTGTGTCCCATAAGTTTTAACGGCAAAATATAAGACTACAATTTTTTAAATTTTTAAATTTTTTAAGACCCAAAACATTGAGTCCCAAAAATATTAAGTGCCAAAAGTTATAACGGCAAAATTTAAGACTAAAATTTTTAAGACCCAAAATATTGAGTTCCAAAAATATTAAGTCTCAAAAGTTTTAACGGCAAAATCTAAGACTAAAATTTTTTAAATTTTAAAATTTTAGACCCAAAACGTTAAGTCCCAAAAATATTAGGTCCCAAAAGTTTTAACGGCAAAATCTAGGACTAAATTTTTTAAGGCCCAAAATGTTAAGTCTCAAAAATATTAAGTCCCAAAAGTTTCAACAGAAAAATCAAATACTAAAATTTTTAAGGTCCAAAATGTTGAGTCCCAAAAATATTAAGTCCCAAAAGTTTCAACAGAAAAATCAAATACTAAAATTTTTAAGACCCAAAATACTGAGTTCCAAAAATATTAAGTCCCAAAAGTTTCAGCAGAAAAATCAGACTAAAATTTTTAAGACCCAAAATATTGAGTTCCAAAAATATTAAGTCCCAAAAGTTATAACGGCAATATCTAAGACTAAAATTTTTAAGCCCCAAAATGTTGTGTCCCATAAGTTTTAACGGCAATATATAAGACTACAATTTTTTAAATTTTTAAATTTTTTAAGACCCAAAACATTGAGTCCCAAAAATATTAAGTCCCAAAAGTTATAACGGCAAAATTTAAGACTAAAATTTTTAAGACCCAAAATATTGAGTTCCAAAAATATTAAGTCTCAAAAGTTTTAACGGCAAAATCTAAGACTAAAATTTTTTAAATTTTAAAATTTTTAGACCCAAAACGTTAAGTCCCAAAAATATTACGTCCCAAAAGTTTTAACGGCAAAATCTAGGACTAAAATTTTTAAGGCCCAAAATATTGAGTCCCAAAAATATTAAGTCCCAAAAGTTTCAACAGAAAAATCAAATACTAAAATTTTTAAGACCCAAAATACTGAGTTCCAAAAATATTAAGTCCCAAAAGTTTCAGCAGAAAAATCAGACTAAAATTTTTAAGACCCAAAATATTGAGTTCCAAAAATATTAAGTCCCAAAAGTTATAACGGCAAAATCTAAGACTAAAATTTTTAAGCCCCAAAATGTTGTGTCCCATAAGTTTTAACGGCAAAATATAAGACTACAATTTTTTAAATTTTTAAATTTTTTAAGACCCAAAACATTGAGTCCCAAAAATATTAAGTCCCAAAAGTTATAACGGCAAAATTTAAGACTAAAATTTTTAAGACCCAAAATATTGAGTTCCAAAAATATTAAGTCTCAAAAGTTTTAACGGCAAAATCTAAGACTAAATTTTTGTAAATTTTAAAATTTTAGACCCAAAACGTTAAGTCCCAAAAATATTACGTCCCAAAAGTTTTAACGGCAAAAATCTAGGACTAAAATTTTTAAGGCCCAAAATATTGAGTCCCAAAAATATTAAGTCCCAAAGTTTCAACAGAAAAATCAAATACTAAAATTTTTAAGACCCAAAATACTGAGTCCAAAATATTAAGTCCCAAAAGTTTAACAGAAAATCAAATACTACAATTTTTAAGACCCATAATATTGAGTTCCAAAAATATTAAGTCCCAAAAGTTATAACGGCAAATCTAAGACTAAAATTTTTAAGCCCCAAAATGTTGTGTCCCATAAGTTTTAACGGCAAATATAAGACTACAATTTTTTAAATTTTTAAATTTTTTAAGACCCAAAACATTGAGTCCCAAAATATTAAGTCCAAAAGTTATAACGGCAAAATTTAAGACTAAAATTTTTAAGACCCAAAATATTGAGTTCCAAAAATATTAAGTCCCAAAAGTTTTAACGGCAAAATCTAGGACTAAAATTTTTTAAGGCCCAAAATGTTAAGTCTCAAAAATATTAAGTCCCAAAAGTTTCAACAGAAAAATCAAATACTAAAATTTTTAAGGTCCAAAATGTTGAGTCCCAAAAATATTAAGTCCCAAAAGTTTCAACAGAAAAATCAAATACTAAAATTTTTAAGACCCAAAATACTGAGTTCCAAAAATATTAAGTCCCAAAAGTTTCAGCAGAAAAATCAGACTAAAATTTTTAAGACCCAAAATATTGAGTTCCAAAAATATTAAGTCCCAAAAGTTATAACGGCAAAATCTAAGACTAAAATTTTTAAGCCCCAAAATGTTGTGTCCCATAAGTTTTAACGGCAAAATATAAGACTACAATTTTTTAAATTTTTAAATTTTTTAAGACCCAAAACATTGAGTCCCAAAAATATTAAGTCCCAAAAGTTATAACGGCAAAATTTAAGACTAAAATTTTTAAGACCCAAAATATTGAGTTCCAAAAATATTAAGTCTCAAAAGTTTTAACGGCAAAATCTAAGACTAAAATTTTTTAAATTTTAAAATTTTTAGACCCAAAACGTTAAGTCCCAAAAATATTACGTCCCAAAAGTTTTAACGGCAAAATCTAGGACTAAAATTTTTAAGGCCCAAAATATTGAGTCCCAAAAATATTAAGTCCCAAAAGTTTCAACAGAAAAATCAAATACTAAAATTTTTAAGACCCAAAATACTGAGTTCCAAAAATATTAAGTCCCAAAAGTTTCAGCAGAAAAATCAGACTAAAATTTTTAAGACCCAAAATATTGAGTTCCAAAAATATTAAGTCCCAAAAGTTATAACGGCAAAATCTAAGACTAAAATTTTTAAGCCCCAAAATGTTGTGTCCCATAAGTTTTAACGGCAAAATATAAGACTACAATTTTTTAAATTTTTAAATTTTTTAAGACCCAAAACATTGAGTCCCAAAAATATTAAGTCCCAAAAGTTATAACGGCAAAATTTAAGACTAAAATTTTTAAGACCCAAAATATTGAGTTCCAAAAATATTAAGTCTCAAAAGTTTTAACGGCAAAATCTAAGACTAAAATTTTTTAAATTTTAAAATTTTTAGACCCAAAACGTTAAGTCCCAAAAATATTACGTCCCAAAAGTTTTAACGGCAAAATCTAGGACTAAATTTTTTAAGGCCCAAAATGTTGAGTCCCAAAAATATTAAGTCCCAAAAGTTTCAGCAGAAGGTCCAAAATGTTGAGTCCCAAAAATATTAAGTCCCAAAAGTTTCAACAGAAAAATCAAATACTAAAATTTTTAAGACCCAAAATACTGAGTTCCAAAAATATTAAGTCCCAAAAGTTTCAGCAGAAAAATCAGACTAAAATTTTTAAGACCCAAAATATTGAGTTCCAAAAATATTAAGTCCCAAAAGTTATAACGGCAAAATCTAAGACTAAAATTTTTAAGCCCCAAAATGTTGTGTCCCATAAGTTTTAACGGCAAAATATAAGACTACAATTTTTTAAATTTTTAAATTTTTTAAGACCCAAAACATTGAGTCCCAAAAATATTAAGTCCCAAAAGTTATAACGGCAAAATTTAAGACTAAAATTTTTAAGACCCAAAATATTGAGTTCCAAAAATATTAAGTCTCAAAAGTTTTAACGGCAAAATCTAAGACTAAAATTTTTTAAATTTTAAAATTTTTAGACCCAAAACGTTAAGTCCCAAAAATATTACGTCCCAAAAGTTTTAACGGCAAAATCTAGGACTAAATTTTTTTAAGGCCCAAAATGCTAAGTCCCAAAAAAATTAAGTCCCAAAAGTTTCAGCAGAAAAATCAACGACTAAAATTTTTAAGGCCCAAAATGTTGAGTCCCAAAAATATTAAGTCCCAAAAGTTTCAACAGAAAAAACAAATACTAAATTTTTTAAGACCCAAAATACTGAGTTCCAAAAATATTAAGTCCCAAAAGTTTCAGCAGAAAAATCAGACTAAAATTTTTAAGACCAAAAATATTGAGTTCCAAAAATATTAAGTCCCAAAAGTTTTAACGGCAAAATCTAAGACTAAAATTTTTAAAATTTTAAAATTTTTAGACCCAAAACGTTAAGTCCCAAAAATATTACGTCCCAAAAGTTTTAACGGCAAAATCTAGGACTAAAATTTTTAAGGCCCAAAATATTGAGTCCCAAAAATATTAAGTCCCAAAAGTTTAAGCATAAAAATCAAAGACTAAAATTTTTAAGACCCAAAATATTGAGTCCCAAAAATATTAAGTCCCAAAAGATTTAACGGCAAAATCTAAGACTAAAATTTTTAAGTCCCAAAATGTTGAGTTCCAAAAGTTTTAACGGCAAAATCTAAGACTAAAATTTTTAAGACCCAAAATTTTGAGTCCCAAAAATATTAAGTCCCAAAAATTATAAGGCTAATATATATAATACTAACGGTCCCAAAACGTCGTAAAAGTAATCCTTGGGGATGAAGGGAACACTTGCCCGGACAGACGGACGGACGTACGGACGGACGCCCGGACGTAGATTTGTACTTTAATATAATGTTAGATAGAAACAATAAGCCCTTTAATATAATATAAGATATAAGATAAGACAATTGTAAGAAAAAAACGAAGCCCAAAACAATTAGGCCCGAAAAATAAGGCTCCAAAAAAGGCATAAAAAGGCCCAAACATTTCAAGTCGCAAAGTACGAGGCCCAGTCTTTTTGGAAACCCAGGTTGATCCTTTGACGGCAGAGCCGGAAACGATAAGCCCTTTAATATAATATATATACAATTTTTCAAATTCAATAGATTTGTTTTTATATTACTAATAATTTCTGAAATACGCAGTCGCTCTTTGTCACGTAAAACCATAGAAAATCCATTTTCCCATTTATGTTATTTATTCTTATTTCTCCTGGATTTAAATTGGAAAAATAAGGTAATAATAATTTTGAAGCCCAATTTCTGGATACTTCGTCTATAGGCATCCCGGTTGTAGTTATGAAATAAACGTAATTATCTTTTCTCATAAAGAGATGTTCTTTAATTTCAATGAATTTCTTTTTGTCGTTTGGTACTTGGTGAACATTCTTTTCTTCCCAGGACTCGTCAAATTCGTTGTTAAAATTATCTTCCTCCATGGGTTGTAATCTTTTGTTTGAGTTGACTATCATTCCAATTTCTTCGGGGGCTTCTTGTATTATTGGAAGATCTTTGGGTGGTTCTTTTGGTATATTTGACTTGTTGTGTCTCTTCACTCTTTTTCATTGTAGTTTGGCCGTGTTATTTTCCCTGCACGACTGCGTGTTTCCATAGAATGTCTTTTAACAACATAAACGGGTTCTTCTATTGGATTTCTTGATAACGCATCAGCATTAACGTTATTTTTACTGGCTATGTATACGATGTTAAAGTCGTATGCATTCAGTTTTATTCTTTATCTACTAACTCTGGATGTTGAATCTACCGAGTTTTTAAACCAAACGAGTGGTTTATGATCTGTTTTAATGAGGAAACGAAGGGCTCTTAGATAGCAGTCGAACTGAGTAACTGGCTTTGTTCAATACTTGCGAAACATAAGCAACCGGTAGGTCTGTCTCCACCTCTGCTTGAGATAAAATTGCTCCTATTACTGTACCGCTAGCATCACAAGTTACTATAGATGGTTTATTAAAATTTGCGATTTGTAGTATTGGTTGTTTACACAATTTTTCTCTTAAATCATCGAATGGCAGGTAGCGAATCCCTCGCAGGCGGACCGAAGTGCACCGATGCACTTTTAAATAAGTATTGATACCCACGGTACGGGTATGTTATATCGACGGAGCGGAGGAAAGACGCGACCGATACCCGACGGTAAGACGCGGACCACGAGCCAGACCACGGCCGAGGCGTATCGTGAGCCAAGGACCGAGCCCAGGTCGTCTCACGATACCTGGCGTATTCGCTGCTGATGTCAACAAGACGGGAGGTTAGGCAGCGTCCTAACCTCAACCGTCACACGTGCTCAGCAGACGACGACGGTTGAGATGGCGCATGGGTGCGCGCGCGCCCGTACTCCGTACAACTAGCCAAGAGAGCCAGGGTGCTCCCCACCTTACTCCCGTATACGGAGAACGCGGCACCGACGGCGATGATCGTGCAATACTGGGCGAGGTGCGCGGGAAGGGGGATCACTCGAGCAGCGAGAGTGTTGCGCGCGCGAAGAGTTCGAGTGAGCGACCGTAGATGGGATTATGAGAGAGAGCGCGCGGAGCGAGGGGGAGCGTGCGAATAGAGTAAGAGTCGCGGTATACCGAATGTATGCGTACGAAGGTATACCGCGGCATAATAAAGTATATATATATATATACGGTGCGTACACACCTATGTATGCGTATATACTATTGTATAGCGCGCGCACGTATGATTAGATTAATTAATTATTTTAGTTAGATTGCGTCGTTAATTAATTAAGTAAAAATATGTAGATCCGTCGGTAGAGTTTGCGGCGAATTGTAGTAACTTTTAAAATATATATAGCTGTAAATCGTGGTTGAAAATAAGTTTTAATTGTTGTATGAGTGTGTCGGGATTAGTTAGTATTAATTATATAGCCGGTAGGCACGGGGCAGCAGCACCGACTGGGTTACCGATATGGTAATTATTTATTTGTATTGCGCGCCTTCCGAGTGTCAGGGATGATTGGTTGCGTGATCGACCCAATAATTAATAGGTTGGTGGTAGCGTAAACCACTATTATTGGATAATCGACCTTGACGGAAATAAGATCAAGACTGACTACATGTACCGATCACGCAATCAACCACCCTAATCAACGCCGGTAGATAATGAGTAGATATGAGATAGAGAAGGATAGCGATAGGGTGGGGAGGAAAATCCTTAATTTGGGAGGATCAAGCCACGCTGCGAACCGGATGAAGAAGCCGGTCTCGCTGATTCGCTACCTGATCGTCCGACAAGATAGTTGAGTTTTCTTTAATAGTATTTTGAGGCGGAGTAACCATTTTTCTTTTTTTTGTTTGTTATTTGAGTAGAGTAGAATAGAGTTTGTTAGTCGAGGTGTGAGTAGATTCAAGGGTGAAGCTGTGTCTGATTCCTAAATTAGGCGAGTATATTACGGTTAGCCCGACGGGCGGCCGAATTATTAATATTAATATATTATATTTTATTATCCGCCGGACGGAGTTTGAGTCAAGGTGTGCACGTGTGTGAATCGGTCGCAAATCGCGTTAAATATTGTGTCGGTGCCGGCATTTATAAAGCATTTTATTTTTAAATTTTAAATAAATATTAGTTGTGGTAATTGTTAAATTCGGGAGTGTTTGATAATTTAATTATTTTCCTTTACTCCAAAAGCCGCCGGTTCCGACGTGGCCAGCCGTCGGAATTCCCTCTGTGACGCGGTTTCAAGGTGAGAATTTGCCGGGTTTTTGAATATTTTTTGTTTAAGTGATTAAATCCATTATTAAATATCGCCAGGCGCCCAATTAATTAGAAATCGGCGATATAACCATTTTGAACGTCGCTACGACGGAACCTCCGTCGGTTCATAATTTTATTGTAATTATTAAGCCGACGAAAAGTAGCGTCACACTATATATCGGAGTAAATCTGTATGGCTTAGCTGTGATTAGTATGCCGTCGACATTCGGTATCTTATGTTCTATAGCATTTGTCACGCTTAATTTATCTCCTTTTGGACAGAAACAATCCGAATATTTAACAATTAGATTTTCTGTAGATTGTCTTTGTTCCTTGTCTATTTTAGCAAAATGCAAGGCTTCATTTACCCGTTCATTGCGATTAAGTGTACTTGTATCCTCCGTTATGTTAAGTATCCTCCCTTCCGATCGCTTGTCAGAAATGTCGTGTAAGTTGACCTCTTCACTTTTATAACTATAAAAATTGTTAATATAAGGTTTATTTGAATAAACCAAATAACTGTTAATCATTTCGTTTTCGTATGTGGCATCAACAAATTGACTTCGCACATTTTCGTTTATAACTCATTCATTCAATAAAAAATCGCTAGAGTCCTGATCCTGTTCATTTTCTTCCTGTATGTATATTCAATTCTCATTATTTATCTCATTTTCTTCAGTTCCTTGTTTGTTTATCCATAAGATTTCAGTTCTCGGGATAATATCTAGATTTATTTTATTTGAAAATCCATCTTTCATCAACAAAATCTTTAGTTTAACGAGGTCCGCGTTTATCGCTCTCCTCGATTTCATAATATATTTGTAGTTGACAAATATTAACTGTCTTTTCCAATGAATTTTTTTCATGTTTTATTTCATTTTAATATTACACTTTAGGTCAACTTCGTTTTCATAATTAGCACAATATAGGCTCTCAGCCATCATATCGAACAATGGTGCTTGAATAATACCATATTTTTCAATAATTTCATCAACTTTTTCTTTAACACATGGTTCAGTCACATCACATACTCGTGGTTGCGCTTTTTCATTGTTTATTTGTAATCGTTCTTCCTGCATTAATCCATAACAATTTTCGTTTGCTTTACTTGTATAATTCTTTAAATCCGACTTCTCGTCGATCTGATATACTTATATTTCGTCATTTTTATAATCGTCATATAACTCTTGTTGTTTTTCTCTCTGATTGTATAGGTCTTTGTCATTGCCATTTTGATTTCTTTCATTTCTTTGTTCTTGGTCGTAGATTTCTTAATTTAATGTTTAATAATTTTCATGCAATTGAAAATTACTTGACGATCGGTATAATTATAAAATCTTGAATTATTCATGTTCGTATAATCATTGTTTTCCCTTGGTTTTGACATATATCGTATTGATTTTCGATCATTATTTTCGATTTCCTCCATTATATACATCGATTCATCCGTTTGCGTATTGTTTATACTTTCAAAGAAAAGGATTAATCCGTTAAATTCTAAATATTGTTCCGAATATTTGATTTTTGCATCGTTTCTACGAAAAAAGTCGGTGCCTAAGATTCCGGCTTGTTGTATAGGGAACGAATTATGTACTAAATTAAGTTCCACGGGTGATCCTTCGTAATCTATTTTAGTTTTGCCACAAGTAGTTAATGAATGGTCTTTTATGCCCTTTAACAATATAACATCATTTTCGTCAATTTTCACGCGAGAGTCTACCTCAGACAATTTAATTAGACTTTCCGATGCTCCTGTATCTAGCAAAAATTTTAACGGACGTCTTAACTGATCGGTATCGAGGATTACGTCCGGAGCTGAACTTTGTTGGCTTAAATTTATTTTCTCGATACGGAGGGAACGTTTGAGCGGGTTTCCACACTCGAAGTAGAGGGAATTTGATTCGTAGCCTTTCTCTCGACCCTCCTTGGAGAGAGAGTATCGGTGTTTCCCTAATTCTGATTTCCTCCTCTTATTTCTTTTTGTAATTTATAACAATCGCAATTATGTGACCGGGTTTTCCGCAATGGAAATAAGTAACCGATGATCTTATATTAGTATTCGATTTGTTATTAATATATCTTAAGTATCTTTGATATATCTACACCGCGAGTCCCGGAATTATTTCCCCGATCTTCTTTGTTAAATTGCTGTAATGAAAATTTATTATTATTATAACAAACGATGAATCATTTTTATCTCTATCTCTATTTGGCAAAAATTCTGTCTGATTTTGATACTTGTCCCAACCACCAAATTGTACATTTGACCTAGTATAATTACGACTGTTATGCGAGCGACTTTGTGAGCTATAAGAACTGTTTATGGGATTTCGTCGGTTGTTATTATCGGACAATCTTTCTGCAAAACTTCGTGCTAATTTGAAACAATTATTGACTCCATGATCAGTTTTGGAATAATATTGACATACAATCGGAGAGTTATTCGAAATATAATTTATTTTACGCCTTTCTCGAGTTGCACGAAAACGAGCCTCCTCTCGGCTCGGCGTCTCCTCGTCCAGGACACTACAAACGAACTCGCGCTCTACCTCGAGCGCTTATTCACGAGCCTGTTTTATAGAAGTTGGAATCCCTAAACGTGCATGAATTTCCCAACGAACTCCTTTTAAAAATAATTATAAACAATTTCGCCTTAGTTCAAGCATGAAATGATCTGCTATCGCGACTCGACTCTCTCTGTCGGCCGCTTTGACTTTTTCATTTTTTATTTTTTGTAACCGATTAAAATAAACAACGATTGTCTCATTGTTTTTCTGTTTCAATTTAGCAGGGTCTCCCGTCCACTCGTAATATGTTTTTATTGATCCGAAAGTGTTTTCGAAAAAATCGGATACCTCTTTGATAGATTTAAAATTTTCTCCGCGCGCACAAGTTAAAGCTTCGCCATATAAACGCATTCGAATAAATTTTTTTAATTATTTCTCGTACTCTGACGGTAAAATTTCTTTTGATTCATTACATCCGCCCAAAAATTGCGATAAATGTATGTTATGACCGTTAAAGCGCGGTATTAAATCTAAAGCGTCCTTTAGCGATAAACCTCAAATTTGAGATGTCTTTGTTTTATCTTTAATTTGTTTTTTAATTTCACTTCTATCTATCGTAAAAATTAGTGATTTTATGAGCTTTATGAGGCATAACTTACACCAGCGGTCTTGGCCAATAATCTAAGCCAAGCCATTCGAAAGCTCTCGAAAAATGTGATCTTTTGAGCGGTGTTAGATCAAAATCGATTGTGGCGTGGTCGCCTTTTTTCGTTATTCAATATTTCCGGGTGTTCTATCTCTTCGAGATTTTAAAATTAAGAATTGTAACCCAGGTAGATAAGTTTTAAACATTACTTTGAACAACAGTTGTTTGTAAGGTTTTTTCAAAAAAATCAATAGATTTTGAGATAAATGGCTTTAAAATTAGCAATTTTTCTAAAAAATTGAAAAATTTCCATTTTTCATGGTCGAATAACTCTTAGGCAAATTATTTTTAACACTCAAAATTTTTTTTCTATCTTCTGGAAGATATTTCCAGCCTGTTCTCAAATTTTGGAGCGAATTAAAATTTTCATCGTATCACTTGACGTGAAATAGCCCATATATATATATATTGTAACGGTGTACGGATTAAATATGTAGAATAAAAAATCCCGGCTTATCGACTTGGTTCTATGGACGATCGTCGTCGATAATCCAGGACCTACCTGCGCCGACACTCAAAATCCGTACCCGTTAGATCCCTCACCCAAACGCTACTTGCGCTCTCAGGGATCCGTTTCATCACTTTGATCATCTAAAGCTAGAGAGGCGAAGGTTATCCCTGCTCGACCGGTGTCAAGAAGACCGTTTTCTGAGCACTGGGAGCCTCGTTAGGGATAGCCGTGCGTTTACACCACCACGTTTGAGATCCCACAAACTCAAGCTCCCCTACGTCTAGTGCCTACCTAGGCTTTTCTCCTACAGTCGTACCTCCGCACTTTCTGACGTTCTCGCGGGGAAATCCACCGGGACTGTGGTGGTGGGGATGGGCGTTTGTGACCGACTTTGGTCAAGGATGAGCCAGGCGCAGATAAATTTCTTCGTCTCTTTTGCCATGTGGGTTTTTGAGTTGGGCACCATTGTAACAGGGTACGGATTGAATATGAGGAATAAAAAAACCAACGAAGGTATCGGGGCGCAAACCCACGATCCCGGGAGCGCGAGGCAGAAGTCTCCCCTAACACAAAATCTCACGTGAGTTCTCAGGTGAGATTTTGTATTAGGGTCACCACTGCGCTACCATTCGCAATTATCCCGGCTAGTCGACTTGGTCCTATCGACGATCGTCGCCGATAATCCAGGGACCTACCTGCGCCGACACTCAAAATCCGTACCCGTTATAATATATATAAATATATATATGGTACGGAACGAAGGTCTGCCTCGGACGTAGGTAGCGACTTCAAGTGGCTTGGTGATGTCCCGCTACACTTGCGGGCGCCGACGTTAGATTCGTATCCGTTCAGAGCTCGATGATAGCCAGATGTCGAAGTCGTAGTTCTTTGATTAGTGCTCGTAGATGCAAACTATGCGTCTCCATTCCCGAATACAAGATCTCTTTCGACTTTAAGAGTATATTTTTTTAAAGTCCGAGTAGCAGAGCTTCGCCTTCGGATAAAAGTGTTCACTAACAGAGCTTCGCCTTACGGAAGCTTTAGACGAAAAACTAGGAGTGTCTGTGTTCGTTCTAGGTCCTCTTTATATACCCTAAAAATCTATGCATCTGTCGTTGTCTTACGCTTTACTTTAGATGGAAATTGCGTAATTAGTTCTTGATTTTTCTGTTCTTGCATCCGATTGGACCATTAAATGTGCGTGATCCAAAAATTATCTATTCCCATACATTTTCTGTATCGCTTCGTAGTTAATACGGAGAATTTACTTCCCCCCTTTCATCACTGCGACATTACCAAAAAGCGGCTTCTTTTTTTTGGCTACTTAAATTATTGCTTCCTTCTAATGCTCGAGTTTCTAATTCATGTCTCTAATCGCCGGCTCTTCTTCGAGCATTAATATTATAGTGCAATATACAAAAACTCTTGCGCAACAACTTCGTTTTGATCTCACTATCGGCAATTTCGCTTATGTGCGTATCGGCTTTGAAAAATATTTTAAACTCGACGTATCGGTCGTTTTTATATTTGAAATGTTCGTAAATTAATCTGTCCCTTAGCTCTATAAATTAGGCTTTTTATTACTGCATTTACTTGGAATCATTCTCTATCAACCTTATTTCGTTCTTCTTCTACGCCGTAATTTTATTGTATACTACGCAGAAATTTTTACGAAAAATAATAATATAATTTTTGTCGGGACGCGACACTATTGATTATTGTATTAGTTTCCTCCGCGTAGCGTGACACATTTTAAACATTTTTTAAAATATATGTAGGCCTGTATCTATGTACATTAGGGTGCTTTATAATTTCCCAACTATTCCGAATCCTTGAAGTAAGCCCCCTAAAAGTTAATATATATAAAAATATTGGTTTTCGCGCTGACTGCATTTATATAATTGAGATTTAATGGTAGCAACTGTAATTTAAAGATTTTTTTAAAAGCAGAAGCTGTTCAAACAAAAAATCGCCTTATAGCAGTGTAGAATTGCTCACATTTTTCTCAATCAAATCGAACCTAATCATTCGCGATTGATTTCTTTTTACTATAACGGTAAGCGAATTAACCCTAACTTTCATAAATTATTCAAAGTACGACCTCTCATTGAGCATATAAATAGAGTAAATTATTTGATTTATAATCCTTCAAAAACTCTAACCGTAGACGAGCCAATGATTCCATTCAGTGGTCGTACTTCAATGAAGCAGTACATGCCAATGAAACCTATCAAGCGTGGTTACAAAGTGTGGTGTTTAGCAGACGCTAAAACAGGTTACATTTGTAAATTCGATGTATATTGTGGCAAAAGTGATAATACCAAAATCTCTCTCAGTGAAAAAGTTGTTTGGAATATGGTTTCGGAGCTTCGAGGAGATGATTATTTAGTAGCATTTGATAATTTCTTTACATCGGTAAATTTAGTGGAAAAACTTTTGAAGAAGCAAATTTACTCTGTTGGTACGGTTAGAAGTAATAGAAAGGGTCTTCCTGGTATGATGAAAAATAAAGATAAAATGAAAAGAGGTGAATATGACTATATGACAAAAGGACACGTCGCAGCTATCAAATGGATTGATAAAAAACCAGTAACACTCCTTGAAACTGCTTACGATCCAAAACAAACTGTGGAAATGAAAAGAAAAATGAAAGATGGTACAAAAGTTGATTTTCCTTGTTCAGTCGGCATCAAAATTTATAACGATTTAATTTTAATTATATAGGTAGTGTTGATAAATTCGACCAATTTAGAGAAAAATACATGATTGGTAGAAGATCAAAAAAATGGTGGCACCCCGTAATGTATTACCTTATTGACATGGCTATTATCAACTCATATTTATCATTTGAAATTTATAAAAGGCTACAATTGTGAAGATCAACTGAGTTTTCGAATTCAATTAGCAAAACAGTTGATAGATAAATTCAATGGGAGAAAGAGAATGCGACAAATTACATAGATACATATAACCAATATTGCGCGAAAAAAAAAAATAAAAAAGTTACGCAACAAATGATTAGAAACATTGAAACATCGATTTCACCTGACCGACCCGACCGACTGATTTGAGTGACACGACTGACTGACTTGACCGATGCATGTCAAAGTCCTAACTTCAACCCTCCCGTGGTGGCATGCGTTAGTACGTAATTTAATTTTTTTACCGAACCAATGGAGTGGGCAACGAAATATATCACAGTCATTTTATTTCCTTTGATATCATGTACCGACTGACTTTTTCTAATGTTAGACGAAGCACCAAGATAAACTTTTTCACAAAATTTTACGTAAAATAGTGTGATAATTTTTGTTTTCGAAAATTCTGAATTTGGGTACTGGGCCCAAACATTAGAATTTCGGAAATCTCACACCAGATTCATCATCAGCTACTCCAAAACTCCATAGAAAGATTTTATTTCGCTTGGTTTGATATTTGAGTCTCCTGTATGCACGGGATGATAAAACATACATCTGCTTTTACTCAGGGGTCCGATATCCTAGAAATTCAATAATTTTTTTTTTTACTCGAAATTGGTGTGTCTTATCAAAAAAAATGACAACAATAATTTCTTCTTAAAATTTTATGTAGAATACGATGGTATTTTTTTTTTTTTTTTTATTTTCCTAAACTTTGCATTCTAAGAGTGGGCCCCTTCGGTATTGGGCCCAATTATTATAATTTCCAAAATCTGACTCCAGATTTGGATTCAGCTCGATGCCAGACATCGAAATTTCCTAGTTTCAGAGACGTTATGATTGTCAGTTCCGTATATGCACGAAAGGGTTAATAAGTTTTAACGAATTGATTTCGCGCTGACCTCAGGGGTTGACATCGGTACGACTCCCCTTTAATTGTTGATGTTAATTTATTATTATTATTTGTTTATTTAATAAATTGACTCGGCGAGACTACCTTTCTCGCCGACTAACATAATATCTCGATTGTTGGCATATCCTAGTTGGCAATTTTGGGCATATAAACCAACACACGATATTAAAGCCAAACGAAGTGTTTGGCGTTGTTAACGGCATTGTACAGGAATCAAAGTGATTCCAGTCGCATCGTGGGACTGTATACTTAGGTTGGTAAGTTGGGACAGATTGGCCCGACCGGGGCCATACATGCCCCAGTACCCACCCCGTTACATTGCAAATACTTTAACTTTTTCCTATAAATTTTGCTAAATAAGGTCTTTGTTCTATTTGGTATCCGTAAATAACGAATGTTTTAAAACTATTTTTATAATTTTTTCACAAAATATTTTACATATCGGTATACAAAATGTAAACTAAGATATTTTATAAAAAAAAAGTTATTAGCAAAGTTGTAGTGCTTATTAAAAGCAACAAAATTAGAGTAATTACGTTGGATTTGGTGCACACAGACGAGAGTAATAGCTTACCATGTGAGACTATTTGAAAAAGGAAAAATTCATTATCAACAACGAATTTACCTAATAATGGCGATGCTTTGAATCTTTTTTTACACTATCATTTAGCAGAACATAAAACTATTAAACAGAGTGACTAACTATTAAGCATATTTCTAAAACTTCATTCGCAGCCAGAATTGAACTCTGTTTGTAAATCGGCATTTGTAAATTTATTTATAAGTAACTGAAAAAAAAAAAATCAGTTAAATAATTTTATTACAATGTATGTAATGTTTATAGATTGTTTTTATAATCAAAATTTTGTCTTTACTGATTTGATAATATAATAATAATAATAATAATAATAATAATAATAATAATAATAATAATAATAATCCGCGCGGGGTGTCCTGTCCCCGTATGCGGCGCGTCCCCCGGGTGGCGGATGGGGGAATGCTCGTCACTCTAGCGTGAAGGGTAGAGGTGAAATAAAATAATCTCCGTGGACCACACAGTACAACCAGAAGTATGAGCAAGCGAGATGAAAACATACTACCCCAAGCGAGCAACTCCAAACTAGGAGTGAATCCCGTCGTCGGTTCCGATCGGGTGAAAGCCCCGGTGGCCGGCGCTGGCCTCATGGATTTTGGGGGAGGCCACAAGCCGCTTAGTTCCAACATCACGTCAGAGGCGGGGTCCTCGAAAGAAAACCCCCAACTGGAGTCGCTATCCCAGATGCTGAGTCTTGCTTCTGCAAGCAGGTTACGAAGCGGCAGCGTCACCAGCATTGGTAGCGCCATCAGCGGCATCTCTGCCTATAGCAGAGAATCTCAAGAGGAAATAGAAGTGTTCCGTAAGGAATACAAGAAGGTGGAGAAGGCGCAGGAGGAGATCGACTCCACTTACGACCATCTGAAAAAAGAACTTCAGGCAATGTTGGCAGCTTGTGCAAAGCAGCCTAACATTTCCATGGTCGTCAAAACAGGGCTGAAAACCGTAGACGCTCTTGTACAAGAGCTCTACGGGAAAACGAAGAAGATGTCTTTAGCAGTCGATGATTACAAGTGCCAAGTCGAGGATTATCGAGTTGGCCACGAGAATCGTCGGCGGCCTAAGAGAAGAGGCATCATTGCTAAAGCCGTCATCGCGGCTACAGCTAAGATACAGGCTCAAAAGAGAAGTAGAGAGGGCCCCCAAAGCCCCCCGAGGTCTCTAAAAGCCGTAAGAAGAAGAAACCTCGCAAGGAGGTGCCACCACCTGGTAAGTACAAGGAGCAATCCAAGTCCAAGCCTGTGGTGGACAAGAAGAAGCCAACGGTTAAGTCGGGACAGGCGCCTCTTGACAGGAGAAAGCGCCAGAAGGCGCCGCACTATGGGAAAAAGGTAAGAATTTTGTCCTAAAATCGTAGAACTCTTGTTGTGATAGGTGCAGAATAATGAAATTTGAGGGTAAGATAGTTGATGAAATATGCTATCTGGGAAAATTAAAGTTATGAGTTCAAGGTCATTTTATGACCTTCAAAAATGAGATCAAACATGTTAGTTTTATGAAAAAATTTAGTTTCTTCTTATTAAAATGAGTAAAAATGTTAAATTATAATATATTATATAGATATTTTGAAATATTTTTGTCTGCTGATTAGAACTGCTGAACTAAAAAAATCGAATCACTTTTTGCTCTTAAAAAACGCAGTAGGTTAATTCTTGAAAGTTCCTTAGAAAACTTAGAACTGAACGGGTTCATGGGTGTGTGTATATATATATATATATACACACACACACACATACTATATATATAGTATGTATATACTATATATATATATGTGTGTGTGTGTGTGTGGGTGGGACTATGTGTGGGAGTATGCGTGTGTTTTGGATTAGTTTTTATACGAGATTGTTAAATAATTGTAGTAAATTTATCTCATAAAAATACATTTTATGTAAATTCTTTGGTAGACATAAGTAAACATAAAGTAAATATAAACAACATTTGTATATTTGTATATTTGCAAATAATATTTTGAATATAATTTTAATCTAACTCACTGGATGAATCGTCACTACAACTCATATCATCGTCTGAAGTAATTTCACTGAAAAATAAGTAAAATGCTGCATTAATATATGTGCGTGCGTGCGTGTGTGTGTGTGTGTGTATGTGTGTGTGTGTGTGTATAGTATTGTATTTGCTTAGTACGTAATATAAATGCGCATTAGTGTTAAGACTCAAAACAATTATTTTGATCATGCTCTAAAATATGTGTGAACGAAGTTCGAGGTACTAAAACTAATCCAAAACACACGCATACTCCCACACATAGTCCCACCCACACACACACACACACATATATATATATAGTATATACATACTATATATATAGTATGTGTGTGTGTGTGTATATATATATGGGGTATTCCACGTGAAGTGGTCCGATCAAAATTTTAAAATGCGCCAAATTTTGGGTACACATTGTAAATGTTTTTAAGAATATAGAAAAAAATTTTTAGATACTGGTATTTATTAGTTCAAAAGTTATTCTAACCTCAAAAAGTGAACTTTTTCCAGTTTTTTTCAACACCAGCTGGGTTTACCACTATTTAACTCAAAATCTATCAACTTTTACTACAGAACATTATATGTAACATTCGTTGCTAATTGTGTGTAGAATTTATCCTTCTGGGTTAGAATTTCTAATCTCAAGGTCAATGTTACATAAACTACATGTCAATATTCAACTTAAAAAAAGTGCAAGTTTAACACTATTGATTTTTTTATCCAAAAGTCTAAAAGAAAGCTTGGAGCAATACCTTTCAAATGATCTGTAGCATTTTTATGGCCTTCAATTCTGTAAAAAGTTATGATAATTTAAAGAAAGACAAAAAATTCACAAAAATTAACATGGTATTTCCCATTTAAATTTTTAAAAAAATTTCGTCTTTCTTTAAATTATCATAACTTTTTACAGAATTGAAGGCCATAAAAATGCTACAGATCATTTGAAAGGTATTGCTCCAAGCTTTCTTTTGGACTTTTGGATAAAAAAATCAATTGTGGCGAAGTTAGATTTTTTTCAAGTTGAATATTGACATGTAGTTTATCTATCATTTACCTTGAAATTAGAAATTCTAACCCAGAAGGATAAATTCTAGACATAATTAGCAACGAATGTTACATATAATGTTCTATAGTAAAAGTTGATAGATTTTGAGTTAAATAGCGATGAACCCAGCTGGTGTTGAAAAAAACTGGAAAAAGTTCACTTTTTGAGGTTAGAATAACTTTTGAACTAATAAATACCAGTATCTAAAAATTTTTTTCTATATTCTTAAAAACATTTACAATGTGTACCCATAATTTGGTGCATTTTAAAATTTTGATCGGACCACTTCACGTGGAATACCCCATATATATATATACACACACACTCATGAACCCGTTCAGTTCTAAGTTTTCTAAGGAACTTTCAAGAATTAACCTACTGCGTTTTTTAAGAGCAAAAAGTGATTCGATTTTTTTAGTTCAGCAGTTCTAATCAGCAGACAAAAATATTTCAAAATATCTATATAATATATTATAATTTAACATTTTTACTCATTTTAATAAGAAGAAACTAAATTTTTTCATAAAACTAACATGTTTGATCTCATTTTTGAAGGTCATAAAATGACCTTGAACTCATAACTTTAATTTTCCCAGATAGCATATTTCATCAACTATCTTACCCTCAAATTTCATTATTCTGCACCTATCACAACAAGAGTTCTACGATTTTAGGACAAAATTCTTACCTTTTTCCCATAGTGCGCCGGTATCCACCCTGATGGTAACTGTCGCGAGGGACCGTACGTTTGCTGAAGTCTTGGGGAAGCTCCGAAAGAAAGTCAACCCGGACGACAGCGGCGCCCAGGTTCTGAGCGTACGGCCAACAGGGCGGGGAGATGTCCTGCTCCGGCTGGGCAAGAAGACGGACGCAACAGCATTCGCTGAGAAAGTCCGTACGGCTACTAAAGGAATGGGAGAAGTTCGAGTCCGAGATCGAAGGGTTACCCTTGAGATCAGAGACCTGGACGCTCTCACAACGAGGGACGAAGTGGTGGCAGCCCTAAATAAAGTGCTTACTTCTTCGCCTGAGGGCCGAGAGGTGACGCTTTTGGGCCTAAACCGCAGTCAACAGAAGACAGCCATCGTGAAGCTGGATTACGAGAGCGCTGACAAGCTGAAGTCGATGCGGCATCTCTGCGTTGGCTTCGTAAGCTGTCGCGTTCGGGATCGAGTCTTGGTCGAGAGGTGCTATCGGTGCCTAGACTTCGGCCACACAAAACGGAATTGTAAGGGAGTGGACAGGTCCTCGTCGTGCTACAAGTGCGGCGAGCCTGGACACAACCTTAAGAATTGCAAGAGCGCTCCCAAATGCTTTCTTTGTCCATCAAAGGATGCTGAGGGAGTGTCTCACGTGGCGGGGTCCGGAGCCTGTGCCACCTTTAGGCGCGCGCTCGATACCGCCCGAAAGGCCGCTTCACGATAAGTGGCAGTCTCAACGTGGGAGGATAGAATAAGGAACGAATGACGCATGTCACAAGACACGCCTCCCAGCTTGAAGTAATGTGAAAAACAGTTCCGGGCTGGGCAGGTGAAAGCGTTGGGTTTGGAGTTTTAGCCGGTAAGAATCCGGCACTGGCGACGAGTGCGGACCCTCGTCGTCGTCTTATGTAAGATTTCTCCAGTTTCCCACGAAAAAAAAAAAAAATAATAATAATAATAATAATAATAATAATAATAATAATAATAATAATAAATACAGAAAATATAATATTAAATTACTTAAAAATTTAAGAGATAATGCAAATTAATTATGGCTACTCAAATTTTTGAATGGTAGTGTTCTGCGCATGCGCACATAAGCATAGGGAACAATTTAATTTTATAAAATCTAACGCCACTTTAATGACACGTAAAAATAAATTTAGTCAAAAATAATTAATCTTAATAAATAATAGTAATTCTTATTCTTGAAATAGCTTCCTTTTTTAAACAGTCTCGCACGGTAAGCTATTACTCTCGTTTCTGTTCACCAAATCCAACGTAATTACTCTAATTTTGTTGATTTTATTAAGTACAACTTTGCTAATAACTTTTTTTTATAAAATATCTTAGTTTACATTTTGTATCCCGATATATAAAATATTTTGTGAAAAAATTATAAAAATAGTTTTAAAACATTCGTTATTTACGGGTACAAAATAGAACAAAGACCTTATTTAGCAAAATTTATAGGAAAAAGTTTAAGTATTTGTAAAAAGACATCAATCGCGAGTGATTAGGTTCGATTTGGTTGACAAAAATGTGAGCAATTCTACACTACGCTAGGCCGCTTTTTTGCTTAAACATCATCTGCTTTTAAAAAATCTTTAGATTAAGGTTGCTACCATTAAATCTCAATTATATGAATACAGTCAGCGCGGAATTCAATATTTCTACATATATTAATTTTTGGGGGTTTACTTCAAGGATTCGGAATAGTTGGGAAATTATGAAATACCCTAATGTACATAGATATGCCAATCAAAAATTCAGTCACTGTTTGACCGTTTGGTTAAACTTTATTTTTATGGTAACTTCTTAATAATTGTTTGTTTTTTTAACATGACGATCGTGCGTGGAATGTAATAGCTATTCTTCAAGCTTTAAAAGTATACTTTTTACAAATTTCGGCCCCTTTAGTATATACTAGTAATACACTTCTAGTATATTTGAAATAAAATGAATTTATCGTTTGGTGATATGTATATGTGTAAATTATATAATATCGGTCTCTCCGAACTAAATGCTTTATTTTAGAATAAAGTAGGCCTATCGTACTCTTCGTCCACTATGGTTGGTGGAATTTCCCAGAGCACGGCCTTTTAAAATAATTAAATTATATATATAGCCGCAGAATATCTAGCTGGCGTCGCGGTTCATCTTGCGACAGGCGTCTAAGGTAAGATCTCCAGTTCCTTACTGTGGAGTCCAAGCTGGAGATCGAGGACGAAACGCCTTTAATTATTTTAAAAGGCCGTGCTCTGGGAAATTCCACCAACCATAGTGGACAAAGAGTACGATAGGCCTGCTTTATTCTAAAATAAAGCATTTAGTTCGGAGAGACCGATATTATATAATTTACAGATATACATATCACCGAACGATAAGTTCAGTTTATTTCAAATAACTTGCGACTTGGTCTAATACGTCGCACTCTGGCTGGTGGTTTTTTCCCACCACCAGATGGAGACGACTATCTCTCTACACTCGTTGGAGAGATCGTCGTCTCTTTTCTATATATATATAGCCGCAGAACATCTAGCTGGCGTCGCGGTTCATCTTGCGACAGGCGTCTAAGGTAAGATCTCCAATTCCTTACTGAGGAGTCCAAGCTGGAGATCGAGGACGAAACGCCTTTAATTATTTTAAAAGATCGTGCTCTGGGAAATTCCACCAACCATAGTCGACGAAGAGTACGATAGGCCTGCTTTATTCTAAAATAAAGCATTTAGTACGGAGAGACCGATATTATATAATTTACACATATACTTCTAGTATATAGTATATACTACTACTGCTAGTATTACTAGAACTATTAAAAGTTGATTTTACAAGCTCATAAAATGTTCTCTAATAAAGCGATACATCGAAAATACAAATGAGGTAAAACTATCGCTTTTTTGGTATCAATTTTAGATTTAATGGAAATTTTAGGAGCTAAATGTGAATTTATTAATTTTTAATTTGCAATCTCGTTGACTCTAATTCGACAAATATTACTATAAAAAACTCGGTGGTGTTACATGTGGCTTTTCAAACTTTTGGAATGTTTTATTCTTTAATGTATTCTTTTTGGGCTATATCGACGGCTCTAACGTAGAATAGCACATTTAAATTTAAGAAAGCATTAAAACGTGTTAGTTTTCGTTAGAGCAGTCGATATACGACAATTGATGAAAATGAAAATGTAGAGGTAAACATGAAATTGCAAGTAGTACTACATGTGGAAATTGTCATTAACTCTTCTTACAGTCAAAATCGGATATTTGAATTTTGACTTTAAATTGTCCGTGCACGTGTTTATTAGAAAGTATATATTAATCGGTACATCCGAGCTAATTTGCAAATATTGCACAAAACCCTCTTTTTTAGTAACCTACTTATCGCTAAGTCTTAAATGTTTCCAGAGGTATTAAAAAAGTAATTAAGGGAAGATCGAGAAAGAAAAAAATAAACGTTGCCAGGTGGGGATCGAATCGACAGTCTCCTGTTTACCGGGCAGTTAGTTGCCTTACCATTTGGCTACCGAGAATCCGACGATTCCAGGCACCTTGTACCCTGCAATCGTTATTTCTCGATCTTTTGTTTTAAACATCCCTCCCCCCGCTGCATTCTATTTTAAATTTTGAAATTAGTTCGGAAATACCGACTAACATATAATCTTTCTCATAAAATCGGATATTATTAAGAAAAATTTCGAGAAAATTACATGGATCACACATAAACCTTTTTCATAGGGTATGGTGCACGTATATAACTAATTATAATATAAACTAAATTATTTACGTTTTAAATTCATATAGTTAGTTTCCGCGATCATGTATATTGCCTAAATAGACTATTTTCATTAAAAACGTTTCCTAAATAAATTTTTGTCAAAAAATTATAAAATTAATTTTCTTATCAAAAATTCTTAAAATAAATATTTTTCTCTACAATTTTTTTATAAATTTTGTATTACATTATTCAGAATATAGTAACATATTATCTTTATGTTACAGCTAATCAAGCTCTTAAAACAGAACAGTTTGGTCAATCATTAAGTTCCGAATACGTAGGAAATCCACCACTTTGGATAACACGAAAGCATGGAGCTAATGGGTACGAAGAAATTTATGTTAACAATGCAAAATTAATTGATACATTTGATTATGAATCAATTTCTGGAACTGATGAAAGTAATAAGAAATTGCAGGTAACTGTTGATAAAATATAATTTTATATTTAGTAACTGCTTTCATATATTTTATACCTTGTTACATAGTTAATCATATTATACAGTAAAAACCCATCGTAAATTTAATAAGTTACATATGAATTAGCGTGTTTAACCTTTACAGGACCGGGATTTGAGATTTGTGATCGTCCTCAGAAAGTGTTCGAAAAAGGTATCTCATATCATTGATTGAATATGGGGTGAAGCTCGATCAATGGTCGAGCCATTATAATAGTTTTCCGGTCCTCTAAAGGTTAATAAATATCTTTCCAAATAGATCACAGCGATTTTGATATTTTTTTTATAATATACTACATGACAAAATAAAGAACTTATTTTTACGTTTTACATAAATAATAATATTGTTCTGTTACGTGCCGATTACCGTTTGTAAAATGAAGATTTACTCTAGTATAAAAATTGTAACTGTCGTCAAATGTCGCAATAATTTTAGAAATTAATATTGACAAAGTATAAACGAATGATAAACGTAAAATCGTGTGTGTGAGCCCGCCACAAAGTACGTTCGAGACAACGTGTCTCTGTACGCTCGGGGATCATGCAGTATTCGCCAAATAAGAATTAACTGGTTTTATCGACAGACGTATCGTAATGGGCACTCTACAGAGTGGGAAGTACTCTGGCACACTAAGCGAATGCGCATACGTGAGAACAGACACGGCGAGAGCACCTAACCTCCTGCGCGCACGTATTGTTAAATCTAGTTACCGCGCGTATCCCGACGCCAGTCACACATCGCGTATTGGATCGCGTGTATACGTATCTGGCCAGGACTTACTTGGGTTGGAATCGCCGTTTACTCAGTCATTACTCTGGGGAGATAGTTCAGCTTCCTTCGCGACCGGCTACGCTTCTCTTTCCCCTCTATTTCTCTAGCTCTCAAATCCTTCTCTCCGCTTATCAGTATTATAATAAATCTATCGTCACAAACTCTGTATCTTGGCATGGTCGGAACGATACTTTCGGTGAATCATACTGCTACGTCCTCTGCCTCACTCGCGCATGTGCGTTACGCGTCTTCTATGGTCAACTCGCAAGATCGGTATTATACCGATTATCACGGTTCGTTTACCGTTACTACACGAAAAAATTAGGAGATGAAAGATCCAGTGATCTGAGGCACTGCTCAACATTATTATCCGCCAATGAAAGAAATGGAAATTTATGCTCCAGTGAGCAGGCACATCATCTTGTGGGAACTACTTGCACTGTTTTTTGATGAGATCATCATTCTCCAAGATAGTTGCTAGTTTATAGCATTTTACTCAAAATCGTTTGCACATTATTTCAATTGTTTGCAATTTTGATGGGGTCGTTTACAAATGCATCTTCAGTTTATTTCAGTATAAGAGTTGTTTCGGATAGCAACTCCAATGGTACACCTATGCACATAACATTCTCACACTATTGAGTGCTACTTTATACATATTTTTTGAATAGTTTATGTCTTGAATACGGTTTAATGAGTCATTATGTACATATATATTTAACATTTCCGAGAACATACGTTTTTTAAAATTTTTTTCAATGTCAATAATACATGTTTTATTAAAGTCAACATTGTGTCCTGTGTTAATTGTATGAGCCGCTAAAGCAGATCTGCCATTTTTATTACTTACATCATATTTATGTTTCCGGATGTGAATCTTAATTTACGCTTACTCGTGCCTATATATTGCGCAGGACAATCACTACAAGGTACTTTATCTACAACTAGCAACAAGTCGAAATTATACTAATTTTATATTTATGTTTTATATTTTTTTTTTAACTTTATAATTTAAAAATATATTTAAATAACAATGTATAATATATTAATATTGAATATATTATATTTTTAATAATGTATAATATAATATAATATGTTGTAACGGTGCGTTCGGGGTTTTGTCTTCGATGCACAGAAACACTGCGCAGAATAGCCGATTCGAGGTTGTACACGGCGAACTTACCTTCGCGCATAACCAGACCACGATGGGAACGAGCCCACTTCCGGAAATACGAATTAAGAAAGAGTAGATAAGTATCACGAGCTCGTTTGCTTCCGGATTATGGAGTGGGAGTCCTGAGGTAATACGGAAAATCTAAATAAGTGAGAACCGGGAAATGAAATTAAATAATCCTTTATTACAAACTTCGCGGAAATACACAAATAACAATGCGCGAATAGTAGGAGGCGTACGCAAACTATTACGCGGATGCAAAGTCACGGCACAAAGAAAGCACGTGGACTGTACGGGCTCGTTGCCTTTCCCGGACGATTCTCCGATAACAGGGTTAAAGAACAAGGAGAGCCTTACTTGTGCTCCTCTGATGACTCGAGGTGCCTCCGTTCCTTCGGCCGGTCGGTTCTCGTCGGGAGCTCTCTGAGGGTACCTCAGAGATTAAGTCTCTTCGACTCTCTACCGTTCCCCCTCCCTTCCGTCCCTCGCATAGTAATGCCCTTACCGCTACGCGACAAGGTGCCACAGCGGTCTAGATATGCGCGAAGGTAAGTTCGCCGTGCACAACCTTGAATCGGCTATTCTCCGCATTGTTTCTGTGCATACGGGATGATTTAAGAAAATATATTTTCTATAATTACCGGGTACCTCACGAACCTATAAATTAAACAGATTGAGTAATGAAAACCTCAAGGCCAACGAAGTACACAAAGAGAGAATCGAGCGCGCGCACGTTGTGTAAACACAGCGAGTTGTTTACATCGGCGCAAGACTGGAAGTTCGTTATTCCCAGTCTCACTCATTTTTGTACAGTAAGTGCAAGAGAGAGAGAGAGAGAGAGAGAGAGATAGATAATTTATTGGGTTTTTATGGGGTAGAGACCCCGTAAACACAAAAGTATACATTGCGTAGAATGACAATATTAATAATAATAAAATAAAATAACAAACACAAATTAACAATAAAAAGTAATAATAAAAATAAAAATAAAAGTATATAAGAACAAAAAAGAAAAACGCAGTGACATATTTGTGATAAAATAAATTAAATTAAAACGCAAAAAACGCAAAAACGCAAAGAGCCGCAGTGTACAAAATGACTAAAAATTAAAGATAACAATTGAGAACTTAAGAGCTAAGAATATAATAGTAAAGCATAGAGAATGAACATATGTAATAAGGTGAAAAAGAATAAAAAATAAATACTGCGACGGTTTATTTATTGCGTGTTGGATGGTAAGCCAATCTCGCTAACTTCGGTTAAATCGCTTAAGTCACATAAATCACTTGTAAGGGAACGGACTAAATTTTCGTTTATTATTCTTTCTTCCCATGCTATGGAGTCGAGTCGAAGGAGGTGTTCGAAGATAAATGATTTGAAGGTGTTAAGATGAGCTGTATCAAATGATATGTAGGGGAATGAGTTTAACTGTTTGGTGGCAGTGATGACAAATGATTTATGAAGTGATTCAGTACGAGGTGATAAATCGGTCAGCGGTTTAGGCGGATGACGGGATGAAAAGCGTTGATCAGTAGAGCTATTGATTCTGATGAAATGATCTAAAAGATAATGTGGTGAGTTATGTGCCAGAATGTTGTATGAAAGAGAGCTGATGAAAAATATACGTCTCGACTCCACAGATAACCAGCCCAGCTTCAATCTATAGGCCGTCACATGGTCGTACCTACGTAAATTTCCCGAAACAAATCTGATGCAAGCGTTAAGTAGTCTCTGGAGCTTTAAATTTCTGATCTGGTCCAAGTCATTGTAGACTGCACAGGCGTAGTCAAAATGAGGCAAAACTAAAGTCTCGACAAGATGTTTACGGGTATTTCTGGAGAATGCCCGTCTATGGAAACGTAATGAACGCAAAACCCCATGCACCCTCTGTGAGATAGATAATACGTGCTTGGACCAGTCCAGAATTGGCAGCAGCCAGACGTCCAACGATTTCACCTGGTTCTCATAGTGGAGAGAGTTATTCAACAGCTTAACTCGCGGGGCAGTGGATAGGTCTATACGCGAGATGTATGCCTTACTGCCCAGCATCATTACTTTAGTTTTATTTACATTCAAGCTTAAGGGGATGCCATACATGAATTAAATCCTACTATACCGACACCTGTATATTACACGAACTATTTCTCCTATTATCTAATACAATGACAACCTATAAACGCAGTGGAGGCATATTTGTAATACATATATTAAATAAATTATAAGTACAAAAGTTTGAATTGTGCTAAAATGTGCTTATAATTTGAAAAATACGATCTCAAACATAACCTCTCTTAGTTAACAGGCAACAACGATTTAATTGAATTTTGTAAAAACTGGATAAATTTCTAACAAATACAGTGCAGACGCACAATTTCACGATATTGATAAATGTTGGAACACTAAAAAAAACAGTCAAAAGTGCACGACGAAGAAATAAATTAAAAAATACAACTGATACAAAGACGTTGTGAAGCTGGTACTAGATATTTGTGAAGGAAATAAATATAGATTGCAATTACAAGCACAAGAAACAAAGTAGAGGCAACATCTTATATATTATATTAAAGTGGATCGACTTTTGGTCTCCGGTTCTCCGGATTTTTAAAAATGCATTTTTATAGTTTCAAAGTTTTATTTTAATTGGACTTTACACTTTTGGGCCTTACATTTTTTGGACCTTACATTTTTGGGCCTTATAAATTTTGGGCCTTACATTATTAGCAACGGAATTGTAAAGTTTTATTTTAATTGGACTTTACAATTTTAGGCCTTACATTTTGAGCCTTACATTTTGAGCCTTACATTTTTATCCTCATAAATTTTGGGCCTTACATTTTTGGGCCTTATAAATTTGGATCTTACATTTTTGGGCCTTATAAATTTTGGGCCTTACATTTTTGGCATTACATTTTTTGGCCTTATAAATTTGGACCTTACATTTTTGGGCCTTATAAATTTTGGGCATTATAAAATTTTGGGCCTTATAAAATTTTGGGGCTTACATTTTGGGCCTTATAAATTTGGACCTTACATTTTTGGGCCTTATAAATTTTGGGCCTTATAGTTTTTTTTAAACAAATAGATATCAACTACTATGTCGATATTATTACCAGAAAATTATCTTAATAACAATAAGTAAAATAACATTTGATTACGTGATTAAAATTAATAAAATTTCAACACTGGAACATACAATAAATCAAATTAATTTTTATTGTTTATTTTACAAACTTATTTTTGCAAAAATTTCAAATTACAATTATTATGTTACAATTGTACTCTATTCACTTGTATATTTCATAAGATATATTTTTTTCAATATATCGTTTTTATAAATTTATAAATTCAGCAAGTATTCATCGAAATCATCTTTAACAGAAAAATTAAATTATATCATTAAATATTAAATGTATAATTAATTAAACATTAGATAAAATATTCAAATAAATAATACTGTTTTTAAAATGCCATTAAGAAGATTTATATCCAATATGCATATTGACACATATTATTGATATTATATATGTTATATCTGTAACAAGAACATTTTTATTATTAATTATAAATAAATTGACAAAGTCAAAACTATACCTTTTAACTTAATCATTAAGAAATACTACTGCATTTTTGATTATTTCGATAGTCTTAATAAGCTAATCAGGATACTGAAATACAAAAAGACTTATTATATTTCAAACAAAAATAATTTAAAATGAAAATTAGATAATTTTATAATATACCTTGTGACTTTAATCGTATGGAATGCCATTAGGAATATAATATTTTATTGATATAATATTAATTGGAATGCTGCTGCCGTTTGTTATTTTTATTCAGCGCTGCATTCATTGGAATGCTGCTGCCCTTTGTTTTTTTTATTCAGCGCTGCATTTATTGGAATTATGAGTGTCAAACTACTAGAAAAGAATTTGTTCAAATATTGGCCCATTAGATGGAAAGTTTGGCCCTCTTTGTGTAAAGGTTGGCCCAGATTGTTTAAATGTTGGCCCATTTACAGAAAAGATTATTACAACATATTATTTACAACATATTATTATTGCAATATTAAATATTATCAACGCAATTAAGTGCGCCTTAATTTAAGAAATTGCATGTGAAAAACAATTTTTTACTGATTGAAAAATTTATTCCATAATCAATACAAAACTAGCAACAGATACCTCGCTCGCTAACGCTCACTCGGTTGTATTTTGATCGTGCTTATTTTAGATGAGTATATGTAAAATAGTTACACAGCCTTTTTTATTTAAAGTTAAATGTGACATTTTTATGTTCATTTTTTAAATGAAAAACATTACATTTTTTAAATAATTAGTAAACCAATTGGGTTTATCAAGGCAGAAATTGCATTTTTATAGATACACCAAATTCGCTGTGTAAAGTTGAAGTTTATATGCATATAAATTTAAATTTTCTTGGATTAAAGCCCTTCGACAACTTTTATCCTGCAAGGAGGTTTTTGTATTTGCACCTGTTTTAAGCCTATTTTTGATAATATTTTAATATTTTACTTAATGAATGTGTTAAAAATCATCAAAAAAGAATATTTTTTATAATATATTTTATAAACATGACATTTCACATAATATTTTATAAAAATTACAAAAATATTTTTATAACCGTACTCTACCCTTAACACCAACAATGATAATTTGCGCATTGCGAAGAGGATTATGGTATAATTAATGTGGTGACTGAGATGTCGTTTTTGTAAAAAAAAATTGAGAAATAAACAAAATATGATAGTTAACTACCAAAGTTTTAAAATTAATCAAAATTTCTTTAAAATTACATGTAACTACTATTGTACAGACGATTGAAAAGAGTGTGAGAACTCGATATATTTTGTGTCGATTTTCCAATATTTTGGTTTTTTAAAAGAGGTTATAGATTAAAAAAAACATCAAAGACAGAACTGAAAATAAAGTTCAACTGAAAACTTGATCATCTAATGACTATCAATTATTTCGTGACATTCAAAGAATCCGTCAAATGTCAATCATTCGTGAGATTTCGACTCCATTTTCATCATTATTGCAGGGGTCCTTTATAGTATATGAGCGGGCAATCGTTTCAAAAAGGCATCTCGAATCTTGATCTCGCGTAGACGAGTTGAAAAGATGTGAGAACTCCATATGTTTTGTGTCGACTTTCCAATGTTTTCGTTTTATTTGATAATTATTGGATGAGAGTTAGGCTCTTGGATAGTGTATTTGATGAAAACCTGATGTCGTTTCTGCAGACCAAGACATGTTGAACTGAAGACGTTTAGATTTTTCGTGTATAGTTGTAACACACGCTCCGTAAAATATATTTATGCTTCCAGCGTTAGCCAACATATGAATATTGTATTAGACTCTTACGGCGAGGATGTGCTGGTAAGGTATACATTTCAAGAATCATATATTTTTTCAATGCATGATCCATTTAATAGTACCATAATAAGGGCTCTGTAACAGTGTAAGTTAAGGAAAGAAAAGTATACTGTTAAATTTTGACGCTAATAATGATAGAATTAAATACAGAAAGAAAATAAATATGACAAAGAGTAAAAAATAAGTATATATATATATGGGGTATTCCACGTGAAGTGGTCCGATCAAAATTTTAAAATGCACCAAATTTTGGGTACACTTTGCAAATGTTTTTCAGAATACAGAAAAAAATTTTTAGGTACTGGAATCTATTTGCTCAAAAGTTATTCTAACCTCAAAAAGTGAATTTTTCCATATTTTTTTCAACACCAGCTGGGTTTACCGCTATATAACTCAAAATCTATCAACTTTTACTATAGAACATTAGATGTAACATTCGTTGCTAATTATATCTAGAATTTATTCTTCTGGGTTAGAATTTCTAATCTCAAGGTCAATGTTACATAAACTACATGTCAATAATCAACTTGAAAAAAATGCAAGTGCGCCACCTTTGATTTTTTCATCCAAAAGTCTAAAAGAAAGCTTGGAGCAATACCTTTCAAATGCTCTGTAGCATTTTTATGGCTTCCAATTCTGTAAAAAGTTATGACAATTTAAAGAAAGAGAAAAAATTCACAAAAATTAACATGGTAATTCCCATTTAAATTTTTAAAAAAATTTCGTGTTTCTTTAAATTGTCATAACTTTTTACAGAATTGGAGGCCATAAAATGCTACAGACCATTTGAAAGGTATTGCTCCAAGCTTTCTTTTAGACATTTGGATGAAAAAATCAAAGGTGGCGCACTTGCACTTTTTTCAAGTGAAGGCTAATATAACTTTATCATTTAAATCTTTATCATTTATTTTTATTTCGTTTCCAAAAATTTCTGAATTGATATCATTTTCTTTTGTTATTAAATCAAGAGGGATTTCAAGCAGTTCATTTTCTTCTTCATACATATTTAAACGTTTACCTTCACCTACATTTAATAACCATTATCTAAAATAATTGTCATTATCTGTCACTCAAAGATTTTCATTTAGTGTCATACGTATAAAATTCGGCCATAAGTAACTGCTTTTAACTGAATTTTCAATAACTTCAGTACGACTACTATGTCGTATAACTGGTAATGTTTGCCTAAAATCGCCTGAAACAACCAACATTTTACCACCAAATATTTTTTTATTATTACATATATCTTGAAATAGGCGATTGACTGCTTCAAAAGCATATTTCGATGTCATAGATATTTCATCCCATATTATAATTTGAACTTCTTTTAAATTTTTACCATCTATTGAATTAGATTTAATATTACATATAGTACATTCTGTGATATTAAGTGGTAGTTTAAATGTTGTGTGTACTGTTTTCCCGTTATGTAATAAATTTGCTGCAATCCCTGTCCAAGCAACACATAAAAATGAAATGTTTGAGAATTTAAGATAGTCTATTAGAACATTAATAAACAGCTTTTCCCACTTCCTCCTGGTCCATCAATAAAAAAGCTTTTTTTGTCTTCAATTTTTAAATGTTGCACGATAGTATCAAAAATGTCTTTGTTATGATTTTTTAAAGAATTTACTTTGACGTTTATTTCAGTAAATGTGCAACATTTGCTATGTGTTGTTGATTTATCAGCATAATCTTCTATAAATGTAGATATAACGGATAAATTAAAATTATTTAAAGAATATCCATTCAATTGTAGGTTCTTATCAAGAATGTTTAATGCTAGGTTTTCATCAGCATTTTGTTCATATTTTGGGTGGTAAAAAAAGTGTTTCTATTTTTCGTACAAATCTCTTGCATTAATAGGATTGTGAAAAATACAAATATATGCAAATAATTCACAAAGAGCAGTAGGAAAGTGTAATTGTGTTGCTTCTTCCAAACATCTTTATCTCCATTAACCATTCTTTATCTTCATTAACCAAATGTCTAGCTATAGAAGCTTCATAAAATGTAGAATAAATTATATCATCAACAGTACGTAAATCCTGAAATGATGATACTCCTTTGACATGTAAAAGTAATAATCTTATAAAATATCGTTTTCGATCCTTTGGATTCACTAAATACATTCTGCTTAATACAGGTTTTTTTGTTTTTTTTTCTTTTATTCCATGTTTTTGAATTATTATCAAATACATAATTTAATGGTATTTCGGAATATAAATAATTTCGTGCATCAGAATCGATTTGATTTAATTTTAAGTATGCTGTTATTGTCGTTTCTACATTTTTTTTAAAATTTCTGTTTCTTTTCCTTCTTTAAAATACACTTCTTGTTCATCTTCATTGTGAATAGCTAATCTTATTATGGAATGTGAAAGTTCGTGTAGAGGGTATTCTAATAGTATTATATTCATTGCTTTCAATATCTTCATCATGAGTTAAATTAGAACTGTCTTTTGATCTGATACCTGTGTCACGTATTTCTATGTTCGCACAGTCATGTCCTTTATAACACTATTTAAATGTATTTTATACATTGGACTGTTGAGCATACTTCGACATTAATGTGACAATTAAATTTTAACAATAAATAAGGATTATACGAAACAACAAACCGATTATCAGCTATTCTATTGTGGTATTTACCTTTATAATTGATTTTTTTGATATCATTTCTTCTTATATATAATGGATATCCTGATGAATTAAAAGTTGTTTTGTTATTAAATTTTTTTGGAAAATTTTTCGTACATTTTTTTGTGTCTTTACTCATGCAAGGTGAACTCATGTTTTGCTCTCCACAGGGTCCATGAATCATAAACTGTTTTATAATATTATACAACCGTGGATAGATATCTTCGTTTGGAATTTCTGCGTTTATGAGTTCATCTACTTTTTCGGGAGTATTAATGTTATAATTTTTATCTAAAAATTATAGCATATGCATGTGAGGAAGTCCACGTTTTTGAAATTCGATAACATAAGTGTAGGCGATACAATTTCCTAAAACACCTTGCTTAATTACCAATTCTTTAAATTCTTTTATTTTTTGATGAAATACCTTAAATACTAAATCTGGTCTATCAATTACAGTTTCATATTTTTTTAAATGTTCAGTTATTTCTTTTCAGTTTGGATTACATGTCATTGTTATAAATAAGTCAGGTTTTCCGTAACGATTTACTATACTCATTGAGTCAATGTAATTTTGTTTTAGAAATCTTGAACTTCCAACAAAATTTGATGGCAAAATAAACATTTTTCCAATTTTTATATTTTTAGATTCTTTTTTCTTGTGTAAATAATCCATTACGCCTTCATAATAATCGCTTCTTAAAATATCTTGGTTTTTCTTTACAAAATATAATCTTGATTGTTCAACTTTTACAAATGCATCAACTGTTGAGAAAGTTTTCCCATATTAAGGTATGGATTAAATCCATTTCTCATAGAAAGTCTGTAATTATAAAATTGCAAACATGAAATATTGTTTTTCTTATATTTGCATTTCATATTAGGCATCCATCCATATCCTCCATTTGGATAAATAAGTGGGTATGTCATTGGATCAGTGTGTTTACTTATTAAAGGAATACTAATTGGATTGTCATATTTTGAATATATAACTATATCCCGCTCTGAAGTAGGCAGTCCATTTTTTCCTACAAATACCATTGCAAATTCATTACAAGTAGCTTCATTATATATATATTTTTATCTAATTTTTCTTCTAATATTCTAATTTTTCTTTTTCTACCTCATACATCATTTTATAAGCTTTAGCATAAGGATTAACATTTCTAATTAAGCTATCTAATTTACTTGACAATTCTAATTTTGTATCTAAATTATTTTTAAAACTTTTTCTTTCAGCTGCAGCTAATTCATTATCTAGAACATACAATTGCCCATATTTTCGAGCTTCATTTTCATTTAAGATTCAGATAACTTATCAAAATTAGCTCCAAAGCTTGCAAAAGCTAACGCATTATTATATAGCCGAATATTTTTGCGAAAATTAATACTATCTTCCGATATTCCTGTAGCTAATTGCTTTAATTCTTCCGGATAGGGAGGCATTTTCGGTAAGTCTACGTTTCCTTTGTGACAACAATTAGAAAATTCTTTACCTAGTGTATATTCAAAAACAAAATGTTTAGTATTACAATGTTTACAAGTTTCAGACATATAACCTAAATTATTTTCAATAATTATTTTTTCATCAAAATCTACATTTGCTATTCGACCTATTATTTTGGATTTGCTTACTAATTTTACATTTTGTTCATTTTTAATTAAAATACGTTTATTTAATTCTTTATAATTTATACCTTTTTTGGTATTAATTGGTTTATCACGTTAAAAAATTTTCCTTCATCAATTTTTAATTTTTTAAGCAATATGATTGGTATTTCCATGTCTTTGTCATTTTTCATACATATGCGTCTTTTTAAGTTTTTTTGTAAATGGTTTTATACTAATTTATCGATATCATTTTTTCTACTTTCGTTTAATATTTTTTGATGGATTATTGGGTGGTGGCAGCAATAAAAACACGCCTCACTACACTTCACTTAATTTAATATAAAAATAATAAAACAATAAAAGTACAAGATAATAAAATCGAGATCTCGCGGTGGCGCCAAACGATCAACTCAGATCGGTAGCTGAGGAGAGAGTGAGTCCTCCGACGGACACCGTGCTCTTCTATTGTCTTAAGGTGGTGGGGGAAAATCGATAGAAGGGCCGATCGCAATTCCAACACTCCCTCCCGATCGGACCTGTAATCACTTACTGTTTCCTAAAAGAAATACAAATCACACATATTAAGCATAATATATACGCATCTCTTTATCCATTCATTATCTTGAAGGTTAGTTTATTATGTAAACCAAAAGCCAACGGCTTCGTAAATATATCAGCAAGCTGTTCTTTTGACTTAACCCACATCACTTTAACAAAACCCATTTTAACACATTCTCTCACATAATGTTCTTTAATTTCAATCATATGTAGCAACTTATTGCTACCTGTTATTTGGGTGGCTGCACCAGCCGCCTTATTGTCGCACCACAGAATCATAGGTTTGAAGTCATCAATTAGAATCAATTTGAGAGCATTTGACAACGAAATTTTATATTGACACGCCTCGCTCATTGCTATATACTCAGCTTGACAGTTAGATAATGCGACATTTAATTGTTTGTGTGTCTTTCAAGACACCGCATCTCAAAACAATATAATTACAAAAACACTAGTTCTCAACTATTTCTACAATCGGCAAAACTTGCATCTGAATAAGTCTGAATATCGTCAGTATTTCCAGTATATTTTAGACTCAAGGACGCACTTCCCTTTAAATATCTAAAAATCCTTTTTATCATTTCCCAATCGTCCTCATTCGGATTTATTTGATGCCTACGCGTCACATTTGCTAGATACAATAATGAACCCACGGCTTCTCTATAGGGAACATTCAGTTTCAATTCGTCACTTTTGTATTCCGATTCTGTCTCATTCTCTTCGCGATCGCGTCTCTAACGATTTGCTACCTGGTTTGTAATCATCGGAGTCCTTTGCGGATGCATCTCACCAAACCCAAATCTCTGTAACAATTTTAATATATAGCTTTCTTGTGACAATGTCAACGTTTTATTCACTCTATCCCGTATAATCTTAATTCCCAGAAAGCACTTCGGTTCTCCCAGATCAGTCATTTCAAATTCTGATTTTAATTTAGTTTTCACCTCGCTTAGTCGGACTTGATCGTTGCTAGCAATTAACATGTCCTCAACATAAAAAAACTGAAGAACAAAATTTTATTCGCCTCTCGCCAAGTAAATAAACATGGTTCGCTATCATGAGTATGTAAGCATATTTTATTAGCGGCTTCCGTAAACCTTTCATTCCAACGTTTCGGACTGATTTTTTAAACCATACAACGCTTTCTTCAATTTACAGACCTTTTCTCGCTTCTCTTTGCTCGTCACATTCATGCCTTCTGGCAATTTCATGTATATCTCTTTGCCTATAGTTCCGTTCAAGAAAGCGGTTTTCACGTCCATTTGATATACGTCCAAATCATATTTATTAATGATAGCTAGAACCGATCTTATCAAGGTTAATCTCGAAACAGGTGCGTATGTTTCAACCAAATCATATTCATTTCTATCCTTGAAACCTCTTATAACAAGTCTCGCTTTATATTTACACGTCCCTTCCTTTTCCATCTTTTTCTTCAAGACCCACCTAAAATCTATTATATTCGGTTTATTTTCACCTCTCATAATTTCAGATAGTTTTACTAGTTCCCATACTTCATTTTTGTTCATTGAGTCCAATTCACTCTGAATTGTAGACAACCAATTTTCTTTGTCATTTGAACTCATCGCCTCTCTATACGATTGTGGGTCTCAGTTAATTTTCGCTAACAGTGCATTATATTTCAGATCACTTAATATTTGTTCCTTTTTTATTTCGCTTTCTTTCGCTTGCAATTTCCTCGGGCGACCTCTCTTTCTCTTTTCTACTCCCTCCTTTCTTATTATTTCCTCAGATTCTCTCGACACATCTTTCTCATAATTCAAGAACCACTTCTCGTTGTTAGCTTTTCAAAATTATTGTCCCAGTCTTGTATTTGATTCTTTGTGAATCTGTCACCAAAAACAATTTTTTCATTGAATCTCACATCTCGACTTTCATAAAATCTATTCTCATCTGGTTTGAACAAGACATAACCGGTGGCTTTGTATCCAACAAGAAAACTTGGGATTGCAATCTGTCCAAACTTAGGACCTATTTTCCTCTGAATCTTTACATGCAACCGAAACGCCTAAATTGTTTTAAATTCACGGTATAATTTGTGTTGAATTTTTCCAAAGGAGAAACCATCTCATTTGACTTGTGCGGAGTTCTATTGTAAGTATAAACAGCAGCACCCAAAACCAAGTCCCTCATATTTTCTGGAAATTTCGAATCAAACATTAGCGCTCTTACTTTCTTCTGAATAGTCTGATTGAATCTCTCAGCCACTCCATTGTGTTGAGGAGTATCAGAACATGCCAACTACAATTCAGCTCCGAGTGTTTCGAGTACTTATATTGTATCGCCTCCCGTAAATTCTGTGCCCTGATCTGATCTTAAATAACAGACTTTCGCGTCTCGTCCAAGTAAATTTCTCGAAGTTTTAACAAACTGATCAAGACACGATCCTGTATCATTTTAAATTTCGTGGAATATGCCTGAGCTTATCGGGAATAATCATCGACAAATACAGAAATAAAGCGATATCCCTTTGGGTGTCATTTCGGACTTATCGGACCCATTATGTCCGAATGAATCATTTGTAATTGAGCAGATGTTCTCATCCTCGTCTCATTGAAAGGCAATCTGTTCATTTTAGTCATTCTACACACTTCGCATTCAAGCACGGAATTATCAAAGTTCACATCACTCAATTCCTTAAAATCAGGAAATCTCTTTTGCAAGTTTCTCAGATAATTTAAAAAGGCATGACCCATTCTCACATGCCATAATATTGACTTATTCGATTGGGCAGGTAAATCTGTGTCGCAATCAATTTCCTTTTCACATCTCAATTTTTCATCAGTGTTTACAGTTATTTCGTTAGGGTTATGCAGTTTTCTATCTGCCACTGTTATTTCAAAGCTTGAACCGACTTTCAACACGTCACTGTTATTTCAAAGATTGAACCGACTTTCAACACGCCACTGTTATTTCAAAGCTTGAACCAACTTTCAACACGTCACTGTTATTTCAAAGCTTGAACCGACTTTCAACACGTCACTGTTATTTCAAAGCTTGAACCGACTTTTAACACGTCACTTTTATTTCTTAATTTCTGACTGGGATTCGATTCCTTGGATTTCATTTAATTTTACATCAGGAGTCTGTTTAATTTTGCTTCTGGTTAGAAGTACGCATTGGTGTACAATTGAATTTTTCCGAACTTGATTTTGAACTATCGCTTCGCTTTTCTATTTCGATTTCAACCAACCAGTATGGTTTCTCGTATATTCCAGTCAGAGAGGTTTTATTCGAAATGGGATTAAATATATCTACTCTCTTATTATCCAAATGAATGCCTAGTCCCTTGTCTACAAATTTTCTTAAGGATAGCAAATTTTCCGAAAATGATTATCACATTATTTAAGGTTAGAATTCTATTATTTCCCGTTTTAATATCTACGCATCCAGCTCCCTCCGATTTTAAGCTCGCCTCTGGAATTTTGTTTGCGCATCTCTCACATTTCTCTCATCACTTCCAAATTGTCTTTTGTAACCAAGAGTTCGATTCTCTTGGTTAAATCTCCCATACCTTTTAATACCGCGTCCTCTTCCACGTCTCTTGTTGCTCGCATCTCTTGTGCTGGGATTTGGGCAATTCTCGGCCTTATGATCCCGTGATAATTGCCTACAATTGTAGCACAATTTTTCTCCCGAGTTTTTCCTGGAACAGTCACGACTAATATGCCCATATGCGTGACACTCGTAGCAACGCATCCCTTCTATTTGTGCGGCAGCCAGAGCAACTCTAGGCTCCACACTAGTGCTCACTGTAGCACCTTCGCTTCCCTTCCTCATCGCTTCATGCTGTAAAAGAAATGTTTTTAATTGATTATAATTTAGATCCTTATCCGTCGCGTTTTTGTTCACAAAATTAAGTTCGTGAATCTGTGGCACTTCTCGTACTATTGCATTATAAAAGGCATCACGAATCTCAGATTCAGCAAACGGCTGAGTATGAGGAATATTATTATGTGATCTTATTATCTCATCAAATTTGTCAACGAAAACTGACACTCTCTCTTTACGTTTGAACAACAAAGAATACAACTGTTTCCTTAAGTTAACAGACGATAAACTACATTCACATCTCTTAATTTCCTTAATTTTTTCCAGCATCTCTTTCGGGTCTTTAATATCAATTAATTTGGCATGATAATGTTGATCAATATGATTTATTAAAATGTCTCTGACTTTAAACTGATCTCGCGTTAACATTTCTCTTTCCGTCGCGTCTCGTTTTTCAGAGTTCTCATCAATAATGTACATTAAATCCAAGGCAATTAATTCCGAAGTAAAGTAATCCATAAACAGTTCGTATTTCATTTGTACCGATAATTTATAATCTCTCTTTGTACTCGAATCTCTCACATTCAGTAATTTAATCGCGTCTTTAAACTCACTCATGCCATTCGATTTGTTAAAAATTTTAGTTTCCGAATTATTTTCTTTCTCTACTTCTGATCTAATTAATTTTTATTATATCCGCTTTCGATATAACGTCATGCCCCGAATTTTCGGTCGAGTTATGTGCAATTTCTTTAAAATCATTTTCATTCTTATCATAAAATTCATCTCTTACCTCTTTCATTTCCCTTAACACCTCTCGTCCTTCACGAATGCATCCTCTCATCTCCGAACACATTCGTCTCATCTCATCGTTGAGGTTGCGCTTCTCATCAATATTTTCTCTCAAGTTGTTTCGTTGTGATATGTCGCGTCCCGTCATTGAATCAAAGAAATTGTTTATGTCCGTGACCACCATGTCTACCCGGATCCTCAAATTCGCAACAGATTGCATTTTCTCCTTAATAACTTGAGTGACTCTTTCCATCACATTTCTCGTCTCATCCATCTCATCTGAAAAATCATCTCTTTTAATATTAGGCAATTAAGTTTTGTTTTTAATTCGCATGCTTATGTTACATTTTTCATCAGCAATAATCAACGGCGCATTTTTATTCAACACATTCGCTTCTCTGAAATTTCGCTTCTTAATTCGCATGCTTATGTTACATTTTTCATCAGCAATAATCAACGGCGCATTTTTATTCAACACATTCGCTTCTCTGAAATTTCGCTTCTCGTTTATTATCGAATCTCGCTTATCGCTCATCTCAGAGTCCGTTTCGCATTCAATATCTCTGCCCATCTCTTTACCCTTCACGTCCACGTCTCTCAGGTCGACCTCAAACGCATCATCGTTCAACTCATCGCTTGTAATACCCATCTCTTTCGCATCATTCAAATCCCATTTAATCATTTCAGATTTTACTAAATTGCCTAATTCGGTAGAGGGGTATGTAATTAGCTGGTTTTTGACCGGAATGGTCAGTACTTCCCTTTTATTGCGCCTAGCCTTGATTGCTTCAGATACCATTCGAATCTGATCTCCTGATAGGTGAACCATATCTGAAAAACATGTATCGCAATCAGCTGATGGTTCAACCTCTTGAACACAAAGCTGTTAAACCATCAGCAAATGTAGACAACTAACACTTGAACACAAAGTGTAGCCAACCACATCCCCACTAATGCACCGCGAGAACGTACGACGCCTGCAGCACATCAGCAGACCAGCTGTGCCGATGAATGCAACTTTTAAAACATTTTAATAATTATTATTTATTATGTACACAGGGTACACGTGAATCCGGATTCTGTTGTGAAAATTATTTATTTTCCAAGAAGGTCTAGACCAACCTTCTGCCCGGGGAAACTCTTCTCATGTCAATTCTCATTTTAAACAGCGCATCACTTTGTTAACGTTAACTTTTACTTAATATCCTTTTAAAGTTGCTTAGACATTTGTTGGACCGATATTGTATCGCATGCGGTACGAGAAAGAGGAAAAAGAAAAGAAAAGAAAAGGAAGAACAGCTGATCCGAATTTAGCGCGCAAGATCCTGCCTATCTAGCCTTTCGTCTACCATATTTCGCGCTTCTTTGCATCGAGAACGCCCCGCTCCGCGCTCCTAGTCTCGCTCATTTCCCTACTACGTAAGTACGCGTCTCCGCTCTCTTCCCCACTTCGCGCGCGCCCGAACTCGCGCTTCTCCTGTACACGCCCTTCTCCCGTACTCTCCCTTCTCTCTCTTTCTCGAGTGTTCCCGAGCTCGTTCGGCCGCTCTCGCCTTGCGCTCTCCTTCTAACTCGCACTCACGCTCTCCTTCTCACTCGCACTCACGCTCTCCTTCTCTCTCGCACTCTCGCTCTCCTTCTCTCTCGCATTCTCGCTCTCCTTCTCACTCGCACTCTCGCTCTGCTATTCCTACTTCGTCGCTCACGTGTTACCGCCGCATGCAATACCCGGTACAAACAAATGCCGCGCTCTGACCTTTCCAAGGTCCTGTTCCACGAATTTTTCGAACAAAAGACAAACGTGTCTATGAACATTTTTTCTCATCACACTCACAATTTTTCGCATCTAGGCTTTTCTCATCGCATTCACACAAGATTAATAATAGATTAATAAATAAATTAATAAAATTAATAAACCATGAATACCGGCCGGTGAATTTGCATAACATGTTAGTCTAAGATCGCATCGCACAACGATATCGTTTTAAACACAAATCACCGCGTCGCTATCAAATCGATTTTCACTTCATTTTATTAAGAATTTTCACATACCCTTGGTGATGCTGCTCATCGCCTTCTCTCCTTCTTCCGACATCCTCGTTATGCACGACTCTTACCAAAAAGCAGAACCTTCTCTGAATTCCCCGCGCACATGGAAGCGGTGGTGGGCCGATAACCTGATGGATTATTGGGTGGTGGCAGCAATAAAAACACGCCTCACTACACTTCACTTAATTTAATATAAAAATAATAAAACAATAAAAGTACAAGATAATAAAATCGAGATCTCGCGGTGGCGCCAAACGATCAACTCAGATCGGTAGCTGAGGAGAGAGTGAGTCCTCCGACGGACACCGTGCTCTTCTATTGTCTTAAGGTGGTGGGGGAAAATCGATAGAAGGGCCGATCGCAATTCCAACATTTTTCCACTTAATTTTTTCTTTTCATTTTTTTACATTGCATGATCAGTATTTTCATTATAATAAATATGTTGTTTTTATAATGCTTCTTTTTCTCGTTCATTTTTTATTTCGTCACCATTCATTTTTTGTCTTTTCCTCATGGTTTGCTGTTTTCTCTTTATTTTTTTTTCTCCTATTTTGCTGTCATTGCTATTTTTATTATTTACATAAGCTTCATTTTTCGTAATGCTTCTTTTTCTCGTTCATTTTTTATTTCGTCACCATTCATTTTTTGTCTTTTCATCATGGTTTGCTGTTTTCTCTTTATTTTTTTTTTCTTCTATTTTGCCGTCATTGCTATTTTTATTATTTACATAAGCTTCTTTTTTCGTAATGCTTCTTTTTCTCGTTCATTTTTTATTTCGTCACTATTTATTTTTGTCTTTTCATCATGGTTTGCTGTTTTCTCTTTATTTTTTTTCTTCTATTTTGCCGTCATTACTATCTTTACTCCTCATATAAGCTTCTTTTTTATGCAACGCTTCTTTTTCTCGTTCATTTTTTATATCGATACAGCTAATTGTTTGCCTTTTTACCATAGTTTGCTGTTTTATTTTTAGCTGTTTTATTTCTATATCATTAAATTGTTTATTTTTATTTTTTTGATAAAATGAACTATAAGTTGGTATTTCATAGTATATTTCCATTGGGGTACTAGAATCAACGGAAATGATTTTATTTTTATTATATAAATTCATTATTGTTTGTTGTTCAGAATTAAATTTCTGTTGAAAATTTTATTCTATTATTTTTATTTCTGCTACATTGAAATTCAATTTTTTTTCATCAATACAACAAATATGAATCATGTATCTTTTGATTGGTATTGTTGAAATATTATAGTTTATATTTTGTAAAATTGGAAACATCGTAATACTACGTGTTTCGTATATTTTTAGTAAATGTGAACGCATTTGGGAAATATCATAGTTTAAACTGCATGGGCATAAGTTAAATACAATAGAGACAGCAAAAGCTATCGCGAAAATTCCACAATCATAACTATTGGTTTGAAATTGCACTGTTTCAAAAACAATTTTTAATTGTTGACTATCTGGAAATAATCTATTGATGTATACTTTATGTTCATTTTGCAAATATTTAGCATTTAAACTATCATAAATGTGTATCGTTCTATTATTGTAATACATACAAATCCAATGACCTTTTTCATATTTTCTAGAAAATAACAATTGAATGTATTCATTATTCATTTGAACTGAGTTAATATTATATTGTTTTTGAACTAAAAGAGTTGTTTGCATATTGAATGGTGTACATGATTTAAGGATGTTATTAAATTCTAATATGTGTTCATCATTTAACATAGAAGCATCGTCGCTATATGGTTCAATCGTTTTTACAACTAATATTTTTATTTCCGTCAAACCCATTATAAAAATGGTTTATTTTACAAAATGATTCACAATTATAAAAATAATATTAATAATTTGTTTCAATTGTTTAATAATAATTATAATTTTTTTTATTTTTCTAAACGATTATTTTAAATTTTTTATTAATATTTTTTTGTAAAGCTGAAAAAAATAAAATATAAATTATTAGAAAATAGTGTTTATAAGAAAGTAGCTTCAATGTAATGAATGAAATATAGTTAATATAAATTTAATATTTTATAAATACTAATATTATACATACCCTAGTGGAAATACATTTTCGATGAAAATGCTCCAAAGTATGCAAAAAGTGGGCCAACTTGCGCCAAAAGTGGGCCGATGTTTACCAACATTGAAATATTTGGAACATTTTTCCTGTTTTGGCAAACTTTAGCCCACTTTTGGCCAATTTAGGAACATTTTGTATTGATTATGGAATAAATTTTTCAACCAGTAAAAAATTGTTTTTCACATGCAATTTCTTAAATTAAGGCGCACTTAATTGCGTTGATAATATTTAATATTGCAATAATAATATGTTGTAAATAATATGTTGTAATAATCTTTTCTGTAAATGGGCCAACATTTAAACAATCTGGGCCAACCTTTACACAAAGAGGGCCAAACTTTCCATCTAATGGGCCAATATTTGCACAAATTCTTTGCTAGTAGTTTGACACTCATAATTCCAATAAATGCAGCGCTGAATAAAAAAAAACAAAGGGCAGCAGCATTCCAATTAATATTATATCAATAAAATATTATATTCCTAATGGCATTCCATACGATTAAAGTCACAAGGTATATTATAAAATTATCTAATTTTCATTTTAAATTATTATTGTTTGAAATATAATAAGTCTTTTTGTATTTCAGTATCCTGATTAGCTTATTAAGACTATCGAAATAATCAAAAATGCAGTAGTATTTCTTAATGATTAAGTTCAAAGGTATAGTTTTGACTTTGTCAATTTATTTAAAATTAATAATAAAAATGTTTTTGTTACAGATATAACATATATAATATCAATAATATGTGACAATATGCATATAGAATATAAATCTTCTAAATGGCATTTTAAAAACAGTAATATTTATTTGAATATTTTATCTAATGTTCAATTAATTATACATTTAATATTTAATGATATAATTTAATTTTTCTGTTAAAGATGATTTCGATGAATACTTGCTGATTTATAAATTATATAAACAATAAAAACGATATATTGAAAAAAATATATCTTATGAAATATACAAGTGAATAGAGTACAATTGTAACATAATAATTGTAATTTAATTTAATAACATAATAATTATAATTTGAAATTTTTGCAAAAATAAGTTTGTAAAATAAACAATAAAAATTAATTTGATTTATTGTATGTTCCAGTGTTGAAATTTTATTAATTTTAATTACGTAATCAAATGTTATTTTACTTATTGTTATTAAGATAATTTTCTGGTAATAATATCGACATAGTAGTTGATATCTATTTGTTTAAAAAAACTATAAGGCCCAAAATTTATAAGGCCCAAAAATGTAAGGTCCAAGTTTATAAGACCCAAAATTTATAAGGCCCAAAATTGTAAGGTCCAAATTAATAAGGCCCAAAAATGTAAGGCCAAAAATGTAAGGCCCAAAATTTATAAGGCCCAAAAATGTAAGGTTCAATTTTATAAGGCCCAAAATTTATGAGGACAAAAATGTAAGGCTCAAAATGAAAGGCTCAAAATGTAAGGCCTAAAATTGTAAAGTCCAATTAAAATAAAACTTTACAATTCCGTTGTCAATAATGTAAGGCCCAAAATTTATAAGGCCCAAAAGTGTAAAGTCCAATTAAAATAATACTTTGAAACTATAAAAATGCATTTTTAAAAAACCGGAGAACCGGAGAACCGGAGACCAAAAGTCGACCCACTTTAATATAATATAAGATGTTCCTAAATTGGCCAAAAGTGGACTAAAGTTTGCCAAAACTGGAAAAATGTTCCAAATATTTCAATGTTGGTAAACATCGGCCCACTTTTGGCGCAAGTTGGCCCACTTTTTGCATACTTTGGAGCATTTTCATCGAAAATGTATTTCCACTAGGGTATGTATAATATTAGTATTTATAAAATATTAAATTTATATTAACTATATTTCATTCATTACATTGAAGCTACTTTCTTATAAACACTATTTTCTAATAATTTATATTTTATTTTTTTCAGCTTTACAAAAAAATATTAATAAAAAATTTAAAATAATCGTTTAGAAAAATAAAAAAAATTATAATTATTATTAAACAATTGAAACAAATTATTAATATTATTTTTATAATTGTGAATCATTTTGTAAAATAAACCATTTTTATAATGGGTTTGACGGAAATAAAAATATTAGTTGTAAAAACGATTGAACCATATAGCGACGATGCTTCTATGTTAAATGATGAACACATATTAGAATTTAATAACATCCTTAAATCATGTACACCATTCAATATGCAAACATCTCTTTTAGTTCAAAAACAATATAATATTAACTCAGTTCAAATGAATAACGAATACATTCAATTGTTATTTTCTGGAAAATATGAAAAAGGTCATTGGATTTGTATGTATAACAATAATAGAACGATACACATTAATGATAGTTTAAATGCTAAATATTTGCAAAATGAACATAAAGTATACATCAATATATGATTGTTATGATTGTGGAATTTTCGCGATAGCTTTTGCTGTCTCTATTGTATTTAATTTATGCCCATGCAGTTTAAACTATGATATTTCCCAAATGCGTTCACATTTACTAAAAATATACGAAACACGTAGTATTACGATGTTTCCAATTTTACAAAATATAAACTATAATATTTCAACAATACCAATCAAAAGATACATGATTCATATTTGTTGTCTTGATGAAAAAAAAATTGAATTTCAATGTAGCAGAAATAAAAATAATAGAATAAAATTTTCAACAGAAATTTAATTCTGAACAACAAACAATAATGAATTTATATAATAAAGATAAAATCATTTCCGTTGATTCTATTACCCCAATGGAAATAGACTATGAAATACCAACTTATAGTTCATTTTATCAAAAAAATAAAAATAAACAATTTAATGATATAGAAATAAAACAGCTAAAAATGAAACAGCAAACTATGATAAAAAGGCAAACAATTAGCTGTATCGATATAAAAAATGAACGAGAAAAAGAAGCGTTGCATAAAAAAGAAGCTTATATGAGGAGTAAAGATAGTAATGACGGCAAAATAGAAGAAAAAAAATAAAGAGAAAACAGCAAACCATGATGAAAAGACAAAAATAAATAGTGACGAAATAAAAAAAGAACGAGAAAAAGAAGCATTACGAAAAAAGAAGCTTATGTAAATAATAAAAATAGCAACGACGGCAAAATAGAAGAAAAAAAATAAAGAGAAAACAGCAAACCATGATGAAAAGACAAAAAATGAATGGTGACGAAATAAAAAATGAACGAGAAAAAGGTGCATTACGAAAAAAAGAAGCTTATTTAAAAAGTAAAAATAGTAATGACGGCAAAGTAGAAGAAAAAAAAATAAAGAGAAAACAGCAAACCATGATGAAAAGACAAAAAATAAATAGTGACGAAATAAAAAATGAACGAGAAAAAGAAGCATTACAAAAACAACATATTTATTATAATGAAAATACTGATCAATGTAAAAAAAATGAAAAGAAAAAATTAAATGGAAAAATATTAAACGAAAGTAGAAAAAATGATATCGAGAAATTAGTATAAAACCATTTACAAAAAAATTTAAAAAGACGCATATGTATGAAAAATGACAAAAACATGGAAATACCAATCATATTGCTTAAAAAATTAAAAATTGATGAAGGAAAATTTTTTAACGTATATGATAAACCAATTAATACCAAAAAAGGTATAAATTATAAAGAATTAAATAAACGTATTTTAATTAAAAATGAACAAAATGTAAAATTAGTAAGTAAATCCAAAATAATAGGTCGAATAGCAAATGTAGATTTTGATGAAAAAATAATTATTGAAAACAATTTAGGTTATATGTCTGAAACTTGTAAACATTGTAATACTAAACATTTTGTTTTTGAATATACACTAGGTAAAGAATTTTCTAATTGTTGTCACAAAGGAAACGTAGACTTACCGAAAATGCCTCCCTATCCGGAAGAATTAAAGCAATTAGCTACAGGAATATCGGAAGATAGTATTAATTTTCGCAAAAATATTCGGCTATATAATAATGCGTTAGCTTTTGCAAGCTTTGGAGCTAATTTTGATAAGTTATCTGAATCTTAAATGAAAATGAAGCTCGAAAATATGGGCATAAGAAATATGCAGCTGAAAGAAAAAGTTTTAAAAATAATTTAGATACAAAATTAGAATTGTCAAGTAAATTAGATAGCTTAATTAGAAATGTTAATCCTTATGCTAAAGCTTATGAAATGATGTATGAGGTAGAAAAAGAAAAATTAGAATATTAGAAGAAAAATTAGATAAAAATATATATATAATGAAGCTACTTGTAATGAAGTTGCAATGGTATTTGTAGGAAAAAATGGACTGCCTACTTCAGAGCGGGATATAGTTATATATTCAAAATATGACAATCCAATTAGTATTCCTTTAATAAGTAAACACACTGATCCAATGACATACCCACTTATTTATCCAAATGGAGGATATGGATGGATGCCTAATATGAAATGCAAATATAAGAAAAACAATATTTCATGTTTGCAATTTTATAATTATAGACTTTCTATGACAAAAGGATTTAATCCATACCTTAATATGGGAAAAGTTTCTCAACAGTTTACAATTGATGCATTTGTAAAAGCTGAACAATCAAGATTATATTTTGTAAAGAAAAACCAAGATATTTTAAGAAGCGATTATTATAAAGGCGTAATGGATTATTTACACAAGAAAAAAGAATCTGAAAATATAAAAATTGGAAAAATGTTTATTTTGCCATCAAATTTTGTAGGAAGTTCAAGATTCCTAAAACAAAATTACATTGACTCAATGAGTATAGTAAATCGTTACGGAAAACCTGACTTATTTATAACAATGACATGTAATCCAAACTGAAAAGAAATAACTGAACATTTAAAAAAATATGAAACTGTATTTGATAGACCAGATTTAGTATTTAAGGTATTTCATCAAAAAATAAAAGAATTTAAAGAATTGGTAATTAAGCAAGGTGTTTTAGGAAATTGTATCGCCTACACTTATGTTATCGAATTTCAAAAACGTGGACTTCCTCACATGCATATGCTATAATTTTTAGATAAAAATTATAACATTAATACTCCCGGAAAAGTAGATGAATTCATAAACGCAGAAATTCCAAACGAAGATATCTATCCACGGTTGTATAATATTGTAAAACAGTTTATGATTCATGGACCCTGTGGAGAGCAAAACATGAGTTCACCTTGCATGAGTAAAGACACAAAAAAATGTACGAAAAATTTTCCAAAAAAATTTAATAACAAAACAACTTTTAATTCATCAGGATATCCATTATATATAAGAAGAAATGATATCAAAAAAATCAATTATAAAGGTAAATACCACAATAGAATAGCTGATAATAGGTTTGTTGTTTCGTATAATCCTTATTTATTGTTAAAATTTAATTGTCACATTAATGTCGAAGTATGCTCAACAGTCCAATGTATAAAATACTTATTTAAATAGTGTTACAAAGGACATGACTGTGCGAACATAGAAATACGTGACACAGGTATCAGATCAAAAGACAGTTCTAATTTAACTTATGATGAAGATATTGAAAGCAATGAATATAATACTATTAGAATACCCTCAACACGAACTTTCACATACCATAATAAGATTAGCTATTCACAATGAAGATGAACAAGAAGTGTATTTTAAAGAAGGAAAAGAAACAGAAATTTAAAAAAAAATGTAGAAACGACATTAACAGCATACTTAAAATTAAATCAAATCGATTCTGATGCACGAAATTATTTATATTCCGAAATACCATTAAATTATGTATTTGATAATAATTCAAAAACATGGAATAAAAGAAAAAAAAACAAAAAAACCTGTATTAAGCAGAATGTATTTAGTGAATCCAAAGGATCGAAAACGATATTTTATAAGATTATTACTTTTACATGTCAAAGGAATATCATCATTTCAGGATTTACGTACTGTTGATGATATAATTTATTCTACATTTTATGAAGCTTCTATAGCTAGACATTTGGTTAATGAAGATAAAGAATGGGACAGATGTTTGGAAGAAGCAACACAATTACACTTTCCTACTGCTCTTTGTGAATCATTTGCATATATTTATATTTTTCACAATCCTATTAATGCAAGAGATTTGTACGAAAAATAGAAACACTTTTTTTACCACCCAAAATATGAACAAAATGCTGATGAAAACCTGGCATTAAACATTATTGATAAGAACCTACAAATGAATGGATATTCTTTAAATAATTTTAATTTACCCGTTATATCTACATTTATAGAAGATTATGCTGATAAATCAACAACACATAACAAAAGTCGCACATTTACTGAAATAAACGTCAAAGTAAATTCTTTAAAAAATCATAACAAAGACATTTTTGATACTATCGTGCAACATTTAAAAATTGAAGACAAAAAAAGCTTTTTTATTGAGGGACCAGGAGGAAGTGGGAAAAGCTGTTTACTTAATGTTCTAATAGACTATCTTAAATTCTCAAACATTTCATTTTTATGTGTTGCTTGGACAGGGATTGCAGCAAATTTATTACATAACGGGAAAACAGTACACACAACATTTAAACTACCACTTAATATCACAGAATGTACTATATGTAATATTAAATCTAATTCAATAGATGGTAAAAATTTAAAAGAAGTTCCAATTATAATATGGGTTGAAATATCTATGACATCGAAATATGCTTTTGAAGCAGTCAATCGCCTATTTCAAGATATATGTAATAATAAAAAAATATTTGGTGGTAAAATGTTGGTTGTTTCAGGCGATTTTAGGCAAACATTACCAGGTGTACGACATAGTAGTCGTACTGAAGTTATTGAAAATTCAGTTAAAAACAGTTACTTATGGCCGATTTTTATACGTATGACACTAAATGAAAATCTTCGAGTGACAGATAATGACAATTATTTTAGACAATGGGTATTAAATGTAGGTGAAGGTAAACGTTTAAATATGTATGAAGAAGAAAATGAACTGCTTGAAATCCCTCTTGATTTAATAACAAAAGAAAATGACATCACTGCAGAAATTTTTGGAAACGAAATAAAAATAAATGATAAAGATTTAAATGATAAAGTTATATTAGCCTTCACCAACAACGACGTAATTGAAATAAATAATAAAATTTTGGCTATAGTGGAAGGGCAAATTATTGAATACTTAAGTGTAGATACAGCAGAAGATGATAATGGAGAAAACTTAGATGTCATGTTACCTACGAAATTTCTTAATTCCCTTACACCTAATGGACTTCCTCTACATAAATTACAATTAAAAGTAGGTGCAGTAGTAATTCTTCTAAGAAATTTAAATGTGAATGAAGGTCTTTGTAATGGAACAAGATTATAAGTAACAAAACTTATGAAACATTTAATTGAAGCAGAAATTATAAGCGGAAAAAAAATTGGAAAATTAGTTTTAATACCAAGAATCACTTTGTCACCATCTAAAGAAGATATACCATTCAACATGCGCAGAAAACAATTTCCCATTCGATTAGGTTTTGCAATGACTATTCACAATATGACAAATCACAAGGACAGTCATACAAACAAGTTGGTATCTATTTACCATCTCCAATTTTTAGCCATGGTCAATTATACGTAGCTCTTTCAAGAGCTAAAAGTAGAAAAAATTTAAAAATATTACTGTTCAACAATGCAAAAATAGAAAATGATACATTAAAAAATAAACACAAAATTTACACTAACAATATAGTGTTTAAAAAAGTATTGTAAATGTGTAGTCGAAAATTTATACACATTTTATATAAATTTTATAAATAAATAAAAATGGAAGTATGAAAAAAAACATTAAAATATTACAACTATTGAATGATTAAAGTGAATATGCAAAATAATTAATAATTATTTGCGCTGAAAATCATTAAAATACAATTTAAAATCGGCTGCAACATATCATATTGTAAATGACAAATCATTACATTAGTTATAATAAATAAAAAAAATGAAACATAAGAAAAATCCATTGAAATATTACTACTACTGAATCATTAAAATATATATGCAAAATAATTGATAATAGCCTGCCGTTCGACAAAACTTACAGACTTCAAAAAAGAATCAGAGTTTCCCAAAATACAACGACCGAAAGTTTAATTCTTATAATAACGTATAAACAGGTATTTAAAATTATTATTTAAAAACTTAAATTTGTTAAAATTTTACAATTAGAATTATATTTGCATATATCATGTATAAAATATTTCGACAGAGCCGCCATTTAGATACAATCACTCACCCAACGTGCGTAAAAAATGATTTTCATAACACTCAATTTTATAATAACAATTACTATACAGATTCTATTAAATACCAAAATTTTTAAATATGCATTATAAAAACCATCACTTTGAAATAATACTACATTCACATACAAATTAAAACCATATATAACACAACGACAGTATTATATACCACTTTATAAAAAATGTTACCACCGCCATTAAAGAAAAATATAATTTATGAGAGTATATAACATGCTTATATTTTATGTATTCTGTAAACACATTATATTACATCAATTTATTTAAAATTACGATACCCCCCCAAATGGAAATTATTTTATGTGTGTGCATTTTAAATATATTAAATATATGGACATATTTCACTTTCTTTCTATACACACGCACACACACCTTCTTTATAATAACCTATAATGATTATTTTTACACAGACACAATATATATATATATATATGGGCTATTTCACGTCAAGTGGTACGATGAAAATTTTAAATCGCTCCAAAATTTGAAAACAGGCTGGAAATATCTTTCAGAAGATAGAAAAAAATTTTTAAGTGTTAAAAATAATTTGCCTGAGAGTTATTCCATCATAAAAAATAGAAATTTTTCAATTTTTTAGAAAAATTTCTATTTTCAAAGCCATTTATCTCAAAATCTATTGATTTTTTTGAAAAAACATTACAAACAACTTTTGTTCAAAATAATCTTTAGAACTTATCTACCTGGGTTACATTTCTTAATTTTAAAATCTCGAAGAGATAGAACGCCCGGAAATATTGAATATCAAAAAAAGGCGACCACGCCACAATCGATTTTGATCTAACACCGCTCAAAAGATCACATTTTTCGAGAGCTTTCGAATGACGGTGGTTAGATTATTGGCCAAGACCGCTGGTGTAAGTTATGCCCTAAAATACATGAAAATTAGTGATTTTATAAGGTTTATGGGGTATAACTTACACCAGCGGTCTTGGCCAATAATCTAACCACCGCCAGTCGACAGCTCTCGAAAAATGTGATCTTTTGAGCGGTGTTAGATCAAAATTGATTGTGGCGTGGTCGCCTTTTTTTGATATTCAATATTTCCGGGCGTTCTATCTCTTCGAGATTTTAAAATTAAGAATTGTAACCCAGGTAAATAAGTTCTGAAGATTATTTTGAACAAAAGTTGTTTGTAATGTTTTTTCAAAAAGATCAATAGATTTTGAGATAAATGGCTTTGAAAATAGAAATTTTTCCAAAAAGTTGAAAAATTTCCATTTTTCATGGTGGAATAACTCTTAGGCAAATTATTTTTAACACCTAAAAATTTTTTTCTATCTTCTGGAAGATATTTCTAGCCTGTTTTCAAATTTTGGAGTGATTTAAAATTTTCATCGTACCACTTGACGTGAAATAGCCCATATATATATATATACTTATTTTTTACTCTTTGTCATATTTATTTTCTTTCTGTATTTAATTCTATCATTATTAGCGTCAAAATTTAACAGTATGCTTTTCTTTCCTTAACTTACACTGTTACAGAGCCCTTATTATGTTACTATTAAATGGATCATGCATTGAAAAAATATATGATTCTTGAAATGTATACCTTACCAGCACATCCTCGCCGTAAGAGTCGAATACAATATTCATATGTTGGCTAACGCTGGAAGCATAAATATATTTTACGGAGCGTGTGTTACAACTATACACGAAAAATCTAAATGACTTCAATTCAACATGTCTTGGTCTGCAGAAACGACATCAGGTTTTCATCAAATACACTATCCAAGAGCCTAACTCTCATCCAATAATGTATAAATAGTTATTTAAAATTAACAAATAAAACGAAAACATTGGAAAGTCGACACAAAACATATGGAGTTCTCGCATCTTTTCAACTCGTCTACGCGAGATCAAGATTCGAGATGCCTTTTTGAAACGATTGCCCGCTCATATACTATAAAGGACCCCTGCAATAATGATGAAAATGGAGTCGAAATCTCACGAATGATTGACATTTGACGGATTCTTTGAATGTCACGAAATAATTGATAGTCATTAGATGATCAAGTTTTCAGTTGAACTTTATTTTCAGTTCTGTCTTTGATGTTTTTTTTAATCTATAACCTCTTTTAAAAAACCAAAATATTGGAAAATCGACACAAAATATATCGAGTTCTCACACTCTTTTCAATCGTCTGTACAATAGTAGTTACATGTAATTTTAAAGAAATTTTGATTAATTTTAAAACTTTGGTAGTTAACTATCATATTTTGTTTATTTCTCAATTTTTTTTTACAAAAACGACATCTCAGTCACCACATTAATTATACCATAATCCTCTTCGCAATGCGCAAATTATCATTGTTGGTGTTAAGGGTAGAGTACGGTTATAAAAATATTTTTGTAATTTTTATAAAATATTATGTGAAATGTCATGTTTATAAAATATATTATAAAAAATATTCTTTTTTGATGATTTTTAACACATTCATTAAGTAAAATATTAAAATATTATCAAAAATAGGCTTAAAACAGGTGCAAATACAAAAACCTCCTTGCAGGATAAAAGTTGTCGAAGGGCTTTAATCCAAGAAAATTTAAATTTATATGCATATAAACTTCAACTTTACACAGCGAATTTGGTGTATCTATAAAAATGCAATTTCTGCCTTGATAAACCCAATTGGTTTACTAATTATTTAAAAAATGTAATGTTTTTCATTTAAAAAATGAACATAAAAATGTCACATTTAACTTTAAATAAAAAAGGCTGTGTAACTATTTTACATATACTCATCTAAAATAAGCACGATCAAAATACAACCGAGTGAGCGTTAGCGAGCGAGGTATCTGTTGCTAGTTTTATATTATCTTAGTTTTATATCATTTTTCAGTAAAAACTAGAGGAATACATAATCAATTGAAAAATTAATTGAAAAATAAAAAAGATATTCATTCCTTCTAAAAATGTGTAATTTAGCAGACCGAGGAGTAAGAAAATGTTTAGCTACGTAGTTTAAAAGTCCACCAGTAGGTGGCGATGCTAAGCGTTTCCAGCTATGTTTTATTTCATTCGTGGTGGAATAGGCGACGGATTCTATATAGGAGGTCCGTGCACGATCGGGCCGTTTGCCGCACGCACACGCAATTTCAAATACATTGTACTGTACCGACATTGAATGTTGGGTGCATTATTTGTTCAATTCCAATTACTTAACATAATGACAGCTACAAAACGGGATAGAGGATCATTTTTAGTATAGATTTAAAGTAAATTACAAGTACAAAAGTTGAATTTATGGCTATATATTGTTAAAATTTGAAAAATACGAATTGAAACATAACCTCTCTCAGTCTACAGCGACGGATTCTATAAGAGGTGCGTGCACCGATTTGAGCCGTCTGCCGTACGCACTTCGTACTTTCAAATACATTGTACTATGTCGACACTGAATGTTGGGTGCACTATTTGTTTAATTCCAATTATTTAACATAATGGCAGCTAGAAAACAGGTTAGAGGCATATTTTTAATATACATTTTAAGTGTATAACAAGTACAAAAGTGGAATTTATGATAAAATATCGTTAAAATTTGAAAAATTCGAGTTGAAACATAACCTCACTTTATCAACAGGCGACAACGATTTAATTTAATATTGTAAAAACTGGACTGTGCCCTAAGATATGCGGTTCAGATACATAAGTTCACCATATTGGTAAAAGTAGGAATACTAAAAAAGCAGACAAAAGTGCACGACAAAAAATTAAAAGTAAAACACGATGAATACTAAGACGGTAGAAAGCTTGTATCATATATTAGGGATGGAAATAAATGTTTCTCCGTTATGCGTCAGTTCTAAAAAAGAATGTGCTGCCACTTTTATCACTTTTATTTGAAATACCGTATTTTGTTGGTTTTTTTATGTCAATTCGGATAGTTTAACGTTGGCTATATAATAACTGAAATTTTCACAATTAATATCAATAAGGACAAAATGATAGTAAGAAAATAAAAATCGAATCCACTTTATAACATTGTGCAGCAATTAGTAATAATTAAATAGCTATTCGACGGATACCTGCGAGGCGAGACAATCTCAGCGACGCGCCGAGAGTGTCTCGCCTCGAAGGTTCTACGCGACAATAATCAGTCGCCGCAGCGTTCCGAGAAAAAGTATTTTTTGTGTATATATGACTAAAAATAATTTTCGATTTTCCTACACAAACACTGCTATAAAAAAAAAATGTAAAATTTGTTAAAATATTTTATGTGATTCCTTATAACATATCGGTGGATATCTACGAGGCGAGATACTCTCGGGGCGTCGTCTAGATTGTCTCGCCTCGTAGATATCCATCGAGAACTAAATAGCAGCCATCCGAGAAAAAGTATTTTTTGTGTATATATTACAAAAAAATAATTCTCGGTTTACCTTGACAAACACTGCTATAATAAAAATATAAAACTTGTTACAATATATTATGTGTTTGCTTATAACATATCTGTGGATATCTACGAAGCGAGACACTCTCGGCGCGTCGTTCAGATTAGCTCGCCTCGTAGATAACCATCGAGAACTAAAAAGCAGCCATTCGAGAAAAAGTTTTTGTGTATATTAAATACTAAAAATAATTTTCGGTTTACCTTTACAAACACTGCTACAATAAAAAAATAAAATTTGTAACAATAAATTATGTGTATGCTTTTTAGTTCTCGATGGATATCTACGAGGCGAGACAATCTAAACAATGCGCCGAGTGTGTCTCGCCTCGAAGATTATACGCGGCAATAATCAGTCGCCGCAGCGTTCCGAGAAAAAGTAGTTTTTGTGTATATATGACTAAAAATAATTTTTGATTCACCTACACAAACACTGCTACAAAAAAAATATAAATTTTGTTACAATATATTATGTGTTTCCTTATAAAATAACGGCGGATATCTACGAGGCGAGACACTCTCGGCGAGTCGTGCAGATTGTCTCGCCTCGTAGATATCCATCGAGAACTAAAAAGCAGCCATCCGAGAAAAAGTATTTTTTGTGTATATAAAATACTACAAATAATTTTCGGTTTACCTACACAAACACTGCTATAAAAAAAATGTAAAATTTGTTACAATATATTATATGTTTGCTTATAACATATTGGTGGATATCTACGAGGCGAGATACTCTCGGCGCGTCGTTCAGATTGTCTCGCCTCGTAGATATCCATCGAGAACTAAAAAGCAGCTACCCGAAAAAAATATTTTTGTGTATATATTACAAAAAATACTTTTCGGTTTACCTTCATAAACACTGCTATAATAAAAATATAAAAGTTGTTATAATATATTATGTGTTTGCTTTTTAGTTCTCGATGGATATCTGCGAGGCGAGACAATCTGAACGACGCGCCGTGTGTGTTCTCTATCACTCGCAGGTTCTTCGAGAGTAGATTTTAATAACCGCGAAGCCTACCGAGAAAAAGACGTTCATTTTTTTAAAACAAATAGTTTTCTATTCCGCTACAAAAACATTATTATAAAATACATTTAAAACCTTGTACAATAAATGGTGCTATATCCGCACGACCGCGAAGACTCACCGTACGATGCGCGCTGGACGACGGCCGTCGACGGACCGTTCGACGCAAGTTGCGCGCGCACGTCGGTCCCGTCCAGCGAAGCAGTGAACGAGCCTGTCGAAGCTTGTGAGAGCTCTTCAGTACGAGTGCTATCGTCCTTCATTTTCCCGTGGCGGACTACCTTGTGTGTGTGTGTGTGTGTCAGGAAAGCAACATTTTAAACGTCAACCCAGGATATGCTCCTCTATACTGACTAGGTAGATGCACGCCTTCGTTATAAGTGCAGTGCATTTATTCCTTCTTTTGTAAGTATGCTTCCCATCTCGTTTTATAATTTCGCCAAAATTATACGCGGCTGGCGCCCGAAACCCTTTATCTATTATTATAATAAATTATTACTATTTTTATCAATCGTTTATTTCGCCCTTGTCGCCATGCCCTAATACCCTGCGTGATCGTCACAAAATGTATATAGAAAACTATTTTGTATTAATAGTCATATCTTGATTGAGCTTATTAGGAACTAGCAGACGACGGTTTCCTCTAGAAGGTGCGTGCACAATTCGACTCGACGATTACACGCACCTCCTACTAATTCCATTAGTTTATGTATTAACCATGTATTATATATTATCAGTTGTTCAACAGTATCATAGTAAGTATCCATTTATAATCTACATGTGCATTAATTATAGTGCATAAAAGTTAACATAAATAAACTTAATGAAACAATCAAAATTGTATATAAAGATAAAATCACATGTATCCCTCCATCAACGGTCTCCATAGAAGTAGGTTTACTTGTTGTTTACCCATAACCGTTTTGCTCATTGCTTAATTTAGTAGTGATTAAAAAATTCATTTAAACATACCAATTAGTTGATAAAATTATGGAGATTATTCAGAAATACTTACTTTATTAATATTATAAGTTGTAGAAAACTTTAACAATTTAAACTTAATTTTAAAAAGCAGACGCTAGTGCCATTCAGAAAGTTTATTATTATGAAAATCTTAATAAGTTAATGTAATGGTACATATTTTTTTATCTGGAATGAAGGGTACTAAAACTCTACAAAGTATATGATTTAAACGGCGGTTATTGAAAATTGAACTGGATTAAAAATTTAATTATATACAATAATAGATCATTTCTTAAATTTATTGAAAATTATAATGTACGTAACACTGATAAGAAAATTGTAATTTTAGTAGATGAATATGCGTAACTTTTGTTATAATTAATTATAAATCAAAATTTACAATTAAATTGCAATACAAATCAAAGTGAAAATTGAAAAGTACAATACCGACTGACATTTGGTTACCATAAGGTGTACGTGCAGTACACGTTACTATAAAGTGTACGTGCAGTACACGTTACCATAAAGTGTACGTGCAGTATACGTTACCATAAAGTGTACGTACAGTACACGTTACCATAAAGTGTACGTACAGTACACGTTACCATAAAGTGTACGTACAGTACACGTTACCATAAAGTATACGTACAGTACACGGTACCATATAAAGTATACGTACAGTACACAATCCATAAAGTGTACGTATAGTACACAATTCATAAAGTGTACGTACAGTACACGTTACCACAAAGTACAAATACAGTAATACAGTACAAATAAAGTGTACGCAAAGTGCAGAGTTATTACATACATGCTATTACTTTAATTTTTAGAATTAATATTACACATGTATAATATAAAAATAATTTGTAAATATAATTTGCCATTTCTCCAGTCCATTCCAATCGGATAAACCAATTAGATACGTTTATAAGTTTTGCAGTATACTATTCATTTACTTTTACAGTAATTTTTATTTTTTTACAATCAATTTTGTAATTACTTTTACTAACGTTGTGTTCTATATCTTTTTTTTTTTTTTGTTATTTAACGTCGCTCTATTTATGCTGCCAGGGCTAATCAGCGACGGAGGTGAACGGTGTGTCTGTAAACAAAGCACATGTAGTTGAAACAGTGGTGCTTGTGTCCATCGGAAGATATCATCGGTCACTGTAATTAGTCTAATAATTACAGTTTCCTGTCCTCCAGATGGAACCACCGCAATCCTCTTTACATCTTCGCGTCCCTAACGTTCCCTATAGTTCAGATGCCCGTGCCTCTCATGCACTGACAAATGCACGAAACGCACGCGCACCTGAACTGGCGTCACATTATAGTGACACGCCGAGCCACTGAGTCGCGGTGTTCGAAAAATGCACATGAAAACATTTTCAAAGGTACACGTCTGGGATCGAACCCACGACCCTCGGTGTGAGAGTCGGGAGCTCTACCCATGAGCCACCGCGGCTCTCTATATCTTATATTACGTTAAGGCTTGTTAGCGCCATCTGTGGGCATGCAACTAAATATGTATTAGTATATAATACAGAGGGCGCCACATATGATTTCTGTTAAGTTAGTTTTATATAGGGTATCGATAAAACAGAAAGTGCGGACCTGCACAACAATTTTTTGTCGGGTACGACATCCCCTTAAGCCGTTTAAGGTAGCCCAAGATGCAACCGCGTTGGCATCTTTCGTGATACGTTGGACACCTAGTTCGAATTCCCCGGGGGGAAAAGAGTAATAAACCTGAGCATCATCGGCATATATCATGTAGTTACTAAATTTAAGTACTTCGGGAAGGTCATTAATGAAGACCGAAAAAAGCAAAGGACCCAAAACACTGCCCTGCGGTACGCCCAAATTTACCCCAAGCCAGTCCGAGCAGACGCCCAACTCATCCGCAACTGCTTGCGAACGACCAACTAGGTAGTGGAAAAACCACCTTAATACCGTATTTGAACAACCTATATCGCGCAATTTAAGCAGCAGAGGACCGTGTGGTACCGAATCGAACGCTTTGGAGAAGTCAAACAGGATTAATATTGTGATCATGCGCGAATCAATGGCCCTTCTGATATCATCGAGGACGCCTAAGAGTGCAGTCTGCGTACTATGGCCTTTGCAAAATCCTGCTTGTCTGTCAATCAGTTTATGAATTGTTTCCAAGTAATAAGACAGCTGCGAATGTACAAGCCGCTCAAACAGTTTTGAGACTTCGCAGAGTTAAGCAATGGATCTGGTGTCCGAGAGTGATTCGATCCTATTTGACTTCGCCAATGGAAAAAGAATAAATTTCTTCCTACAATCGGGAAAAAATCCGAGCGATAACATGTCGTTGAACAAAGCTGTAAGCCGTGGGATCAATTGTGGTTCGAGCATTCTTAGCATCGCCACAGATAACCCGTCCGTCCCCACTGACCTCGATTTCGCTTTAGAGAGGGCACGCTGAACTCCTAGGGAAGAAATTAAATCAAAATCAAATTTGGACGGACTAGATAGGTCAGGGGCGGAGGAATAAATTGAGTTTAGGAAGAAAGGTGAGAGTGGAGGAACTCGATTCGAAATATAAACATAGTAGTTGTTAATTGCTGGTGGTGAAAGTATCCAATGGTGATAAGTTAGTTTTAGAGCATAATCCCAGGTTTTTCAATTCCCTCCATTTAGCTTTCGGGTTAGCAGCATTTTTTAGCTTGTTTGAGAGATAGTTATATTTGTTGCTATCGAGGAGATTTGAGATTCTATTTCTTAATAGCTTGAATTTCTCGTAGTCTTCCATCCGGTTTGAGGATTTGAAGATTTTGAAGGCAATATTCCTAGACTTAATAAGTCCTCTAACCTCTGCTGTCACCCATGGTTTAGATTTGTTGCTAATCATTACCAATTTAGCCGGCGCAAGGGAATCAAAAGCGGAGAGAGTAGATACCATGAGGTGAGATATGGACGCTAGGAGATGAGAGGATGAAACGTCATGAAAATAATTATGATTATGAAGCAGCGAGTTGTGATCATGAGGAGAGAGCATAGCGGTTTGCGATACCTGGCTAAATGAATGAGGGTTATGAGATGTGAGTAATAAATTAGGTGAAGACATGCTGGGTGAGTGACTGAGATGAGGTATGGAAAATAAATTAGGTGATGACATGTTGCGTGGGATTGTGTGGTGAGCAGTGATAAATGAGTTAGATGACTGGAAGTAGGAGATATGATTGTTGGGAAGACAAGACGACAAGTTAGACAAATTTAAATTCAAATTTAAGTACGAGTTCGAAATCTGGTCAGGCGACTCTAAAGGACTTACAATATGATGACTAGATGAAAATTGAGATGAGTGAGGCGAGTTAGAATTACAAATGGAATTGAAAGTAATAGCGAGTTCTTGGAGGTTAATCCCTTCCAAATCACGTGACCAGTACCTCTTTATTTTAGGCGGATCTCTATTAGTCAGTAGATGAATTGCTATGTAATCATGACCCGCAGCAAAAGGGCTCGATGATTTAAAATAATTAAAATCAGGTAAAGGATCACTAATCAGGAAGAGATCAATCCATGTGTGTGAATGACCTAAAGACGTGATAGCATGATGAGTTGGAGCGGAATCAATGAGTGATAGGTTGAGAACTGTTATATTGGTTCTCATCATGTCTGCCGCGGCACTTGAGGTCTTCATATCAATATTGAAGTCGCCGGTGATAACAGCGAGATCATGGGAAGGAAGGATATCAGATAATAACTCGAAAAAAACAGTCGGGCAAGATGCTGCTGGCCGTCTGTAAACTACGCTCAAAATCAGTGAAGTCGATTTGCCGACGATATGTAATATAAATAACTCAGGAGAGTTTGAGAACAGCCTATCAGACTGAGCCAGTATACTAACTTTATATTCATCTCATATGCAGCAACACCCCCTCCCTCCTTACCCACTGGATCAAGTCTGTAAAGGGAGTACCCTGGCAATTTTACTATCTCAGAGGAGTCAGAATCTGTTAAAAAGGTCTCAGTGAGAGCAATCACGTCATAGGCTTGAGGATAAATTAAGGCTTCTATTGATGAAAAATGTGTCTTGAGCCTGTTAATATTAAGATGAATGATAGAGAAGGAATGAATGCGTATGTGTTAATGAGATAGAGACGTCTGACCAGCTGCCCCTCATACGGAAGGAACAGAATTTGAAGGTAGAGTAAGGAGTTCAGCCTCGGAGTTAACACGGATCAATGCTCCCTTTTTCTCTTTACGCATATAAACAATATAATTTTTAATTACCAAGCGCATATAGCCCAACTCCTTTGCTTTACGCAGGGATTTCGTCCACAGGTCATGTATCGACTTCGGCCACAGTAGCCTAATAAATAAGGAAGACTCCCCTCCCGCTCCGAAAACATTTGAAATTGTCGCACCCCTTAAAAGGTGGGCTCTTTCTATAATTAGGTCTCTGACTGCAGGTAAGGTAACCCTACACACCAAGCCTTTTGTCTCGGAGAGAACAGATGGTTCGTGCATCGATTGATTCAAATTGGCCGAATTGGCGGAATTAATCGACCGCGGCAACCATGGACGAATCTCGACGACGTGAGGTGTGACTAGAGGAAGATTGATGCGAGCCAACACAACTTCTATTAGTTTAAGGTCGCTTAGAGGAGAGACGACAGGTAGACCAGTGAACAGGAGGTCGCAAGAATTTTTGCCTTGATTGACGATATCGACCGCAGTTGCTGGTATCGAGGGAGGATCGCGATCGAGAAGTCTATTAACATTGACTTCAAGACGCTCAACACGATTCCTACTTCCCCGAAACGTTCAACGCTTGATTCAAGTGTGTCTACGCGTCCGCGTAATAAGTTTACCAAGTAAAGACAATTTCAATTCGTACAAGACCAATTTCACAATAGCGCGCTCATAACTACAGAACCACGCCGGAGGAGCGTCCACCATCGTGACGGTATCCCGAGAGAAAGAGAGAGAGAGAGAAAGAAAGAGAGAGAGAGAGAGAGAATAAAATTATTTTCTATTTTTTGATACGGATAAAGACGTTTGTACGTACTCTATCGATACAGTTTTTTTGTGTACATTTTCAATACAATTTAGCATTAATTTTTCTTTAATGAGTAACTTAGCATAAATTTACTGACTTATAAATAACACTCCGCTTTTACACTTACTACACTATCTTGTACGGTGAACAAGATAGTAAATTCGGTTCAGTGTGTTCTTTATACATATAGACATATTAGTATTATACTTTTGGATACATATCATTGCTGTTGGTTATTGTGACGTATTTACACAATAACCAATCCGTTACTTATCAAGAACTAATTATTCTATTCATACCTTCTGTTAATTATTCAAGACTATACTTTTTATTTACACTATTATTTCGTTATCTACGCGAAAGTAGGTATATGTGGATACATACGCATATACATATATTCATATGTTTATATAGTACCGGTAAACGGTCCGCGTGAGACGATATCACACCGATCGCGTAAGTTCACAGTCGAAGATAAGTAAGGCGCATGTGTGAGCGCGCCGGAGGACCGGTGTGCACGACACACCGGCAGTATCGTTCCGTCCTCGCGAGAGTGTAATCCGGTCGAAAAGAAGACCCCGAGACGTGAGTTTCCTCGAGCAAGGAAGACGAAGGAGAGTGAGACAGAGAGCGAAGGGGAAAGACAGAGAGATAGAGAGGCGAGGTCGCAGTTCCTCAGGTCTTCGTGTGCCAACCTCGTGTAAAACACAAGTAAGTTCTGGCCAGACAGCGTCGATTCATTATTGCGACGCGAGCAACGGACGGTGACGGGATATGTGCGGTATCCCGACGCAAAATCCATAGGAAAGGTTAGCCGCTCTCGTCGTGACTCTCTCTCTCAATCGCGTAATCGCGCGTACGACAAGCCGGAGTGCTTCTCACTCCGGCGCGACTAAACCCGCATTACATTGTTGCAAAGCCACGTAACTCCTACTTGGTCAATCACCCGCGTCTACTAGATAGGCCGGGACGTCGTGTTTTGAACGCGTATTGCGGCGGGCGCACATACACATTTGTATTCCGTAATTTAGCACCTTTCGAGCCACAAACACTGTTTACCCTTGAGCCAAGGACTAGCGTCGCCTTGGCTCAACCTAGTATAAATTAAAGACTGTTTATTTTTTTATTCTTTTATTTTCACAATAAATCGATTTCTAGTTCAACCAAAGCTACTTATTGACGAAACCCTTCCCTAAAAGCGAAAAACGCCATGCCCCGCGGGTGTCGTGCATTGCACTTCGCGCGGCACGTACCTGAGTAGCCAAGCACGGGTATCGGCGAGAAATAATATTTATTATTCGAAGAAAGTGTGTACTAGGTAAGTACCCACGCTGTATACACGAGAGACGATACCGCCGACTAATCAGCTGCTTGGTGAGACAGCTGATCGTAATAACGTAAATATTGCCTGTGCATTGGGATATGCACAGGAGGACTAAAACCCTCCTGATGAGTGGAATCGACCCTGTTACAACTAGCGCCCAAAACGTGAGTTTCCTTGGGATAGGAAAAATCGTTTAAATTAAATTTTCGACTTTTTACCTTGTTACGCGTGTAAGCCGCAACAAGTGGTTACGAGTGCGTTGCGAGTTCGTCACGACGATCACACGTAAACAATAACACGAGTCGAGTTCAATATAATATAATTCTCAGAATTTAGCCAAAATAATACTTATTATTTTCGATTTAAATTAAATTTAAAGTATGAAATAAATAAACTTCTCAAATTAATAGTTTATAATATTTAAAAATTTTATAAATAAATAAAGTTTTTCTAAATCGAAAATTTTTGTTCAAATTTTTCAAATTTTTGAGATTTTTTAAGTTATCTTGGAACTTTTGAAATTTTCCTTGTATTTTTGATTTTTCACGAAATTTTGGTAATTTCTTAATTGGAGTAGTTCGATTTCACAAAGCAAAAAATAAAGTGTGTGCGTCATAAAATCGTAGACATGACGAACGATACCATATAGTAATAGTAATTTCTCGTTATATATTTCTGCGTAGCACAATAGGCGAGAGAGAGACAATAGATTTGGTATAAAGTGTACGCTAAGTTTTAACCAATTAATTATAGCTAATTAATTGGCATTTAACTAGTATTAGAAAAGTAAAAAGACTTATAATTAAATTCTTTCTTTTTTATTAATTTTCTTTAATTAATTAGAATTTTTCTGTTACACGTCTCAATAAATTTTTATAGGCGTGCTGAAAGATTGTGTGGGCAAAAATTAAACGCTTATTGTTTTATTCGGGTTATTTTAATTTTATTAAATAAAGAGGTGATTGTAATACCCACATTTAATATTCATTATTTAAATATTAAATTCTTACTCTGGAAATATCAAACCAGATTCGCTGTAACCCACACAATCTTACCTTAGCATACACAGTAGGACGAAACCAGAGCAATCCAATAATTAGGCCGTACAGTTTAAAACACGTTCATTGGGGATCAGGGTGAACGGTTCCCAAGCATTAAATAAACAACACTTTTATTCGTTAGCTAGAATATTTAATAATAATAAGATAATTATACAATCGATGAAAACGAAAAACTAGTCACGGTCGCCAGCTGCGTTCACGCGGCAATTTTATATATCTTCAAATCGCGATTACCGCACACACACGCACAATTTTACAGCTTATACGGAAGCTGGAAGAACGGTAAATCGAGGCTGGAATTCTCACCTGCAGAAGCTCGAAAAACAATTAAATAAAAAATAACCACTCTCGGTAAATAATAACTAATTCTATATTAACTATATCGCTTGACGGCCCGACTCGGAATCACCGATTTCGTCGTGTTGAACCGAGCAGCGAGTTCGCGCGCATGCGCCACGCGCAACAGTTAGCTCTCGTTCGCTTGACTCGGCCGATCCGACGCACGTATAGTTTATGTGCAGTGAAAACCTCCGTGCTCGTGCACCGACTCAACTGCTGGATACTATCAACCCGGAGCCTCGTCAACAGGAACAACGCCAACAATAGGTAAATTACCCTAGTTCCATATCAAAAAACCTGTATTAATGTGAGTTCGTCCGAGTTTGTTTAAGTGTTTTAGGTGCGGCATGCGGGAACGACGGCATCAACACTGTATCGAATATTCTTCGCGGATCCCTTCTCACCAGGTTCCTGAGCCAATCACTTTCTTCTCACTTCAACATCTAGCTGGATTTTCCAAGGTAATGATACTAATTACAATGTTCTGTCGTCAAGATTAATAGCTGATATTGTGGAGGTAGTATCCTAACCTCACTTTACCTATCCTTCTCCTTACCTGGAACTAGGTTTTGACAACCTGCTGCTTTCCTGAATTTCTGTTCAGTATTATTTATTAATACTGTTGCAGGTACTCGAAGGAAGTTTTACACCAACGGAGGACCACCACTTTCTTGGATGAGGCTGGATACGCTTTATCGATGTCTACGCATATTTCAAATACTGTCTACTCTACCTCAACTGCTATCTTATACGATGATCTTCTGCAGGACATAATGTACAGGATTCAGCACAGGACCTCATCCTACTCTACAGGATTACTCAACACAAGGATAAATATTGTATTATTCGGAACGCTGACAGAAGAGTGATTTTGTGCGTGTGATTATGTGTCATTGGAGTGCGTACTCCTTTCTCACGGTCTAGACTAGTTGGATTCCGAGTGAGTTACAATTTAATTCCTATAAGCTACGGGACTTTGGAATACAAATATAATAGTACGCTAAGTAAGTGACATGCAGTTAGAACTGCCATGTTCAATCATATATTTTTTTGTATTTTGCGATTATAATTGTGTGCCTTAGACGACAATTTGTTTTATCCCCAAATGTATAAAAATGCATTTTTTCCCCAAATGCATAAATATTCATTTTTCCCCAAATGCATAGAAATTAATTTTTATCCAAATACATAAAAATGCATTATTTCCAAATACATAGAAACTAATTTTTTTTCAACGCATAAAATGCATATTTCCCCAAATACACAAAAGTGTACTTTTTTCAAAAGTGCATATAAATGCATTTTTCCCAATTGCATAAAAATGCATTTCTTCTCCTAATGCATGGAAATTAATATTTTCCAAAGGCATTAGAAAGCATTTTTGTACCGAATGCATAAAAATTCATTTTTTTCCCGAATACATAAGAATGCATTTTGTCCAAATACATAAAGTGCACTTTTCCCAAAAGCATAAAAACGCATTTTTAATCCAAATACATAAAAATGCATTTTTTCTCAAATGAATGAAAATGTATTTTCTTCCAAGTATATATAATTTTTATTAACGTAACTCGATATAACAATTTGTTCACGATGTATTAAGTGAAAACTTTTATATATATTTTTAGAAACTGTTTAATATAATCTATTCTCTTACAGAAATCACATTTTCATCCTAAGTATTTAAAAACTTATCATTTATTATATTAAATTTCTAACATCAAGTTTTATGAATAGAAAGTATTTTGAAATAACACCTTCCACGAAGGTGTGAGAATACGCAAGTATAATGATAGTTGTTAACTGAAAAAATAAATATTTTCATTTCTTGCTTCTATCTTTTTTCTACTTAAAAAAACTTCAAATTTTCAACAACTTAAAATTTGGTATTAAAAAGTAGATAAATTGTTATTGAGAAGTTGTTTGAATAGAAAACACTGAAATGAAGCGGAATAACCGACAAGTATTTTGTACCACATTGTAAATCTAATATTTAACTTTAATTATTAAGAATAAGATCAAACCATAATCACAGTATTCGCAAAAAGTTACTGCAATTGAAAGTACTGAAATCAAAATAAAATCGTCCAGTATTTTGCGTTACATAATAATAAATAAATGTCTTAAATTTTATTTACCAATCTATTTTTTTGTGACATAGCATGCTTAAGGTTATATAATCAAATAAATTTCAATGTATGTTATTAAAATAAATAAAATAATATAACTTCATATGTAAAATTTTAGTAAAATTTATATGATAAGTGTGCAGCATTTATTTGCAATCTGTTTTATTATGTGTGCTAACGGTTTTTGAATGTAGAGTTCAAAATTCATAATATAACTTATTTGCAACTAAAACTTATTTCGTAAACATTTCTAAGTGATTAAATGTTGTCTAATAAAAGACGTGAGATTAGCTTTTTGAATAGTAAATAAATTAAATAAAAATAAATACTTATATTTAAATTTTGTTATAGAATTGATTCGATAAAAATTACATTATTTTCTATAAAGTAAATATCTTAATAAGATATTTGGTATTCAAATAAACAGAAATCGTATCTATTGTCTAAAATAAAAAATTATTTCTACATTTCGCAACTTCCATCAAGGAAGTGTCTTTTATTTATTCTTATAAACTAGGATAATACTTGCGCCACCTGTCTGCTAAGGGTTTTCAGGCACTATTTCTTAATTATGTAATTCATTTGAATCTTATAATTCGGTTACAACAATTACCGAGTTGTGAGAAATTTATTTGATAAGAGCATTTTTATTTTTATTAATTATTTTTTTAATAAATAATTATTTGTATACAGGTCATAAAAAGTTAATTATTGTTTTAAAATTTATGAGCGTAACTCGATCTAACAGTTTGTTCACGATGTATTAAGTGATAAATACTAATACGAGTGTGTAAGTAATTTTATGTAGCAGTGGGTATAAAATGCGTTTTTTACTCACTCACGCGTTTTTTTTTCACCACCCAAAGATATGCGTGGATGAATATGAACTCAGCTCACTTGACGCCAGCGCCATTAATACACGCATATTCTTGGGTGGCGAATTTGAGAAAATAACACTACTGACTGCCCTTAAGCACTTAGCAGACAGGTGGCGCAAGTATTATCCTAGTTTATAAGAATAAATAAAAGACACTTCCTTGATGGAAGTTGCGAAATGTAGAAATAATTTTTTATTTTAGACAATAGATACGATTTCTGTTTATTTGAATACCAAATATCTTATTAAGATATTTACTTTATAGAAAATAATGTAATTTTTATCGAATCAATTCTATAACAAAATTTAAATATAAGTATTTATTTTTATTTAATTTATTTACTATTCAAAAAGCTAATCTCACGTCTTTTATTAGACAACATTTAATCACTTAGAAATGTTTACGAAATAAGTTTTAGTTGCAAATAAGTTATATTATGAATTTTGAACTCTACATTCAAAAACCGTTAGCACACATAATAAAACAGATTGCAAATAAATGCTGCACACTTATCATATAAATTTTACTAAAATTTTACATATGAAGTTATATTATTTTATTTATTTTAATAACATACATTGAAATTTATTTGATTATATAACCTTAAGCATGCTATGTCACAAAAAAATAGATTGGTAAATAAAATTTAAGACATTTATTTATTATTATGTAACGCAAAATACTGGACGATTTTATTTTGATTTCAGTACTTTCAATTGCAGTAACTTTTTGCGAATACTGTGATTATGGTTTGATCTTATTCTTAATAATTAAAGTTAAATATTAGATTTACAATGTGGTACAAAATACTTGTCGGTTATTCCGCTTCATTTCAGTGTTTTCTATTCAAACAACTTCTCAATAACAATTTATCTACTTTTTAATACCAAATTTTAAGTTGTTGAAAATTTGAAGTTTTTTTAAGTAGAAAAAAGATAGAAGCAAGAAATGAAAATATTTATTTTTTCAGTTAACAACTATCATTATACTTGCGTATTCTCACACCTTCGTGGAAGGTGTTATTTCAAAATACTTTCTATTCATAAAACTTGATGTTAGAAATTTAATATAATAAATGATAAGTTTTTAAATACTTAGGATGAAAATGTGATTTCTGTAAGAGAATAGATTATATTAAACAGTTTCTAAAAATATATATAAAAGTTTTCACTTAATACATCGTGAACAAATTGTTATATCGAGTTACGTTAATAAAAACTTATAATGTAGTAACTAAATAATCACAGCTTGGGATTTCCTATATGGCAAGGCAGAAAGCTTTTCATTAAGATTATTAACCAACCCATCAAAAAATCATTCTTTTTCTCCTGATTTTTTTGGTAGGTAAAAATTTTTCTGTAAAGTGTACTACAGAAAATATGAATTAATTCATACTAAATAGTATGTAATGTTACGTCCTAGGGTAGACGTAACGTAGAAAAATTAAATGGACTGAATTTAAATTAAAAATAGAAGTTCCCCGTTTTAGTACGCGTATAGCGTCAAGGATGGGTGGCAATTCTCTTCGGTATAGCACAGGTCATAGACCCTTCCGAAATTTACGTGCATGGGTAAGTCCGAGGTGCAACAATGAGTGAAGGCGAGGAAAGGAAAACAACCAACCTTATCGGGCGGGAGATCTGCGGTTGACCGGTGGCTGCAACTGCTAGGCTGTCTTTCTGGCTCTCGTTGATCCTCGATGCAAGACTCCCTTACAATAGAAATGCGGTATAGACTAATTGGGATTTTAAAGGGAATAGGAAAAAGACTGGTGTTTGAAGGTTTAAAGATACTGAACAATGACTTTCGATTTTCTTGCTTTATTTCGTGTTAAGTTTTGGATACAAGATTTTACCTTACTTGAGGAAGGACTAAAGAGCAAGAGCCCACACCCCGGCGCGACATTCCTTTTTATATCAAGGGTTTGGGGTGGAGTTTTGGTTCCTCTTGACCAATCAAATATTGTATTGTTTATTGTCCTAATTAAGTTATTGGCCAGAATTTTTCAAGGCGGTTCCTGTCTTGACGAGGACATCCTACTTTGAGTATTAAATGTGTGATCACGTGTGTGCGTATGTGTGTGTGTGTGCATATGTACGTGTGTATGTGAACGCGCATGTGTGTACGTTGCGTCTATCATGACGCGACACCTCTCCCCTTAGAGAAGTTTAACGCCAGGCGTAAACGTCCACACGTTTGTTGTCTTGTTTTGTTATTTTGGTAGTTGTTTGTTTTTTTGTTGTTTGCTTGTTGGTTTATTTTTTTGTTTATTATTTTTTTTTTTCTTAAAAACTAGATATTACAATTAATGGTATATAAATTGGTATATATTGTGACGATGTGCTTACATCACATGTCACTGAGATATCTATCCTACATTATAATAAATGGCACTAGTCGAGCAAGCTACAAGATGCTCGGAGAGAGGAGGCACACACACACTATTCCTTCAAGTAAACCTCCAGCACCAGTTCTACTCCTTGAAATTGATTCCCCTTAGATCCTTGAATCCAGCACCATGCTAAGAAGCCGTAGACTAGCAGTAGAGGCTGTGAGGTCCGATAGCGCTCCTAGGTTACACATGGAGTGGCCTCGCTCTAACATCTAGGTCCTCGCTCCAGCCTAGTACCGAGTACCTGTAAAAGATAATTAGTGAATGACCTAATTTAAGAGATAAGAAGAAGGACAGAGAAGCTACGACAACATGCAGTTCTCTCAGGGAATATAAGGAGGCACAGGAGATATTTAACCCTAGTGTTTACACTAGGTTAGAGGTTAGGAACACCTCAAACAATAATACTACTGCTGCGGAAACCGCCGCACTTACCCACGATATCCTGGAGGGAAAGTCTTCTCCGTAAGCACTAGTAGTGAACCCGCATCTCAGCCAACCAGAGGAAGTCCCGCAGGCACGCAGGTCACCGTTGAAACTGCACCTAGAAGTCTCAAACACACGGCCGAATTAGCCTAACAAATTACACTTAAGGAACGATTGAATTGTTACCTGACACCGAAACCTCCTGCAGCACCAACCTCCAGCATCCTGAATATGTCCCACTGAATACCCGAACTCCAGCACCACTATTCATGTCGATCCGTGAATATTAGCACGGAGATCTAGTTCAGAACTGTCGATGCGAATTACCGACCGCGTGTAGCCGCTGTATACGCGAACATGCGCGCGCGTTCGAGCGGCCCAGCATAGCTCTCGCACGGCCGCGAAGTCGAGAGTAGCGACGAGTGCGCAGCGACTTCGCGCAGGGCTCGCCCCGAGACCAAACGAGCTGCCGTGAGAGCAGAGCTTCCCGAGCGGTGTACGATATAGGCCGTATCGAGATTTTGCGGACCAAAACAAAACGTGTAGTAAATATCCGCCCGCGTGAGAGACTGAGATTTATCTTGGAGACGATTCTCCTGGTGTGTAGGTGAGTTTCGCCTCAGTTCTCCAGCTCCCTTTCCGTGCAATTGTGTCTGCGCTCGTCGCGTCAAACCGCGTTACTTTGATCGCGAAAATCGGCGAGTACATTTTAAGCCGTGACTGGCAAACGGCGAATTGTAAACTAACCTATCGGGTTTCGTAATATTAAATAAAAACTCATTTGAACTCTTATTAATTAAGTGCGAGTGTTTTATTCATTTATTTTGCGACCTCCGCCTTAATCCCCAGCGGAAGCGTCACAATATATATATATATATATATATATATATATATATATATATATATATGGGTGGTTCTCTGTGACATCGAAGAAGAGAAAAATAAATATTGCTATAACTGTGGGAATATGTTTTAGAGGTATCCAGTAGTTTTCCTGAATTTTTTCAGATTTTTTCTGGGCCATTATTTTAAGTTACAGAGAGTCAAATTTGACATTTTAGCACTTTTTTGCATTATATGCCCATTCTCATGAATTTTTAGCTCCCAGGCGATGCATTTTTCACTAAAAACATAAGTATGGCTTTTTTTGTAAAATTTTCCGAACTTTTCATTAAAAATACTTTTAAAGACATAAATGTATGCTGTCACACTCTTGTAAGCCATTTAAACCTTAAATAGTGAAAATCAGCAATTCTGCTCCGGACTCTGGTAACCTAATACTGTCTAAAAGATGTCTTTTTATAGTCAGAAACTGCCTAAAAATTTCCAGAGTGGGTCTAAATCATTAAGATCACTCATGGTCAAAATATCCGGGAAAAGTGCCGGAAATATTAATAGAAATGTATATTTGTTGCCTTATAACGATGAATCTATTAGAATGATCATTGCAAAAAAATTTGTGCCCTTACCTTGGAGTGGTAGAAAAGTATCTTCACTTGTTTCAGTATCCATCTAATCCCCTGTAAGCTGCTAAAAATACAAATATTATTATACAAATGTAAAAAATTAATTTTTAAACATTTATAATGCTGAATTGTTAGTTTTACATCCCTTACAAGAATTATAATACTAATCTGAAGGATTACTATAAATATATAAACATCATTATTACAATAACTGAATATACGTATTTAATACAAAAGATATATAAATAAATCGGATATATAATTATAATGAATAATATGATAACGTGACTGTGACAAGTTTGTGAAATCTAAACAATGTATTGCTGAATAATAATAATAATAATGTTGATACTTTTATAGTAATCCTTCAGATTAGTATTATAATTCTTGTAAGAGATGTAAAACTAAAAATTCAGCATTATAAATGTTTAAAAATTAATTTTTTACATTTGTATAATAATATTTGTATTTTTAGCAGCTTACAGGGGATTAGATGGATACTGAAACAAGTGAAGATACTTTTCTACCACTCCAAGGTAAGGGCACAAATTTTTTTGCAATGATCATGCTAATAGATTCATCGTTATAAGGCAACAAATATACATTTCTATTAATATTTCCGGCACTTTTCCCGGATATTTTGACCATGAGTGATCTTAATGATTTAGACCCACTCTGGAAATTTTTAGGTAGTTTCTGACTATAAAAAGACATCTTTTAGACAGTATTAGGTTACCAGAGTCCGGAGCAGAATTGCTGATTTTCACTATTTAAGGTTTAAATGGCTTATAAGAGTGTGACAGGATACATTTATGTCTTTAAAAGTATTTTTAATGAAAAGTTCGGAAAATTTTACAAAAAAAGTCATACTTATGTTTTTAGTGAAAAATGCATCCCCTGGGAGCTAAAAATTCATGAAAATGGGCATATAATGCAAAAAAGTGCTAAAATGTCAACTTTGACTCTCTGTAACTTAAAATAATGGCCCAGAAAAAATCTGAAAAAATTCAGGAGAACTACTAGATACCTCTAAAACATATTCCCACAGTTATGGCAATATTTATTTTTTTCATCTTCGATGTCACAGAGAACCACCCATATATATAATTATAATTGATATATAATTCTACTTGATATTATAATAACTCAAAACTGAACTACAAACGTGTGGCTGGTGCACACTTCCATTAATAGCTGTAACACTATATATGCCTCTCTCTTTCTCTATCACGTGACAAGGCTATCCGAAAAATCAATAATCTTATGGAAGACTTGTCATGTGAGAGAGAGAGAGAGAGAGAGAGAGAGAGAGAGAGAGAGAAAGAGATATTGTACACAACTGTCAAACAGTATTTGTTTTACTGCATTCTTTACATATTTTTAATTAAATTTAATGCTTATAATAAAAATTATAATCATATAATATAGTATATGATTTTTTATCAAAATATTTTTTAAAATCCATATAATAATGCATTAATATTCAATAATAGCTAAGTATTCTTGTAGTTTAAAAAAATTTTATTCCTCTTTTTATAAAGAAACTGATTCTTGAAGTTGATTTTCTGTTATTTTAGATAATACATGTATATTAAAAAAATATACTGAGTATTATATTAATAAAACCAGAAGAAAGTCATTATAAACCTATTAAATATATATATTATTAAGATTATATATATTGTAACAGGGTGGTTTCTACTCAACAGGGGGGGTTTGATATCACCCGGTGCGTAACTCAATTGCACGGGTGAGACGTTCGTCGTTCCGATAGCTGCGTTACCTGGCAGCTGATCGGCTAATACGGTTACCTGTTGATGCGACGGGAGCCAGCCTCAAGCTCCTTACGATGTAAATTGCCCTGTGTACAGCGTGTGTACCTTACCTCCGTACACATTCTCCTCGTATTGTAGATATGACTTCTCACCGATACCCGCGCTCGACTAGTCAGATGTGTGTCGTGCTAAGTACAATGCACGACACCCGCGGGGCATGGCGGTATCCGCCTTTAGGACAGGGGTTGACTCGTCGTTCAAATAATACACGCGCGTAATAGAATTAAAGAAAAACAGTCGTTTATTATAACAGGAAAATTAAACAGTATGATAATAAGCCGAGGCAATGTTAACCTCGGCGCTAAATAAACAGAGACAAATAATACAAAGTGTACGTTAGTGTGTGCGTCGCCGCAATTATACGGGACCGGGACACGGCGTCTCGGTGCGCTCCGCGAATACGGTCGACCCGCCAGGTATCGTATACCTGGTTACGCTATTAGCGCCGTGGGGATATAAATATGCCGGAGTGAGAAGCACTCCGGCTTACCGTACGTGTATCGACGCGTCTGAGAGAGACGGGACGAGGTGGTCGTTCTCGCGTTGGAACGACACCGTATGTCGGGATACCGCGCGTATCCCGACGCCGATCGTGATTCGCGTCGCGGATATATAAAATTATACAGAACGCGCCTGGCCAGGACTTACTTAACTCGGTCGTTGCCGCAAGCTGAGGTTGCCGTCTCGTTCCGGTTCCCTCCGTCTCTCTCTCTCTCCTCTTAGGCGTGATCGGGACTTCAGTAGCTCTGACCTCTCCGGAGGTCCGGTCCTCGTACTCTCCCCCTCACTCTCACCACTGTAGATCGTCACTCTCGACTCCCGGTTTTCGCGCTTGGTCACGTCACCTCTTGTCTCGGATGGTTCTCCAGTCGCGGACCGAACGATACTGCCGGTGTGCCGAGCACACCGGTCTTTTCGCGCGTTCGCGCGTGCGCGCCACGCGGCTCGAACGGTAAGTCTACGCGATCGGTACTATTTCGTACCATACGATCCGTTTACCGTTACAATATATAAATTGTATAATACCTGAAGAATACGGTATTAGAATTATAAAATAAGTAAAACTTCAAATCTAATAAGTGAAACTTTAAATGCATTTATCTCATTAATGGTTTTTTTATAATTTTTGCTTACTTGCCGCAGGATATTACAGAGCCAGGTTGATAAATCACTTTGAAATTTTGGGAAAAATTTTAAAATATATATTTCTATGGACTTATGTTGCCCAATTTTCGAAAAGATAAGTTTTAGGTGAATGTTATGTACGTATACGTACATAACATTCACTATTTTTCTTATTATTATCAACTTTTATATTTAATACATTGTTATTAATTTTTTTCAGAAAAAGAAAAACATAAGTCTGTAAACATATGTTCCATGAACATTTTAAGACTTATTCGACATTAAAAGATGCATTCAGTGTTCAATATCCTGCGGCAACTGTAAAAATTGATCAATTTTTTAATATCATTATAAGTTTAATAACCAGGATTAAAAATGCACAATAAACATTTTTTATATTGATAACTATAAAGTATAATGTATATATATTATGTAAAAAAAATAAATTTGTAAGAAGAATTAAAAAAAAAAATTTATTCTAATAATAATTGTTTATTTATTTAAAACATTTAACCCAGGCTTGACCCCTTAAGTGCACAACTTCTCCGGCGACCAAGCCCATGTAACTACTTTTTTTCATGATTTGATATGCAAAAACGTCAGGTGCTGTTGCTGCAATGCTTAATGCATTTGATATAACTCTTCTTTCCAATTCGCATTTTTGCAAAATTAAATTGCGATATAATGTTTTTATTTGTCCTTTACTATGTTTTTCTACGTAAACGAATTTAGAGTTTACGTATGCAAAAATGTCGAGATTTTCTATTGACGGGTTTCTTACGGCTTGGAAGGTTTCTGTTATTGGTCCTTCTAGAAAAAATAATTTTGGGTGCTCTGTTCTAATTAATTCATAAGAACACACCGGAATTTGTCCTAAAGTCGTGAAAGCAAAGGTTATCTCGCTCGATTCCATTACATATACCGGATGTTGCTCATTGCCTTGTTCTACAACTTTATTAACATAACCCGCGTATAATTCTGAGTATTTACTGCGTTCGCATGCCTGTACTGGTAACCTATCCCAAAAGGCGTATCCTGCTTCTACGTCAATACAATCATCTTGATTAAACTTACAGCGCGTACCGGATCGTAAAATAACCTCGTTAGCATTTAAGTTTACCGGTGCATAGTAATCCCTTAAAGTAATGGTAACATAGCCCGTGACTATAGCATCGTCAAAAGTACCATATGGATCCACGTACATTCCTGCGTTACTACAATCTCCTGCTTGATCTACCTTCCCAACAAACGTCATTGGGTGGACAATCGATCCGTTCAGTTTTAAGTTACTTATTACTTCGTCTTGTACTCGGTGTGCGCGGTATACATGCATTCTATTACATTCTTCCCTAGAAATTTCATCAATAAACTGAACCTCCCCTCTGTTTTTGTCTTTTCTATGCGAAAACGCGCCGCAATATGTTACCGATCTTTTTATTTCTACTTTACAAAGCTTTACATGAGTGCTTGAAAAATCATTTAATTGCAATAGTCGTACATAAATTTTTGTTGTATTTACTACCGGTTCAGGTATGTCGCATTCTCCTACGTGAATTAACGAAAATGTTGTTAAATTTGAGACGTGCTGCGAACAGTCGTACCCTATGATTGCGTTAATATAGATTTTCCTTGGTATGATAGGTGTGAGATAAATGATGGCCAACAGTGTTTTACAACTCATCTGCAACATTAAATAAGTTCATGAAAGCGTTCTTTTTTTTATTTATTTATAGAACCGTTGCAAAAATGCTTAGTTTTATTTTTCCGTTTTTTTTTTCTTAAAATTATCAGAATCTATTGACTGATTCTTTATTGACTTCCTTAGCATTTTTGCATTTGTGAAAATACATAAATTAAATACCACTTAAATTTAAATACCAACAAGCTTATTCGGTTTCAATATGCGATTTGCGTAAGCGATTTATGTGCACTATTTTATTTTTACTTCCATTTATTTGAATTTTTACATTCCCATTGTCGGAAACGTCTAGAACTAAAAATGGACCCGTTTATTGATCGTCAAATTTCTTAGGTTTTGGCCCTTTTTGCAGCCATACGTAATCACCGATTTGTAGTGTTAAAACGTTTACCTTACGATCGTAGTATTTCTTGGCTCGGAGTTTTGCCTTTAAAAGATTTTGTTGGGCTGTTTTGTAGACTGTTTAGGCGCTGGACTAAATCTTCAAGATAACCATCGTATGTAGGCGCCAGGTCTTCTGTTTCGACCGGTGTGTTCGAGGGTGTGCGTGCCAGTCGGCCGAACACGAGTTCAAACGGCGTATGCCATGTAGACTCACTAATTCCCGTGTTAAAATTGAAGGTAGCCAAATCCAGATAATCGTCCCAATCTGTTCGATTACTATGTACAAAAAATTTCAAGTATTCAATGAGACTTGAGTGCGATCGTTTAAGTCCACCGTTTGATTGTGGGTGGAACGCCGTGGTTTTAGTTTGTTTAATTCTAAATATTTTTGCTATTCTTTTCATTAATTTACTCATGAAATTCGTACCTTGATCCCTAAGGATTATTCGAGGTGCGCCAAATATGCATATGACTTTTCTTATTAAACCATTCGTTACATCCATGGCCGAAATTCGCGCCAAGGGCTCAGCTAATGCGAATTTAGTTAATAAGTCTTGGAAGGTTAAAATGTACTCGTTTCCCCGATTGGTTTTGCATAAGGGACCAACAATATCCATACTTATTCGGTCTATAGCGTGCGTTCCTGAGTTTGTAATAACCATTGGAGCTCTAATTTTAACCCTAACCAATTTTTTTAATTGGCAATTCAAACATTTTCTTATAAAATCTTGTACCTCTATCTTTAAATTCTCCCAGTTATAATTTTGTTTAATACGGTTATAGGTTTTTGTGACGCCTCTATGTCCTCCTATAGCCGAACAGTGAGCTTCTTCTATAATGGGAATTTTGATCGTCTAGTGTCGGATATCGTAGTAGACCTAAACAAACAATTAATTTTACCGTGCTTTGACTAAAAACTCCTTTTAGTTTTTCTAAAACTATTTCCCACTCTAAATTTTCAATTCTATCGGTTTTCGCTATACTTATTGATTTTATCTGTATTGTATCTAAAGTTAAATATAGATTTTCGCATAATAAATTTAGGTTATTATCAATTCCACTTAGCCCGATTAACGATTCTGTTCGTATCGGTAATGCTATATGAATTTTTGTATTTACATTTATCAAAACCGGTATTCCAACCTGCAGTTCCTTAAATCTTGGTAATTTATTCTGTAGTTTTAATTGCGAAGCCCCATCGTCGCATGGTTCTCCTGTTGTAGTAACAAAATACATATAATTGTCCTTACGCATAAATAATTTTTCTCTGCATGTAATAATTACTTGTTTATCGTTAATTTGATTAAATTGTTCTTCATAGATCGACGTCTCTTCGTTTATTTGATCAGGACTGAATTGCGGATCGTTTTCAAGTAATGATTCATTAACATGATCAAGATCTTCGTGTAAGCGTAACCGCGCATTTTCCGAGTGAACGAGGGGTTCCGGCTCGAAAGTTTCCACCTCCGTATCGTCGTGCGTTCCTTCTCCACGGTCCGGTGATTGTTCGTTCGCTCGCCTCTCGTTTTTTCTTCCCTTTGCGGGCATAGAGCCTCTATCGCGTCTAAATATCGCTGGCCTACCCGGCGACCCGCCTTCGCTCTCGTGGTCATACCCCGCGGTGGTTCAACTAGGCTAGACTCGGGCTCATCACCTGCCGCTATTGCCTTGCTTCTCGTAATAACTAGGACCTTGTCTATGGGGTTTCTAGACAGTGCATCTGCTAAATTTAAACGACCCGGTCTGTATTTAATTTCGAAATCGTACTCCGCGAACATAAGACGCCATCGCGTAACTCGTGAGTTCGGGTCCTTGTGCGTTTGTAACCATACCAGTAGTTTATGATCTGATATAAGATAAAATTTTCGTCCAAATAAATACGGTCGGAAATGCTTAATGCAAAATATTATTGCTAGTCCTTCTTTGTTAAACGTGTCCCAACGTTTTCAACATCCGAAAGAACTCGAGAGACGTATGCAACGGGTTGATCTTTCCCTACTTCACCTTGACTTAAGACTCCAGCAATTGCATATCCCGAAGCGTCGGTCGTTAGATTGAAAGTAATTTTGAAATTTGAAAAAATTAATACTGGTTTTTCGCATAAACTAATGCGTAATGTCTCAAATGCCTTTTCTGTTTCTTCTGACCATTTAAATTGAACGTCCTTCTTTAAATTAAATACCACAAGTTATTCGGTTTCAATATGCCGATTTGCGTAAGCGGATTTCATGTGCACTATTTTATTTTTACTTCCATTTATTTTGAATTTTTACATTCCCATTGTCGGAAACGTCTAGAACTAAAAATGACCCCGTTTATGATCGTCAAATTTCTTAGGTTTTGGCCCTTTTTGCAGCCATAACGTACTCACCGAATTTTGTAGTGTTAAACGTTTACCTTACGATCGTAGTATTTCTTGGCTCGGAGTTTTGCCTTAAAAGATTTTGTTGGGCTGTTTTGTAGACTGTTTAGGCGCTGGACTAAATCTTCAAGATAACCATCGTATGTAGGCGCCAGGTCTTCTGTTTCGACGGTGTGTTCGAGGGTGTGCGTGCCAGTCGGCGACCACGAGTTCAAAACGGCGTATGCCATGTAGACTCACTTAATTCCCGTGTTAAAATTGAAGGTAGCCAAATCCAGATAATCGTCCCAATCTGTTCGATTACTATGTACAAAAAATTTCAAGTATTCAATGAGACTTGAGTGCGATCGTTTAAGTCCACCGTTTGATTGTGGGTGGAACGCCGTGGTTTTAGTTTGTTTAATTCTAAATATTTTTGCTATTCTTTTCATTAATTTACTCATGAAATTCGTACCTTGATCCCTAAGGATTATTCGAGGTGCGCCAAATATGCATATGACTTTTCTTATTAAACCATTCGTTACATCCATGGCCGAAATTCGCGCCAAGGGCTCAGCTAATGCGAATTTAGTTAATAAGTCTTGGAAGGTTAAAATGTACTCGTTTCCCCGATTGGTTTTGCATAAGGGACCAACAATATCCATACTTATTCGGTCTATAGCGTGCGTTCCTGAGTTTGTAATAACCATTGGAGCTCTAATTTTAACCCTAACCAATTTTTTTAATTGGCAATTCAAACATTTTCTTATAAAATCTTGTACCTCTATCTTTAAATTCTCCCAGTTATAATTTTGTTTAATACGGTTATAGGTTTTTGTGACGCCTCTATGTCCTCCTATAGCCGAACAGTGAGCTTCTTCTATAATGGGAATTTTGATCGTCTAGTGTCGGATATCGTAGTAGACCTAAACAAACAATTAATTTTACCGTGCTTTGACTAAAAACTCCTTTTAGTTTTTCTAAAACTATTTCCCACTCTAAATTTTCAATTCTATCGGTTTTCGCTATACTTATTGATTTTATCTGTATTGTATCTAAAGTTAAATATAGATTTTCGCATAATAAATTTAGGTTATTATCAATTCCACTTAGCCCGATTAACGATTCTGTTCGTATCGGTAATGCTATATGAATTTTTGTATTTACATTTATCAAAACCGGTATTCCAACCTGCAGTTCCTTAAATCTTGGTAATTTATTCTGTAGTTTTAATTGCGAAGCCCCATCGTCGCATGGTTCTCCTGTTGTAGTAACAAAATACATATAATTGTCCTTACGCATAAATAATTTTTCTCTGCATGTAATAATTACTTGTTTATCGTTAATTTGATTAAATTGTTCTTCATAGATCGACGTCTCTTCGTTTATTTGATCAGGACTGAATTGCGGATCGTTTTCAAGTAATGATTCATTAACATGATCAAGATCTTCGTGTAAGCGTAACCGCGCATTTTCCGAGTGAACGAGGGGTTCCGGCTCGAAAGTTTCCACCTCCGTATCGTCGTGCGTTCCTTCTCCACGGTCCGGTGATTGTTCGTTCGCTCGCCTCTCGTTTTTTCTTCCCTTTTGCGGGCATAGAGCCTCTATCGCGTCTAAATATCGCTGGCCTACCCGGCGACCCGCCTTCGCTCTCGTGGTCATACCCCGCGGTGGTTCAACTAGGCTAGACTCGGGCTCATCACCTGCCGCTATTGCCTTGCTTCTCGTAATAACTAGGACCTTGTCTATGGGGTTTCTAGACAGTGCATCTGCTAAATTTAAACGACCCGGTCTGTATTTAATTTCGAAATCGTACTCCGCGAACATAAGACGCCATCGCGTAACTCGTGAGTTCGGGTCCTTGTGCGTTTGTAACCATACCAGTAGTTTATGATCTGATATAAGATAAAATTTTCGTCCAAATAAATACGGTCGGAAATGCTTAATGCAAAATATTATTGCTAGTCCTTCTTTGTTAAACGTGTCCCAACGTTTTTCAACATCCGAAAGAACTCGAGAGACGTATGCAACGGGTTGATCTTTCCCTACTTCACCTTGACTTAAGACTCCAGCAATTGCATATCCCGAAGCGTCGGTCGTTAGATTGAAAGTAATTTTGAAATTTGAAAAAATTAATACTGGTTTTTCGCATAAACTAATGCGTAATGTCTCAAATGCCTTTTCTGTTTCTTCTGACCATTTAAATTGAACGTCCTTCTTTAATAAATCCGTTCAAGGTTTTGCAATTTTTGGAAATTGATAAATAAATCTTCTATAGTAGCCCGCTAAACCCAAAAATTGCTTGATATTTTTAGCATTTTGAGGGCGTGGAAATTTTCGTACAGCTTCAATTTTCCGCAAATCTGGTTTAATTCCTTCTGCACTAATAATATGACCTAAATATGTAACTGTTTTTTTTTAAAAATTCACATTTCTCTGGTTGTAATTTTAAAATCGCTTTTCGCAATCTAATAAATAAATTCTCTAATCTTTTAATATGCTCTTGTAGAGTCTCCGAATAACATATAATATCATCAATAAAGCAAAAAAGTTCTTTATTGATAAGTCCAGCGAGTGCAATTGAAAGTGCTCTTGAGAATGTAGCCGGCATTGTTCGTAGTCCAAAGCTTCCTTGGTTAAAATGGTACAAATCTCCGTTTGTAACAAACGCGGTTTTGTGACGGTCTCGTTCGTCAATTTCTATTTGATGATACGAAGCCTTAAGATCAAAAGTTGAAAATTTTTTTGATCCGCCCAATTGGTCTATTATTTCAGTTATATTCGGTAGCGGAAATTGGTCGTCTAAGGTTTTCGCATTTAATTTGCGATAGTCGATCACCATTCTGTATTGCTTGCGTCCTTGTATGTCCTCTTTCTTAGGAACTAGAAAACAAGGGCTTGAGTACGATGAGGTAAATGGTTCGATAATGCCATCTTTTAATAAGTCTTGCACTTGTCTTCTATTTCTTCTTTATGTACCGGAGGTAATCGGTATTATTTGAAGATATTGGTACATCATCCGTTGTTGGGATTGTTAGTTTTAAAATATGTGTTGCTGTTAATTTTTCACCCGGAAGGTAAAAGATGTCGCTATATTTCTCAATTAATTTTTCTATTTCTTCTCTTTCATCAGCAGCCAAATGGTCAAGTCGTAGTAATGATTTTACCTTTTCCGCTCTCCCTTTTGGTATGACGCATGCTAAGCGATAAACTTTATGACTACCTTTTAGTTTCTTTCCGCCTTTTCCTTTTAAATTAATTCTTAATTTAAGTAAACCCTCCAATGTATCTTTAATAACATTTTTATGAGATTCTTCCCCAAAGGCATGTAGTTTTACATAATTTCCTAATTTATTTAGATTTTGTCTTAATTCCTTTGAGTTATTTGTTGAGTTGTCATGATACTTTATTTCCATTAGTAGATTACTTATTAACATTTCCATGTCTTGGTTATTATTCCACAGAATTCCATTATTCATTAAACCTTCCTCTAGAATTTTTTGTAACATGCGTGTCGAAATTAACAACCTTTCTTCATCGAATTCGTTTGCGTCTACATTTTCATTTTGTGCTAATGCCTTTTTATTTTTTGTATTATTATCGAGACCTTCCATATCTTTTCTCTTTATCTCAAAATTAGAATATTTTTCATTACTTATTTCGTTCTCGTTTCTTGGATTTGGGTCGCGCTAGATTTATTAGTTGCCTCATCTTTTTCGAGTTCATTTAAGAGATTATTTTTTTTATTTGAGGAGTGCTTTTGCAATCTCTCTTTGTTAATTTCATGATTAAAGTATTCTTCATCGTTCTCCCTTATTACTGGGCTCGATTTGGTATTTGATTCTAATTTCTTAATGATTTTAATTTCTTGACTTGTCTCTTCGTTTCCTTGTTCGATTAATTTACATACATTAGGCTTACATACTGCCTTCGTACGTAAGACTTGATTTAGGCTTGGAATTTCATTTAGACTTCGATATTGAGTTACCTTTGAACTCGATTTTAGATTTTGAATTTGATTTTGAATTTCATTTGAACTTGAATTTTGATTTAGAATTTGATTTTGAATTTCATTTGAACTTGAATTATGATTTTGATTTAGAATTTGATTTTGAATTTCATTTGAACTTGAATTTTGATTTAGAATTTGATTTTGAATTTCATTTGAATATGAATTTTGATTTAGAATTTGATTTTGAATTTCATTTGAACTCGAATTTTGATTTAGAATTTGATTTTGAATTTCATTTGAACTCGAATTTTGATTTAGAATTTGATTTTGAATTTCATTTGAACTCGAATTTTGATTTAGAATTTGATTTGGAATTTCATTTGAACTTGAATTTTGATTTAGAATTTGATATTGAATTTCATTTAAACTTGCATTTTGATTTAGATTTCGATTTTGAATTGGAATTTGATTTTGATTTCGCTTGGGATCTTGTATTTCCAATTTATTTTTACATTGAGATCGAATTTGAATATCTTTCTGATTTTTTAATTGGTTCCGACTACCCGGTGGGTCCTGACTTTGAGATTTAATTAGAATTGACTCTTGCTTACACGATGGGCTTATATCGTCGTTCCCCGATAAGAAGGTGCTACCTCGGAATCCGATTATAAAAGGTGCTACCTCGGAATCCAGTTATAAAAGGTGCTACCTCGGAGCCCGGTTATAAAAGGTACTACCTCGGAGTCCGGTTATAAAAGGTGCTACCTTGGAGTCCGGTTATAAAAGGTGCTAACTCGGAGTCCGGTTATAAAAGGTGATAACTCAGGAACGAATTTTTCGTCTATGATTTTAAGTTGGTACTACTGCCGGTTTAGCTCAGCAATAATATTGACAATTGATTTTTGGCAATTTTATAAAAGATTATTTTTATTTATCTATTATTTAACGTTGTACTCTTATTTTTAATGCGGAATTTAACAATATATCGTAAAACTTAATACCGTAACATAATGTTTATAATAATTATAATTAAAACAAAATAGATGAAATATACACTTTAGTCAATTGTTGGTTTTAAATAACTCAATTTTTATAATACATTTCGACACAACTGCCGAAGGTTCTGTTTTACGAAATTCCCTTACGCGTTCCCGTTCTCTCGTTCAATATACTGTTACGTTTTTCTATGACATTAATCGTCGGGTCTTCATACCTTTCCTTTGTTTCGATCAATAATATGTTTTCTTCTAGAAAAGGGATACAGACGTCTACAACTCTTAACATTCTTTTCGCATAATCAATTTTTGCACCTAATTGACAGAAAAAATCGCTTCCCAGTAAAGCATCTTCGATTATAGGCACGTTGTCATTTATTATATGGAATTCAATGTCAAACATTGGAAAATTGATGTCAACTTTGCCTAAAGTGTAAATACTTTCTTCCGTGATTCCTTTTAATTCTAATATTTCATTTTCATTAATATTTTCGTCTTTTGGTATGTTTCGGAATTTTATTAAATTGGGACCTGATCCTGAATCTAAAATAAGAGTTATTTCCTCGTTGCTTCTCGGATTTTTAAGTTTAATAATTGGCGACTTGCAATTTTTACTTAATCGAACATATCTTTTGATGATGTGGGTTCCTGTTTTTTGTAACTCGGGCGCCTCGTGTACTCGGTCTCTCGTCTCGCGCCCTGTTGTCGGAGACCATTTTCGTTTTCCGATCGGTTCTCTTGATTTCGATTATTATATTCCCTTTTTCTACATTCTTCTATAGTATGGCCCTCCTTTTTGCAGTATCGGCATATCCTTTCTGTATTTGTATAATTTTGTTTTGGGAAGGTTGCATTTTGGCGACGAACATATTGATTTTCTTGCTGCTTAAATTCATTAGTCCGTTTTTCACCTGGCCATTGTTGCGGTCTGCGTAACTTTCGAGACTCCGCCCAGTCATTCGTAGGCCGTCTTTCCCTGGCTTGGGGTTGTCTCATTTTTTCTAAATGCCAGCATTTCGGTGCCAGGTCGCCCTGTCTCCCGCAAAGTTGGCATTTATCGGTATATTTTGTCTCGGCAAAATGGACTCTTTGTATAGGATTTTTATTTTCTGTCATGACTTTAATTGTTTCATTTAACTCTTCTACTTCATAGTATGCAAAATCTCTTTCGATTTCTATAACTTCTGCAGTAGCTTCATTCAATTTACACACTTGTCCCATTCGTGCTTTTATTACCCAATGTAAACCGCGAATAAAAAGTTTTACTAAATCATTTTCTAAAGATCGATTGAAATTATTAGTTAAACTTTTTTCTCTTAGAGCTGCTTCAGTGATTTCTTGACCGATAGATCTAACCCTATTTGAAAAAACTACGACACTTTCTTCCCTTTTCTGTTTTACATTAGCTAATTCACCGTTTCGCAGACCCAAAAATACTATCAAAAAAATTTGCAATATCTTTAATCGATTCAAAACTTTTTTTTGCTGCACTCTTCAATGCTTCTCCATATAATCTCATTTTAATTAATTTCGCGAGGTCCGGTTCATATTGTTCATGTATTATGTTGCAAGCTTCCCTACATCCGTCAACAAATTGACTCAATGGAATATTTACCCCATCATATTTTGGAATTAATTCAACTGCGTCTTTTATAGAAAGGGGCCTCACTTGTCCTAAGGTTGAGTTTGCTAAATACGAATTTAATCTTGGCAATCTCTCCGATACTAAATTAATATTATTACAGTTATTTGGTAAAATTGGTGTGCTTGTAGTAAATCTGACATTATTATCCCGTTTAACAATTTCAGGTTTCATTTGTTGTTCTGAAGTTTTTGCATTTTTAATTGTTGTATTTTCTGCCGAAAAATAGGTTGTGTTATCGTTTGTTAGTTTGGGTTTAAAACCTATCCCATTTACTTCTACTTTTGTTTTTGCTTCTAAGTTTCCGATAATATAATCGATTATTAATTTTGGATTTACTCCTTTTTCTATAAAATCGCCTAAAGCTTCAATTAGATACTTATCTTCGCAAAATTCTATTATATCTTTTTTGTCTACGAATTCCTTTAACAAGTCAATTATTATAGGTATATTTTTATCGAGGCCTACCGCTTCATCTGACAAATGTATCCCGCTATCATACCTATCTTTAAAAAATTTTAACAAACTAGCTAAAGATTTGTCCGGATTTTCAACACAAAAATCTGGATTTATTTTAAGCGCCTGCTTAAGCAAAATTGAAGTCGCGTCTTTATTTCGAGTATTCTCTTTTTCATTGGTACCCATGATCTGTGCTAATAAGGCAGACAATTGCTCTAATCCTTCTTTAATTTTTAGGATGAGCCCCCACTTGTTACGTCCTAGGGTAGACGTAACGTAGAAAAATTAAATGGACTGAATTTAAATTAAAAATAGAAGTTCCCCGTTTTAGTACGCGTGTAGCGTCAAGGATGGTTGGCAATTCTCCTCGGTATAGCACAGGTCATAGACCCTTCCGGAGTTTACGTGCATGGATAAGTCCGAGGTGCAACAATGAGTGAAGGCGAGGAAAGGAAAACAACCAACCTTATCGGGCGGGAGATCTGCGGTTGACCGGTGGCTGAAACTGCTAGGCTGTCTTTCTCGCTCTCGTTGATCCTCGATGCAAGACTCCCTTACAATAGAAATGCGGTATAGACAAATTGGGATTTTAAAGGGAATAGGAAAAAGACTGGTGTTTGAAGGTTTAAAGATACTGAACAATGACTTTCGATTTTCTTGCTTTATTTCGCGTTAAGTTTTGGATACAAGATTTTACCTTACTTGAGGAAGGACTAAAGAGCAAGAGCCCACACCCCGGCGCGACATCTCTATTTATATCAAGGGTTTGGGGTGGAGTTTTGGTTCCTCTTGACCAATCAAATATTGTACATTTACTTAATTAATTTATTCTTTGTCATGCGTGTCCTAATTAAGTTATTGGCTAGAATTTTTCAAGGCGGTTCCTGTCTTGACGAGGACATCCTACTTTAAGTATTAAATGTGTGCACACGTGTGTGCATATGTGTGTGTGCATATGTGTGTGTGTATGTGTACGCGCATGTGTGTACGTTGCGTCTATCTTGACGCGACAGTAAATACTATTATATTATAATAGGTAAAACTAGTAATACCTCGACACAACTAGAATATATTATGTAATATATGACAATGCGTTAAAATGTATAACAAAGTATAAAATACTAAAACTATGACGATCTTTTCTTTCATTTAAAAGATCACGTATTTAAACAACAATGTAATTTTAAATTTCTAAATTTTGTTCAATATTGTAAGGTATTTTGGTGCATTTAATTTAACATAATAAATTTAATTTTGTATTAGTCGAATATGGTTAAAATAATTTCAAAACAATAAAGTATGTCTACGAGAAATAAAGTGATCGAAGGCATAAAGTGCAATTTTACTCCATTCGTAGAGGTTAAAAAAGTAGAATTTTTAGATGATCAGGGTAACGAACAGAATTATTTCTGTCTTTCAATCCAATCTATTAACAAGTAGAAAGTAAAAAAAATTAACTATAGGACCCAAAATATGTAAAACCTATACGCTTTTACATTCCAGGCACAATCGTTAAGTGCTTTAAAAAATAAACGTCTGTAATATTTAAAAGTTACTATAAAAATAAATTCAGCCAAATGGGTAAAAAATTGACTGAATTTTTCGATTGACTTGTTTACATACATAGTACATACAAGCATATATACATTTTCAAAAACAATTAGAAGGTAAACAAAAGTTTTTTTTTGTGATAAACATTTCTTACCTTTAATATTTGTACGTATAATCGATATTTATTTAAATAAGGTCTAAAACCGTCTTTTTTGTAAATTTTACGCTTTTTTAATCATTTATTTTTAATTTATAAGGAAAAATATCAATGTGAGGAAGAAATGTTTAATAGAAAAAAGTTTTCATTTAATGTGATGAACATTTCTTACATTTCAAATTTCTACGTGAAATCAATATTTATTTAGTTAATGTCTGATAAGCTTCTTTTATTGTACATTTTAGGCTTCTCCAACTGTTTTTTTGTACTAAACTTTAAAATTATTCATCTAAGCATAAAGTGTTGTATACAAAAAAATTTCATCTTATTAAGATAAGATTTTTTACTTTTTTAAATTTTGACTCTAAATCGTCCGTGCATGTATTTATTACAAAGTATTATATAAATTTTAATCGGTATTTCCGAACTAATTTGTGTTGCTCAATATTTTTTCAAATATTGCACAAAACCCTCTTTTATTAGCAACTTACTTGCATATCGCTAAGTCTTAAATGTTGCCAGAGGTATTAGAAAATTAATTAAGGAAAAATCAAGAAAGAAAAAAATCAACTTCCCCAGGTCGGGATCGAACCGACGGTCTCCTGCTTACCGGGCAGTTGCCTTACCACTTGGCTACCAGGAACCCGACGATTCCACGCACCTTGTACCTTGAAGTCTTTATTTCTCGATATTTCCTTTAGACATCCCCCCTCCCCGCTTATCAAATTTCAACCTTAGCATTCTATTTTAAATTTTGACTCTAAATCGTCCGTGCATGTATTTATTACAAAGTATTATATAAATTTTAATCGGTATTTCCGAACTAATTTGTGTTGCTCAATATTTTTTTAAATATTGCACAAAATCCTCTTTTATTATAATATAAGATTTTTTACATTTAAACTTTTACAGTGCAATTAATATTGGTCTTTATAAAGTAGAAAAAACGTTTTTTTTTGCACTATTTTGACACTTTAATGCGTTTAACTTGCCAGTATTTAATTGTACATAATAATTTATTTGTAAACATTTTCTATATCTATATTTTAGATTATTTAATTTTATATATATATATATATACTAGGGGGGCTTCGCCCCCCTGCGCGCTTTGCGCGCCTTACCCCTATTTTTAATTTCGAAAAAGGTTTTTTGTAATAAATTTATTTTAAATAATGTTTTAAATTATATTACTTTTTCACTACCATGGACACCTTAGAAATTAAACCGATTCACACAACACCTTGGAGGTACTGTTATAATGCATTGGGTTTTATACCAAAAATTTAATTTTTTTTTAAATACGATTATAATTTATAAATAAAAGTTTTTACCAAAATTTAGTATAATGAAATCAGAATAATAGTAATAAAAAAAATAAAGACATTAAATGTTAACTGTAAATTTTAAACTATATGAATTCCTATAAAGCTTAAATTTATATTTTAATAAATATAAATGTTAATGAAAAATTAACTACCAAAAATAGTAAAGTGCATATACTTACTAAATTGTAGTATTTAGTAACTACTTATGAAAATTTTGGAATATTTTAAACGGATCTAAATAGAACTTCACCTCCTTAAATTAATTTCTTTAATGACAAAGGATCATCGCCAAAAGTTCTATGGCATTAATATTTTGTACTTTTAGAGTAATAAGACTTTCTTCTTAAATAAATAAATTTTTTTATTATCTTTTATTAATTTTATAGAACTATTTATATAATTTTAGTGGCATATAAATAAAAACCTGTTTCTTCCATTTCTCCCGTAATTCGTAATTTGCACCCTCTTTCAAAATTTGTGTTTTAATCCATAGTTTTATCCAATTTATTTTTACTATGCAGAGCCCAAATATTTATTTTGATTATTATAAACAAATTCATTTCTTAAATATCCTTCTATTTCTAATAAATACATACTTGTTTATTTAAAATATTGTTTTCTATAAATATACATAATCTACTCACTTATACATCCATTCAATTTTGAATTATTAATAAAAAAATATTTAAATTAAATGCTCCTAAATTAATAGTTTTTGAAAATCTATTAAAATATAATTAGTATTTTATATTGCCACTGTTAAAATTTGAATTTTCTTTTGCCTATACTGTTTATAATAGAATTATCTTAAAAATGCAATAATTAATATATTTAATCTTTAACTTATTGTATATTTCACATATAGATATTTGGAAAAGTGTATGTTATACTTGATTAATATTTATTTAATCTTCAAACAATTTTGCATCTGTATTTAAAGCATTACATTGCATTTTAGATCCGTTATTATATTACTGAGTATACGTTTAAACATTTTATGAGTTCATCAAGAATGAGTAAGCTAATACACATTCTTTCAAGTTATGTTCAAAAATTTTTTTTTGCGCAAGGAAAAAATACATATATTATGTATTCTTGAAAAAACAATTTTAAAATATATATATGTATTATATAAATATTCCGCCGCACGCACACACACCCACATACATACATACATATATATACATATAAATAAAATTTTAAATCACTCCAAAATTTGAGAACAGGCTGGAAACATCTTCCAGAACATACAAAAAAAATTTAAGTGTTAAAAATAATTTGCTTAAAAGTTATTCGACCATGAAAAGTGGAAATTTTTCAATTTTTTAGAAAAATTTCTATTTTTTAAGCCATCTATCTCAAAATCTGTTGATTTTTTTGAAAAAACATTACAAACAACTTTTGTTTAAATTAATCTTTAGAACTTATCTACCATGGTTACATTTCTTAATTTTGAAATCTCGAAGAGATAGAACACCCGGACATATTGAATATCAAAAAAAAGGCTACCACACCATAATCGATTTTAATCTAATACCTCTCAAAAGTTCACATTTTTCGCGAGCTTTCGTATGCCTCGGGTTAGCTTATTGGCCAAGACCGCTGTTGTAAGTTATGCCTCATAAACCTCATAAAATCACTAATTTTCACGTATTTTAGGACATAACTTACACCAGCGGTCTTGGCCAATAATCTAACCACCGCCATTTGAAAGCTCTCAAAAAATGTGATCTTTTGAGCGGTGTTAGGTCAAAATCGATTGTGGCGTGGTCGCCTTTTTTTGATATTCAATATTTCCAAGTGCCCTATCTCTTCGAGATTTTAAAATTAAGAATTGTAACCCAGGTAGTTAAGTTCTAAGGATTATTTTGAACAAAAGTTGTTTTTAATGTTTTTCCAAAAAAATCAATAGATTTTGAGATAAATGGCTTTAAAAATATAAATTTTTCTAATAAATTGAAAAATTTCCATTTTTCATGGTGGAATAACTCTTAGGCAAATTTTTTTTATCACCTAAAATTTTTTTTCTATCTTCTGGAAGATATTTCCAGCCTGTTCTCAAATTTTGGAGCGATTTAAAATTTTCATCGTACCACTTGACGTGAAATAGGCCATATATATATATATGGGTGGTTCTCTGTGACATCGAAGATGAAAAAAATTAATATTGCTATGACTGTGGGAATATGTTTTAGAGGTATCCAGTAGTTCTCCTGAATTTTTTCAGATTTTTTCTGGGCCATTATTTTAAGTTACAGAGAGTCAAAGTTGACATTTTAGCACATTTTTTGCATTATATGCCCATTTTCATGAATTTTTAGCTCCCAGGGGATGCATTTTTCACTAAAAACATAAGTATGCCTTTTTTTGTAAAATTTTCCGAACTTTTCATTAAAAATACTTTTAAAGACATAAATGTATGCTGTCACACTCTTGTAAGCCATTTAAACCTTAAATAGTGAAAATCAGCAATTCTGCTCCGGACTCTGGTAACCCAATACTGTCTAAAAGATGTCTTTTTATAGTCAAAAACTGCCTAAAAATTTCGAGAGTAGGTCTAAATCATTAAGATCACTTATGGTCAAAATATCCGGGAAAAGTGCCCGAAATATTAATGGAAATGTATATTTGTTGCCTTATAACGATGAATCTAGTAGCATGATCATTGCAAAAAAATTTATGCACTTACCTTGGAATGGTAGAAAAGTATCTCCACTTGTTTCAGTATCCATCTAATCCCCTGTAAGCTGCTAAAAATACAAATATTATTATACAAATGTAAACATTTATTTTTAAACATTTATAATGCTGAATTTTTAGTTTTACATCCCTTACAAGAATTATAATACTAATCTGAAGGATTACTATAAATATATAAACATCATTATTACAATAACTGAATATACGTATTTAATACAAAAGATATATAAATAAATCGGATATATAATTATAATGAATAATTTGATAACGTGACAGTGACAAGTTTGTGAAATCTAAACAATGTATTGCTGAATAATAATAATAATAATGTTGATACTTTTATAGTAATCCTTCAGATTAGTATTATAATTGTTGTAAGGGATGTAAAACTAAAAATCCAGCATTATAAATGTTTAAAAAATAATTTTTTATAATTTTATAATAATATTTGTATTTTTAGCAGCTTCCAGGGGATTAGATGGATACTGAAAAAAGTGGAGATACTTTTCTACCATTCCAAGGTAAGTGCATACATTTTTTTGCAATGATCATGCTACTAGATTCATCGTTATAAGGCAACAAATATACATTTCTATTAATATTTCGGGCACTTTTCCCGGATATTTTGACCATAAGTGATTTTAATGATTTAGACCCACTCTCGAAATTTTTAGGCAGTTTCTGACTATAAAAAGACATCTTTTAGACTGTATTGGGTTACCAGAGTCCGGAGCAGAATTGCTGATTTTCACTATTTAAGGTTTAAATGGTTTACAAGAGTGTGACAGCATACATTTATGTCTTTAAAAGTATTTTTAATGAAAAGTTCGGAAAATTTTACAAAAAAAGTCATACTTATGTTTTTAGTGAAAAATGCATCCCCTGGGAGCTAAAAATTCATGAAAATGGACATATAATGCAAAAAAGTGCTAAAATGTCAACTTTGACTCTCTGTAACTTAAAATAATGGCCCAGAAAAAAGGCCAAAAAAATAAAGGCCATAAAAATGCTACAGACTATTTGAAAGTGCGTGTGTGTGTATGTGTGTGCGCGTGTGTGTGTATGTGTTATTTGTTTTTTCAAGAATAGATAATATATGTATTTTTTCCGTGCGCAAAAAAAAGTTGTGAATATAACTTGAAAGAATATGTATTAGTTTACTTATTCCTGATAAAACTCATAAAATAAAAACGGACCTAATATTTAATGTAATGTTTTTAAAAATATGCACAATTTTACGAAGATAAAATAAATATTAATCAAGTATAACATACACTTTTTCAAATATCTATATGTGAAATATACAATAAATTAAAGATTAATACATTAATTATTGCATTTTTAAGATAATTTCTATTATAAACAGTAATGGCAAAAGAAAATTCAAATTTTAACAGAGGCAATATAAAATACGAATGACATTTCAAAAGTTTTTCGAAAATTATTATTTTAGTAGTATTTAATTTAAATATTATTCAAATCAAAATTTAAAAATTGTATGAATATATAAGTAAGTAGATTACGTATATTTATATAAAACAATATCTTAAATAAACAAGTATGTATTTATTAGAAACAAAAGGTTATTTAAGGAATGCCTTTGTTTATAATAATTAAAATTAATATATGGGCTCTTTAACTAAAGGGAAAAATAAATTGGATATAATTATGGATTAAAACGCAAATTTTGAAAGAGGGTGCAAATTACGAATTACGGGAGAAATGGAAGAAACAGGTTTTTATTTATATACCGCTAAAATGTTATAAATAATTCGTTAAAGCTAATACAAAAATTAATTTAATTAAGAAGAAAGTTTTATTACTCTTAAAGTACAAAATATTAATGACATAGAACTCTTGGCGATGACTTAAATAAATTAATTTTAGGAGGTAAAGTTCTATTAAATCCGTTTCAAATAATCTAAAATTTTAATAGGTTTTTACTAAATACTACAATTAAGTATATGCACTTTATTATTTTTGGTAAGTTAATTGTTCATTACCATATATATGGGCTATTTCACATTAGTGGTACGATGAAAATTGGAATAACTCCAAATTTTGTGAACAGACTGGAAATATCTTCCAGAAGATAGAAAAAAAATTTGAGGTGTTAAAAATAATTTGCCTAAGAGTTATTCCACCATGAAAAATGGAAATTTATCAATTTTTTAGAAAAATTTCTATTTTTAAAGCCATTTATCTCAAAATCTGTTGATTTTTTTGAAAAAACATTACAAACAACTTTTGTTTAAATTAATCTTTAGAACTTATCTACCTGGGTTACAATTCTTAATTTTAAATTCTCGAAGAGATAGAACGCCCGAAAATATTGAATATCAAAAAAAGGCGACCACGCCACAATCGATTTTGATCTAACACCGCTCAAAAGATCAACTTTTTTGAACACACAAACACCAAATTTTTTTAAAAATTTAAATGGGAAATACCATGTTAATTTTTGTGAATTTTTTGTTTTTCTTTAAATTATCATAACTTTATACAGAATTGAAGGCCATAAAAAGCTACAGACTATTTGAAAGGTATTGCTCCAAGCTTTCTTTCAAATTTTTGGATAAAAAATCAATTGTAGCGCACTTACACCTTTTTTAAGTTGAATATTGGCATGTATTTTATGTAACATTTACATTGAAATTAGAAATTCTAACCCAGAAGTGTGTGTGTGTGTATGTGTGTGCGTGTGTGTGTGTACGTGTTATTTGTTTTTTCAAGAATAGATAATATATGTATTTTTTCCGTGCGCAAAAAAAAGTTGTGAATATAACTTGAAAGAATGTGTATTAGTTTACTTATTCCTGATAAAACTCATAAAATAAAAACGGACCTAAAATTTAATGTAATGTTTTTAAAAATATGCACAATTTTTCGAAGATAAAATAAATATTAATCAAGTACCGTCACATACCCAATTGTTGATCAATTAAGGTAAATCTGTACGTTCATAGAATAATTTTATGTTAAAAAAGCTAATAATTGTATATATTTAGACGGATACAGAAAGTATAAGTATTAAACTTCCTTTTAGCCATCTCAGAAAAATAAAATAGGTGCTATTTTTAAAGTAAGCAACAATCTAAGAAAAAAAAGCGGGAAGTACCAATTTCTGATCAGTAAATTTTCGGTACATATACCACTTTCTATTTAAGTCTACTAACCAATTATTGATTGTTTAACCTTCAAATTGTGCGTAGCAACGTTTAGATTTATGTAAATCTTATTATTTATTGAAATAATACACTGATCAGAAATTGGTTCATGATCAACAATTGGGTATGTGACGGTATAACATACACTTTTCCAAATATCTATATGTGAAATATACAATAAATTAAAAATTAAATACATTAATTATTGCATTTTTAAGATAATTCTATTATAAACAGTAATGGCAAAAGAAAATTCAAATTTTAACAAGTGGCAATATAAAATACGAATTACATTTCAAAAGTTTTTCGAAAATTATTTTAGTAGTATTTAGTTTAAATATTATTCAAATCAAATTTAAAAATTGTATGGACATATAAGTAAGTAGATTACGTATATTTATATAAAACAATATTTTAAATAAACAAGTATGTATTTATTAGAAACAAAAGGTTATTTAAGGTATGCCTTTGTTTATAATAATTAAAATAAATATATGGGCTCTGTAACTAAAGGGAAAAATAAATTGGATATAATTATGGATTAAAACGCAAATTTTGAAAGAGGGCGCAAATTACGAATTACGGGAGAAATGGAGGAAACAGGTTTTTATTTATATACCGCTAAAATGTTATAAATAATTCTTTAAAACTAATACAAAAATTAATTTAATTAAGAAGAAAGTTTTATTACTCTAAAAGTACAAAATATTAATGACATATAGAACTCTTGGCGATGACTTAAATAAATTAATTTTAGGAGGTAAAGTTCTATTTAGATCCGTTTAAAGTAATCTCAAATTTTAATAGGTTTTTACTAAATACTACAATTAAGTATATGCACTTTACCATTTTTGGTAAGTTAATTGTTCATTACCACATATATATATATTATATATATTACACCTTTGGTGTAAGTTATGTCCTAAAATACGTGAAAATTAGTGATTTTATGAGGTTTATGAGGCATAACTTACAACAGCGGTCTTGGCCAATAAGCTAACCCAAGCCATTCGTAAGCTCGCGAAAAATGTGAACTTTTGAGAGGTGTTAGATTAAAATCGATTATGGTGTGGTAGCCTTTTTTGATATTCAATATTTCCGAGTGCCCTATCTCTTTGGGATTTCAAAATTAAGAAATGTAACCAGGGTAGATAAGTTCTAAAGATTAATTTAAACAAAAGTTGTTTGTAATGATTTTCAAAAAAATCAACATATTGTGACGTATACAACTACATATAATTATATTATTTCATAAATACGTAAATTTATATAAGAGGATATAGGTCATCAAAATAGATTTCTTAGAAAGATCAATGAACTATATATAAATGTAAATATCCACAAGAATATTGTCAGCTGAAATTGACTAACATGTAAATTCTTAGAATTATAGCGTGTCACGATTTAAAGCGCAAATTTAGAAATAATAAAAATGCAATTGCAGTTATATCAAAAATAAATATTTTATAATTAAATGAATAATTAATTGTAAATAGAATATTATTATACAATAAAATAAATACAAATATTCAATTTAAAATGTATAAAAAAGAATTTAATTTTTAATATTACGGCAAAACAGAAATTAATTACAAAAATTATATGTTTATGCAAAATCAGTATGCGAAGATATTTGTACATTTAAAAATAATAAAAATTATAATATATTTAATTTTGTAATTGTGTAAAAGACAAAGTGAAATTTATAAGTAGAATAAAAAACGATTGTAAGTTTAAAAAATGAATTTAAGATTATTTTTAAATGTAGAAGTAATTGAGGTTATAGAATTAATAAAAAAAATTATAAAATAAAAGTAATTACAAAAATGCATAGGATATGAAAATAAATATGCAATTATTTCTTGTAAATAATTAGAATTTTAGATAATATTACATGTATATAGAAACAAGAAAGAAAATATGATTTAAAATAAAAAATCAAAATACGAAATTAATGTAAAATATGACGAAAAATGTTTAAAAAGGATTTGTACTAATGAGGTAAAGATAGTATATAAAGGACGGAAATTTATATACAATATTCATTGATTGATAAGCCTTCGTAGCATTTACATTAGATTTCATAGTTTTATTAGTACAAGTCCTTTTATTATAAGGATTTGTAATGAAATTAAATAAATAAATATTGTAAATATATATATAAAATTTATAGTTATTCATTTAAGTATTATTAAATCACACACTACCATTTCTATGGCCCAATGCGCGGTGATAGAAATGTGTATAATACATACAAAATATATATAATTAATATACTCAAATACACACTCCAGTTATAATAGCCAATGTGTGCTAATATAATGTGTCTCAATTTACACATAAAACCCGGATTAATAAGTCTGCAACAAGATTTAGATGCAAAGATGGTTTCGCACCTAACTTACATCTAATCTAATAACAAGCAGCAAAATCTATAGTAACGGTAAAACCCAAAGAAAGGTTGGCACGTCACAAAATGGCGCTCGGACAGGGACTGATAAAAATCAAATTACATATAAATATATATTGTAAAATAAAAATTTTGTAAAAATTGAGTACACATGCTTAGATAAATTTTATTTTACACGTACAAAATTTTCTACTGTAATTTAGAAGTAGAATTACGTATTTGCATTTAATCATAGGATATAGCAATATTAATAGTAATAATTAAACAAATCTAAAAGAGTTACAATGATCAATCGATATGATTCATCAATTTTTGACAATAATTTGTACGCGTTAACATATCAATTAAATGATTTAGTATTGGAAAACGCGGAAAAAATTGAAGATCAAGAATCATTATTATTAAAATATAAAGAAGGATTAGAATTTATTGCTGGAAGTTATGATAAATTAGTTAAAAAGGTACACATTTTGGAAAATCATTTAGAATCAATCAAAGATAAAAATGATCTTTTAGAAAAACAAAATAGATTTCTAAAACATGAATTAACAAGTTTTCGAGAAATAACGGAACAAAATATTCAATTCATTCAAGGAAAACATGTACAATTAGCAACCAGAGTTGTATTAATTGAAAGTTATATAAAAAATAATTTAACTAAAAAATTCGAAAATTTAAAAATAAAATAATATAAATAAATTAAAATTCAAATGAAAACTTAAACTAAGAAAATTTAAGATAATTAATTTTCGCGCGTTTGTCTAAGAGTTTAGCAGCGTAGGATATTGAATTTATAGAAAAATAGTGATTACGACTATGCGACCGCGCTCTCTGTCAATATACCGAGAGTCAAATGTTTCTCACTCGCACTAATAGCTTATATATAGGTGATACATATGGTAATTATTATATGGATAGTATATATATAAGTTATAAAAATATTATATAAAAATTCTATTAAATATTAATATTTTAAACTTGTTTGTTAATATATAGATATTAAATTTATATTATATAGATTTTTCAAAATGGCAAAAAGAAAATCAAGTATATATTTGTTAAATATGCAAAATTCTTTTAATAATGAAGAAACAACTGAAATCGATAAAAAACGTAATGCTTGGGAGGAGGCTGTTACAGAAGAATTAAAGTTAATAGATGAAAAACAAACAGAAATTGAATTAAATCAAAATAAAAATATAGATGTAATTGATAATTATAGAAAAGAATGTAATGAAAATATTAATCTATTGAATCAAAAATTAATAGAACAAAATGAAGTGTTATCTGATAATTTAAAAATGGTGAATAATGAAGTTAAAAAATTGAGAATAGAAAATAATGAATTAAAAGTATTAGTTTTAAATGATGATTTATATTTAGAATTAAAAAATTATTTTTCAAATAAAATAAAAGAAATGGAATTGGAATATGATAAGAGAATACAAAATCTTGAAAAATCTTTTAAAGAATCAAATGAAAAAGTAATTGAATATAATCAAACATTTAATTCTACTGAATCAATGCCTAAAATTAAAATTGATTTACCAAAGTTTTCGGGACAGCCTTATGAACGACCAATGCGTTTTTTAATCGATTTAGAAAAATATGTTAATAACTATAATTTAAATTTTAATGAAATATGTGCTAGCATATCACAATCATTAACTGATTCAGCAAAAGAATGGTGGTATATACAAGAATCAGAAATAGAAACATTTAATCAATTTATTAAAGTGTTTAAAGATAGATATTGGAATCAAACTTTACAAAGATCGGCAAAAAGAAAGGTAGAATTTGGTCAATATAATGAATATAATAAATGGTCAAGAGTAGAATATGCTACTTATATATTTGGTTTAATAAAAGAATTAGATATGGATTTTTCTGAAACAGAAATAGTAAATAAAATTAGTGAACATTTTGAAAAATCAATACGATATGCAATTTTGGGACAACAAGTAAAAAATAAAAGTCATTTATTTAAAATACTAGCGGATTTTGACGCAGATAAAATTCGTGAAAAGAAAAATGATAATTCTCAAAAGAAAATTGAACAACCAAGTAGATATAATGAAAATGATAAATATAAAGAAAAATATAAACAAAAAGAAAATTTTGAAAGATATAATAAACAAAATAGATCTTGGGAAAATAAAAGAAACTCAACCGAGATAAATGCTATTGAAACGGTTAAACCAATAAAAAAAATAATTAAACCAATATATGAGAAAAAATATGAAAATGATTATAATAATATAGATATACTAGACGTAAGTTTAAAAAATGATTCAAGCATACAAATCCATAAAACCGATTCGGGAAACTAAAAAGAGTTGTATTTTGTAACTCGGATAAGGAAAAAACACAAAATACAACTGAAAAAATTCAAGAACCTAAAAACATTGAAATAAATACAATATTTCAAGATCCTCGTGAAGATTTAATTTATGATATTGAACCAAATAATGAAAATGTTAAAAATGAAAAAATAATTGAGAAATGCCCTGAAATAAATATAAAAATTGAAGGAATAGAAATAAATGCCTTAATAGATACTGGGAGTGAAATAACTTGCATATCAGAAGAATTTTATAATAAAAATAAAAATCAATTCAAGAATAAACCTACATTACCAATATCAGGAAAAATTATTAAAGGTGCAACGGGTTTAAAATCAACACGAATTAAGCAACAAGTTTTACTTAAAACAAATATAGGTGGATTAATGGAAAATTTAACATTTATAGTAATACCAAAATTAATAAGACCTTGTATATTAGGTTATGATTCTCAAAAAATTTTAAAAATGTTAATTGATACGGTTAATAATGAAATTATATACGAAGTTGGGGAAAAGATCGGTAATATAAAATTTAATGAAATACAAATAAGCTCAAAAGAGTATGAAACTATGTCAATTGAATTTGAGGATGATCTAGAAAATAAAGATTTAGAATTCAATTGGAACAATAAATCGTCTAATTTAGACTATGATTATGATATATCCGAAAAGGAAATCAATGATCAAATAAATTCTAGTGTAATTTTAAATAATACACAGAAAAATAAATTAAAAAACTTAATATATAAATATAAAACCGTATTCCAAAGAACCCCAGGACAACTTCTAGATTTCAAGTATCAATTAAAATTACGTAATGAAATAACATATTATTCAAAACCATATCCTATACCTATAGCATATCGTGAAAGAGTGAAAAAGGAAGTAGAAAAAATGTTAGATTTCGGTATTATTCGACGATCTACAAGCCCATATATAAATCCTTGTGTAATTGTACCTAAAAAAGACGGATCAATAAGAATATGTTTGGATGCAAGAAAATTAAATAATAAACTCGTAGATGATTATGAATCTCTACCTGGAGTAGAAGAGATATTTATTCAATGTAAAAATCGGGATTTTATGTCTAATTTTGATTTATCAAATAGTTTTTGGCAAATCGCGCTAACGGAAGAAAGTAAAAAATATACTGCTTTTATTTGCGATAATAAAGTTTATGAATTTAATGTCGTACCATTTGGTATAAAAATAAGTAGTGCAGCACTATTAAGAGGTCTTGATATAGCTATACACGATTTAGATTTTATATTATCATTTGTAGATGATATATTTATAATGTCAAAAGATTTTGAAGATCATTTACGACATTTAGATATATTTTTTAATAGATTAGAAAAATGTAATTTAAGATTAAATTTTGCGAAATCAAATATAGTTAAACAAGAAATTAAATTTTTAGGTAATATAATAACCAGTAAAGGGATTAAATTAAATCCAGACAAAATTAAAACTATAAAAAATTTTAAAGAGCCAAGAAATGTTAAAGAATTACAAAGTTTCTTAGGGTTTCTAAATTATTACACAAAATTTGCAAAAAATTATTCAAAAGAAACTATTCCACTTCTCAAACTACTAAAAAAGGATATAAGATATGATTGGAAGGAAGAGCAACAAAAAGCTTTCGATAAAATAAAAGAATTATTTGACGATAAGATAATATTAAATTTCGTAAATCCGAAAAAACCGTATATATTAACTACGGATGCAAGTGATTACGCGATTGCCGGAATTTTATCACAATTAGATGAAGAAGGTGAAGAACGAATAGTAACATATATTAGTCGTACATTAAAAGGTAGTGAAGTAAATTATTTTACAACAGAAAAAGAAATGTTAGCAATAGTCTGGGCATTACATAAATTGGATACGTATTTAAGGGGCGCGTCTAAGATTATAGTTAGAACAGATCATGAAGCTTTATCATTCTTGCAAAATTGTAAATTTACAAATTCACGTTTAAGAAGATGGAATTTATCAATTCAAGATTTAAATATAATACCAGAATATTTACCTGGACATAAAAATAAAGCAGCTGATTATTTAAGTCGGTTAAATATAAATGAATCAAACGATTTAAAAGATACAGAAATAATAATTGCAACTATAATAAAAAAATCTATAGATAAAGAATTAATTGATAGTTTTAAAAATTTGAAAAAATTACAAAGATCGGATGAATATATTAATAAAATAATAAATGAAATAGAATCAAAAAATTCTAAAAAATATGTTATATCAAATGAATATGTTTGTAAAATATCACGAAATAATTTGAAAATTATAATTCCAGAAAAAATAATGAAAAGATTTATAATTTTATTACATGAATTTTATGGTCATGTAGGACCAAGAAAAATATATAAAATGGTTTTAGAATTTTTTTATGTTCCAAAATTAAGAAAAAAAGTTAGTGAATACATAAAACCGTGTGATATATGTCAAAAAAGTAAATATTCTACGATTAAGTATCACTCTAAATTTCAACCAATTCTTGTTGAAAATCCTGGTGAGATATTATCGATTGATTTTTACGGACCTTTACCTACTTCTATAGGGGGGGTAAAATATATTTTATCAACGATAGATGTATTTAGTAAATATGTTGCATTATATCCGTTGAAAAAAGCAAATACGTTATCCGTAATTAGAAAAATAGATCAATATATTGAAAAATTTATGAAACCTAAGGCTATTTTATCAGATCATGGTACTCAATTTACAAGTAATAAATGGATAGATTATTTAACAAAAAATGATATAAAACCTATGTTTTCTTCAATAAGACATCCTCAAAGTAATATTATTGAAAGGGTTCATCGTGAAATAGGGAGAATTTACCGTACTATTTTGAAAAAACACACTGGATGGGCAAAAGAAATAGATTATGTACAAAAAATAATAAATGAAACAATACATGAGACAACTGGTTATACACCGATAGAATTATTTTTAAATAAGAAGCCAATTCGTGTATGGGATAAATATATAAACTTACAAAATAATGAATTAACATATGAAGAAAAACTAAATAATGCAAGAAAACATATGCATAATTTTTTAATTAATAGAGCAAAGAATAAGAATAAAAATAAAAACATTATGAATTCAAAATAAATGATCATGTATTAATTAAAGCATTAAATATATCAGAAAATGAAAATAAAATTACTGCAAAATTTATGCCTGTTGCGCAAGGTCCGTATATTATAGCGAAAAAACTAGGATATGATACATATTTATTAGTAGATCCCATAACAAAAATTGAAAGAGGAAAATTTCATGTATCAAATATGAAAATATATTATAGAGATTAATTTTTTTGTAAAGTTAACAATATTTTTGTGGATAAAGAAAAGAAAACAAAAATTTTTTATAAATAAAATAGAATTAAATTTGAAACATTTTTATATAAATATAGGATTTTAAAATATATATTCCAAGAAAAATTAATATATATATATAACCATTATTATAAGTTAAATCAAAACTAAATAACGAAGATTTCTGGAAATTGGGTATCAAAACAAATAATTTCTAAGAATATTGTTCAAAAGAGAAAGGTGCAAAGTTTTGCAAAACAAGTATAAATAAGACTCAAAACTTAAGTTTAACTAGTAATCATGGATAAATCGACACAGATACAAAATTTCGGTACATGTTGTACCCAAGTACAAACTGGCGAAAAGGCCATTCATTTTCCACCCCGATTACACTGGGTAGGAAAAAAGACGGCCAGCGAGGAAGGTTTTCACCGAGAAGATGAGGGGTCATTTTACCGTCCAGGGGTATACACCCAAACTTTAAAGGTACAAAAGAATAACAAATGGACACAGACGAAACCTAAGGACAGGACGGACCCTAAATTAAAAACTATCACAGCTCGTCTTCCGGTGAGAACAACTCGTTCCACCAAACCAGCGGTGGAGGAATATGTGCCGGAACCTTTAGGTATATATATATATATATATACATATAGATTGAGATAGAGGTCTAATAAATGATGTCTATCAAATTATCTAATAAAAGAAAAAATATTTTTTTAGCAAAAAAGAGGAAAGGAGAATGGACGCCACTCCAAGAGAAATTTAACAAATTAATAAATGAGGCAGAAAGAGAAATAAACAAAAAGAAAAAAGAAATAGAATTTATAAAAAAAAATATACAAAAATAAATAAAACTAAATTGAAAACAAAGAAAAAAAAAAATGTTATTATTCAGTAGAAATAGAAACTACCTATAAGAAATTATGTATGATTGAGACAGCTGTCTATTGTATGATAACTGTCAAATGATCAACATAATATTTATAAATTGTGTGAAGTAATAAAAATATAAAATAAAATAATAATGCTTATAATATATTAAATAATATTAAAATTTAGTTAAATTTAAATATTATTTAAGGGGGGGTAATGTGACGTATACAACTACATATAATTATATTATTTCATAAATACGTAAATTTATATAAGAGGATATAGGTCATCAAAATAGATTTCTTAGAAAGATCAATGAACTATATATAAATGTAAATATCCACAAGAATATTGTCAGCTGAAATTGACTAACATGTAAATTCTTAGAATTATAGCGTGTCACGATTTAAAGCGCAAATTTAGAAATAATAAAAATGCAATTGCAGTTATATCAAAAATAAATATTTTATAATTAAATGAATAATTAATTGTAAATAGAATATTATTATACAATAAAATAAATACAAATATTCAATTTAAAATGTATAAAAAAGAATTTAATTTTTAATATTACGGCAAAACAGAAATTAATTACAAAAATTATATGTTTATGCAAAATCAGTATGCGAAGATATTTGTACATTTAAAAATAATAAAAATTATAATATATTTAATTTTGTAATTGTGTAAAAGACAAAGTGAAATTTATAAGTAGAATAAAAAACGATTGTAAGTTTAAAAAATGAATTTAAGATTATTTTTAAATGTAGAAGTAATTGAGGTTATAGAATTAATAAAAAAAATTATAAAATAAAAGTAATTACAAAAATGCATAGGATATGAAAATAAATATGCAATTATTTCTTGTAAATAATTAGAATTTTAGATAATATTACATGTATATAGAAACAAGAAAGAAAATATGATTTAAAATAAAAAATCAAAATACGAAATTAATGTAAAATATGACGAAAAATGTTTAAAAAGGATTTGTACTAATGAGGTAAAGATAGTATATAAAGGACGGAAATTTATATACAATATTTCATTGATTGATAAGCCTTCGTAGCATTTACATTAGATTTCATAGTTTTATTAGTACAAGTCCTTTTATTATAAGGATTTGTAATGAAATTAAATAAATAAATATTGTAAATATATATATAAAATTTATAGTTATTCATTTAAGTATTATTAAATCACACACTACCATTTCTATGGCCCAATGCGCGGTGATAGAAATGTGTATAATACATACAAAATATATATAATTAATATACTCAAATACACACTCCAGTTATAATAGCCAATGTGTGCTAATATAATGTGTCTCAATTTACACATAAAACCCGGATTAATAAGTCTGCAACAAGATTTAGATGCAAAGATGGTTTCGCACCTAACTTACATCTAATCTAATAACAAGCAGCAAAATCTATAGTAACGGTAAAACCCAAAGAAAGGTTGGCACGTCACAATATTTTGAGATAAATGGCTTTAAAAATAGAAGTTTTTCTATAAAATTGAAAAATTTCCACTTTTCATGGTCGAATAACTCTTAAGCAAATTATTTTTAACACTTAAATTTTTTTTGTATGTTCTGGAAGATGTTTCCAGCCTGTTCTCAAATTTTGGAGTGATTTAAAATTTTCATCGTACCACTTGACGTGAAATAGCCCATATATATGTATATATATATATATGTATGTATGTGTGTGTGCGTGCGGCGGAATATTTATATAATATATATATATATATATATATATATATATATATATATATATATATATTTTAAAATTGTTTTTTCAAGAATGCATAATATATGTATTTTTTCCGTGCGCAAATAAAAAGTTGTGAACATAACTTGAAAGAATGTGTATTAGCTTACTCATTCTTGATGAAACTCATAAAATGTTTAAACGTATACTCAATAATAATAACGGATCTAAAATTCAATGTAATGCTTTAAATACAAATGCAAAATTGTTTGAAGATGAAATAAATATTAATCAAGTATAACATACACTTTTCCAAATATCTATATGTGAAATATACAATAAGTTAAAGATTAAATATATTAATTATTGCATTTTTAAGATAATTCTATTATAAACAGTATAGGCAAAAGAAAATTCAAATTTTAACAGTGGCAATATAAAATACTAATTATATTTCAATAGATTTTCAAAAACTATTAATTTAGGAGCATTTAATTTAAATATTTTTTTATTAATAATTCAAAATTGAATGGATGTATAAGTGAGTAGATTATGTATATTTATATAACACAATATTTTAAATAAACAAGTATGTATTTATTAGAAATAGAAGGATATTTAAGAAATGAATTTGTTTATAATAATCAAAATAAATATTTGGGCTCTGCATAGTAAAAATAAATTGGATATAATTATGGATTAAAACGCAAATTTTGAAAGAGAGTGCAAATTACGAATCACGGGAGAAATGGAAGAAACAGGTTTTTATTTATATAGCGCTATAATTTTATAAATAATTCTTTAAAGCTAATACAAAAATTAATTTAATTAAGAAGAAAGTTTTATTACTATTAAAGTACAAAATATTAATGACATAGAACTTTTGGCGATGATCGTTCGTCATTAAATAAATTAATTTTAAAAGGTGAATTTCTATTTATAACGGTTTAAAATAATCCAAAATTTTAATAAGTTGTTAACTAAAATTCTACAATTTAGTAAGTATATGTACTTTACTATTTTTGGTAAGTTAATTTTTCATTAACATTTATAATTATTAAAATATAAATTTAAGCTTTATAAGAATTCATATAGTTTAAAATTTACAGTTAACATTTAATATGTCTTTATTTTTTTTTATTATTTTTATTCTGATTTCATTTCACTTGGTAAACTTTTATTTATAAATTATAATAACTATAGCAATACCTCCAAGGTGTTGTGTGAATCTGTTTAATTTTTAAGGTGTCCATGGTAGTGAAAAAATAATACAATTTAAAACATTATTTTAAATAAATTAATTACGAAAAACCTTTTTCGAAATTAAAAATAGGGGGTTGGCGCGCGAAGCGCGCAGGGGGGCGAAGCCCCCCTAGTATATATATATATATATATATATATGGGTGGTTCTCTGTGAATCGAAGATGGAAAAAATTAACATTGCTATAACCGTGGGAATATGTTTTAGTGGTATACAGTTCTCCTGAGTGTTTTCGGATTTTTTTGGGGCCATTATTTTAAGTTACATTTCATTTATTTAAATTAATTTTCTTGTATCTCCCAAGGGATGCAATTTTCACAAAAAAACATAAATAAGATTTTTTTATTGTAAAATTTTCTGAGTATTTCATTAAAAATACTTTTTCTTCATCCCCCCGCCGAAAGTACGTGTTTCCCAACCGCATATGGATACGGGAAGATCGACTTTTGCGGCCGGCCGGAGTCTCGCGCGCTCTGATTCGCTCATAGATATTCGCGGTCTCGATGCATAGCAACGGCTGTAGCAACGGCCGCAACGTTCTCAATATAACATGTACAGTGTTTAACCTCTCAAGTAAACATTGCTGATTTATTTCAAATTTATTAATCGATTTACTGCAGCACTTATGTTTTTTAAATGTAAAATGTATTTTAATGTTGCCTTATAAAATACCTTGTGTAATTGTTTTGTTTAATAAATTTATGTTGACTGTGATCATTCTATCTATTTCGTGTCATTTTTAAATTTCACACTATCAATTTAATATTGATTTAATATCGGTGATGTAAATACATGTGGAAGAAATATGTTTCATTTCTTTATTTTCAAATTTTAACAGTGCAATCGATATTTGACTACAAATGTAAATTTTATTAATTAAAAGTCGACTTCTTCTATGCACGCTGTTTATCGCTTTGCATTAAAACCGCTGCTAAAGTAATACGATTTTACAATAAATTTATACATGCTTATGTGTATGTATGTTATATTTTTGATGCCCGCCCCCGACCAGCAAAAACCTCGGCTTCGCCTCGGTTTTGTAAATTTCGGGCAGGCATCAAATATATAACAAACATCGAATATCGCGTGTCACGTCGCGGTACGAGAGGTTACATCTAGATGGCTCTTACGCAGGCCACGAAAGAAGCTGCAGACGAATATTGCGGCACCGGGCATTTTCTATTAGATTAATTATTAGATGTATACTTTCGGACTGGGATGAAGAAAAATAGTATATGACACTCGGCCTACCTATTACGTATACCTATTTCCTATATCAAAAGCTACCTATAGTTAAAATTTGGTGCATGTACTATGAAAACTAAGTGGTATCGGTATTTTTGAAACACAATTTTTTTCAGACCATTGTGCGCCCCTTCATTCCGCGAATCGAGGACACCAGGACATGACGTGCTCTACGTCTTCGTCGACACCAGGGCACGTTGGGCACTCTGCACTCCCGCATATACGGATGCGGTGCAGGTAATTGCAAAAACACCCATGTTTGGTAAGCTTCTGGGTCAGGTGGAAGGTGACAAATCTGTGTTTCCTACTCGTCCACTTGGCGACATCTGGGATAACGCGGTGGGTCCAGCAACCTTCGCTTGCCGAATCCCATCTCTGCTGCCACAGTTCGATGGTCCTATTTGACTACCGGCTGCTACAATCTCGTGTTGCTTCGCTGCTGTTTTCTAAGGTGCGCCGACCTTTTCTGTACGTATCAGCCCTATCTATCGCCAAAAGATCGATGGGAGGAATTTCCGCGATCACCGAGAGGGCTACATCTGACACGGTTCTATAAGCATGAGACACCCTTAATGCGGCTATTCTGCAGGCTTGCCGATAAGATCCACCGTAGTTTATATTATTTCTGAGGGCATTTACCCAAATCAGGGCTCCATATAAAATTACCGAGCTTACCACTGTCGCTAAGAGGGCTCGACGTGACTGCTTTGGCCCTCCGATATTGGGCATTATTCCTGACAAAGATCTAGCCACTCCTGCGGCTTTCGACTCTGCATTCAATAGGTGTTCCTTGAATGTTAGCCCCGCATCTAAGATGACTCCTAGTTATTTCACCGTGTCCGCCTATCTTACCATTTACAGGTGGCGGATATCCTTTGCTTCGTTCGGAATATACGTACCGCATCGGTATTTTCTACCGCCAGATACAGCCCATGGGTGCTTAACCATACAGCCACTACCGTGATAGAGACATCTCCAAGATATTCTACCTCATCGATTCTCCTTGCAACGACGACCAAAGCCACAACATTCGCAAAATCCACCATCGACACTCCCTCTGGAAGCTGCTGTCTAAGCAGTCCAAAGCAGAGGTCCCAAGACCGAACCCTGTGGCATGCCTCCGGTGATGTTATAAGAGTGCGCGCTATCCTCTGTGTCATAGAGGAGGATACGTTCTGTGAGGTAGCTCGAGATGACTTTGCGTAGGTAGAGTGGTACCTTCAATTGTTCCAAGGACAACATAATGTCCCATCGAGCAGAGTTGAAGGCATTACGGATATCCAGGGCGATGATAGCACTCATTATAGCACTCAAACCGAACTGATTTTCAGACATATCGCGTGCCTCTGCAATGGCTGCTTGTAGCCTGGCACAAATGACACGCTTGAACAGCTTCCCAGCTATATCCAACAAATAGAGTGGACGGTACGAGGAAGGGTTGTCCGGTGGTTGGCTGCCCTTTGGGAGAAGCACCGATCTCTGTAACTTCCATCGTGCTGGGAAGCATCCTAATTGAAAGCAAGCACTGAATGTGTCGGTAAAAATTTGTGGCACATTCAGCGCAGCAGTCTTGATGGTCAGACTAGGTATTCCATCCGGCCCTGGAGCTTTACGGATAGATATTCTCCTTGCAGCCATTTTCAGCTTGGTTATGCTAATGTCTGGCGTTGCGACTGTACTGTCAGTCCCCATTAGGCTTGTCTCGACTGCTCGTTCCTGATGTTGTGGGAATAGGTGGCGCACCGCTTTGTCAAGAAAATGTGGACACGACGTTGATCACGGGTTTGATCTTATTAATCACCATTTTGTACCACTTACCCCAGGTATCGCAGTCCACGTCCCCGCAAAACTTGCGCCAGAAATTATATTTAGCCACTGTAATTGCAGCTTTGAGCTCTTTCTGCATTTCCTCGTAGGCCGCGGTTACCGCGGCTTGTTCCGAGCTCTCTGGTGCAGTCGCCAGTCCGCAAACACTCACGGCGTATTTTTACGATTTTCTCATTCCACCAGTAAATAGGTGGAAGACCACGAGGGATGGATTTCCCGGCCATAGAGACATCGCAAGCCGTTCTTCCGGTGTTCCTTCGACAGCAACTTCTGCTATGGAGCAGTGGAACATTTCCCGATCGAAGATAGCCGGTACCCATCTCTTATATTGGAAGCTTTTTTTCCGACCTGCTATCCTGTTAGTCGTCGTTTGGAGCTGGTGCACGAGTGCTTGATGGTAGCTCCCCGTGTAACGATCACTAACTTTCCAGGTCCACGCTCCCTTCATCAATCTAGGATCGATGAAGGTTATATCTATTATAGATGATCCCTCCCCGCCTTGGTAAAAGTGGGAGTCGTTTCGGTGTTAGCTATCTCCAACTCCAAAATCGCAAAGGCCTCGTAGAGTGTACGACCACGAGTGTTGGTTTTCGTACTGCCCCATTCTGTCGCCCAAGCAATAAAATCCCCTCCGATGACTATTGGCGACCGAAAGGACCTCGCACTGGTGACGATGGCATCAAGGGATCCCACAAAGTCATCGATGTTGTTACTGGGTGGGAGGTAGCAACTGTATATTCGCATACCCGCCACCTCCATCCAGGTAAAATTTGGGAGAGAAGCGGTCATTTTTCCGGATACATGCAGGTTTCCACATACCCAAATGGCCGCTCTGCCAGTGGCATCAGTCACCCAATTCGATTCTGTGCGATCCTATAGCGATAACAATATCAGCTTGGTCTTCTCTGACCAACTGTGGCAGCAGATCCTGGGCTACAGTACAGGTTTATTTGTAGCACCCTAACCATTTCTGACAGATGCTTCAATCCTTGACGCGGCTATGTTCTTATTCGCCGCGCAAACCACTACCTTGTGGCCCTCTTGGCCGCAACGGAAACACTGCGATGATCGGTCGACTGCGCTCTTGCAATCCTTTGTGATGTGACCGACCACGTGGCATCGGTAACAGCGCGAGACCGCCTGGCGAAGCCGAACCCTGCAGTTTATCCAACCTATATGAAGCTTCTCATTCTGTAGTAGCTTTTTGCTGCATACGCGGGAAAAAGGATACTGGTCATCTAAGTGCCTCCATATGATCTTCTAAGCTTTATATTCCCAGAAGTTACCATATTTGGCCTGATCTTTGTGGGTCAGCACCTGGACCTCTGCCAACCCACGTAGTGTGGACGAGACCGCTGCTTCGAGGTCTGGAGTTCCTTCGCCAGGTCTTCCAAGCTCAATGAGCAGATCTTCTCCTCTATTACGCCGGATACGATAGACTCTTTCTCCCAGCAGCTTGAGGTTTGGTGCGGCCCTTATTTGTTGAAGGATGTCGGCGTAGCCTCGCCCTCCTGACACTTTGATCTTAATAGCGTCAGGACGAGCTGCTTTCACGACCGCTTTATGTTTTTTGGACACCTTTGGCGGCCTTCCGAGATCTTTAGCCTGCTTCAGCTGCGTATTCCGCTGAGCCTCTTTCTTTTTGCCGTTGCGCACCCTACCTTAGCCCAGTCAGGGACCTTCGACTGGTTTCCACCGGTCTCAGGTACGGATGTCGAAGCATCTGTTGGCCCATTTTTGTTAGTGAGCTGCTTCGACCCCTTCTTCCTTTTCTCCGGAGGATGCAGGGGTGGTGAGGGTCTTTCCCTCTCTACCAGCCTCCTTCGACGCTCTTCGGCGCCATCGAGCACAGAGCACTGCTCACCCGCGCGTATTCACTAAGGGCCCTGCTTGTTACTCTCGCCATACTCTTTAGTTCTTGGTGGATGTTTTTTTTAAGAACAAACTCTACCAAGGTGTCTAGTTCCTCACGCAGTCGGAGGAAAGCTCTGTCAGCCTCACTCGAAATCCCAGTCGAGAGCAGATCACACATTTGATGATACAGAGGCCGAGTGACCAACCTCCGCAGCACTTACCGTTTTAACGATGTAAGTTTGGTTCCCCCCAAAATCCGTGGGACCAGCACTCACCACCGGGGCTTTTACTCGATCCCAATCAGTGGTGGGATTGGACAAGACTGCTGTGCCCGCTTGGGGTAGTGTTGTTTTAATCTCACTATCGATAATTGGTTTAATTTCAGGGTGCCCTCCCCTACCTGGTTTTGGACGCCCCAAATATTTCATTTTTTCGGTACCATCCATATCTGGAAAGCATTCCCCTATCCACCACCTTGGGAGACGCCACGTTGCGGAACCAGGAAATCCGGCACGGGTGTGGGTGTATGTGTGTACATTGCGTCTATGATGACGCGACATTTGACTTAGCTTTACCCTGAAGGGTAGGTTTATTATTTTTAAATGTAAATTTATTATTACAATGGATTCTTTCGCTACATTATGGTATTTTTAAATGCTACACTGAAAAAATCTTCGGGCTCCGACTTCACGTACCCGTGCACCAACTACACGAAACAGTGGGAAGATCGCGCCTTCCAAATTCGTAACTCCGGCATCCGATTTTCGGGCTTCTCCTGCCCGACAGCCGTATGAGTGAGATCCGACGGTATACGTGAAGAGCGCGTTCGTAATCGTCACCGAGTCCGCGTTTGTCGTTATTCGATCGCAAAACACTAAATCACCTCTAACTTGTATTCTACTGCATATTTTGACCTCAAATTTTGTACACATCTCCTTTAACATATTTTGAATAATACTGGAGTGTTAATTTGTCGTTTTTTAAAACTTCCTCACTCACTTTTTTTCAATTAAGAAATTAGTAGTGTATTAAAAAATATTTTTTGTTTATAATTTTTTTCATGTGTTTGATAATACTTTAGACATTTTGTATTGATACAGTAAGGAACTAGTACTAGTAATGTATAATCTGGAAATTTTTTAAAAGGTTTCGTTAATTAGATTCTGAGTTACGCCGAGTTCAAAATAAAATATTTTTTTTAATTGGCCGAGTCGGTGCGTCGAGACTCGCATAGTAGTGGTCTCTTCATTTCGGGCAGTTTCTGCCCGAAAAGTCGTACTTCTGCTGCGCGAAAGTAACGTAGCGCTTGTGCACGGCGCATTGTATAGTCGGTGCCCGGACATTTTTTCAGTGTAATATACATTGAAAAGCATTACTATTACGACCCTTTTACTGTAACTGTAATTGTTACAAATATTAGTGTAACTTTAAAGCATCTTCTATAAATACTATATGCCTAGTCCCATGTTGACCTAATCTACGTGATAATTGGATACTTCCTATTAATAGCATCACAAATTAAAAAGTTCAAATACTCCGTATAAATAATATTCCAAAAAATATGTATTTACTTATTTGATCAGCACTTGTAATGCTAATATATATATATATATATATATATTTATTCAGGTACTTCATTCTGTTTCCGAAGTTCTTGAACCTGTGCAACCTCAACAAACCGCAGAGTTTATTTACAATCCAGATGCATTTCAGTTTCTTGATCAAAGTGAAAATTTAAATTTGGGACCTCATCGAGTTCGGTTAGTATAACTATATTACTTACCATAATTTTAATGTCAACATTTTTTATGCTGTTAATCTTATCGAAAATTAATATCGATATGTGGTTGGAGGTCTGCGATGGCTCGGTTGGTGAGGGCGTTGGGCTTGTAATCTGGATATACAAGCATCACTTGTGAATGTAGTATAAAGATATCATATGACCTCCGTTGCTAATTAGCACCAAATTGGAAAAACAAAAACGTAGCCGCACACTTAGCCGAATTCGTATTTGGGTTATTGGGTATTTGGGTTATTAGGTATTTGGGTTATTAGGTATTTGGATAATTGTGTATTTGGATGATTGTGTATTTGAGGTGTTGGGTATTTGGGTTATTAAGTATTTGGGTTATTGAATATTTGAATTATTAAATATTTGGGTTATTGCATATTTGGGTTATTGGATATTGGGTTATTGGGTTATTGGGTTACAGTTGTTTTAGACTATCATTCGATAATAAATGTTTGGAAAACAATGCTTAAACAGGATGTGACAAAAGGACTTCCAGTGTTTATAACAATGTCAAAATTTGTCAAATTTGTTTTAAAATAATAAACAAAGAAGATACACGTAAGTTAAGAGGGTTTTTGGCTTCATTATGCTAACAGTGAGCTAATTAATTTTTTGATGATTCGTGAGATGATATGCTCAGTTGAAACGGAAATAATGGTGTACAATTCGATTATACGGAGGACCATATTTCACGTCATCATCATGCAAGACGAGACGAATACATGCAAACCTGTGTATAGTAAGCGAAGATTTATAGCGCTCAACAAAATCTACTCATACGGATATAAGTTTGATTAGTCGAAGAAACTCGAGCTATTCTATGAAGCTACGTAGCAGGAAATGCAGCGGTTATTCGATACCTCTTGCATATCCCACCTAGCTGATAGGTATCACGGGTTCTACCGTTTTTAATTTCCAAAGAGGTTACGTTGCTTGGGGGGGGGGGGGGGTAAAATTTGTTTGGACGCTGCAATATATAAGAGAACGGTCTTAGTCGACGAGGTACAGTAGCATACGCTCTTCAATCAGTTGTATAGTTTCACAATTTATATCGTTCTTTATAAAAGAATTGCGTATACATATCAATATCGTCATTATTGTTATTCATACTTTGTAAATTTAAAATGTAAAATTTATATAACATTTTAATATGGATTTGGAAACTCTCAATAAAATCACTATTACTAAACGATTCATAGTTTTCTTTAAATATAGCGGAAAAAACTAATAAATTACAATTGTCCTTAAATTACAAAGGCAATAATGCCATTGAATTTACAACTTGAAAGTTCTAAAAAGGAACACGGAAATAAAAAAAAGCGACAAAAAATTCTGTAATAATCATTGAGCCGCGGTGGCTCATGGGTAGAGCTCCCGACTCTCACACCGAGGGTCGTGGGTTCGATCCCAGATGTGTACCTCTGAAAATTTTTTCATGTGCATTTTTCGAACACCGCGACTCAGTGGCTCGGCGTGTCACTATAATATGATGCCAGTTCAGGTGCGCGTGCGTTTCGTGCATTTGTCTGTGCATGAGAGGCACGGATATCTGAACTATAGGGAACGTTAGGGACGCGAAGATGTAAAGAGGATCGCGGTGGTTCCATCGGGAGGACAGGAAACTGTAATTATTAGACTAATTACAGTGACCGATGATATCTTCCGATGGACACAAGCACCACTGTTTCAACTACATGTGCTTTGTTTACAGACACACCGTTCACCTCCGTCGCTGATTAGCCCTGGCAGCATAAATAGAGCGACGTTGAACAGAATAAAAAAAAAAAAAAAAAAAAAAAAAATCATCAAATCCTCTTGCTGCATAAAAAAAAGCAAAGGTCTGTACGAATGAAATGCTTATGGACACACGCTGGAAATATCCATTCACGTTCACGCTGTATGGTCCCACGTGTTGTGGTAAAACAATCTTTGTCAAAAAGTATCTTAAATGTGTGGTTTATATATGTGATACAGTTATTGATCGTATCATTTTCTACTACGCAAAGTGACAATCAAGCTACAAGGATTTGCAAGGAAAAAAAGTGGAGTTTTGCGAGGGTTTTCCGCAAACTAGCGACTGGTCTGGTGATCCTAACCCTAAACTTACTGTGATTGACGATTTGATCCGTGAATCGTCATCTATGTGCCAGCATAATAGTTTCATCAAGGTAGAGGACAACGCGATATATCTCTTAACGCACAACACATTGTTATATAGCGATGGGTCGCAAATACAACATCTTTCGCGTCAACTGTGTTCGGAGGACTCACGATTTCTACAAGAGGCTTACTGGGACACTACCTCTAGACCATACGGATATCTTTTGTTTGATTTATAGCAAAATACACCGGACAATTGTAGATTTCGCACATGCATTTTACCGGATGATAAATTTTACTACGTCTACGTGTCACGTAATAAGAAGAGAAAATAAAAGGTCGAGCCACATCAAATTTGGTGCCAGTTATCATTCTGTGATGGAATGGTCCAACAGAAGACGATTTTTTGCCCCTAAGACGCAGTTATTTTAAAGGTGTTTTTTCATTTAAATAGTAAACAACAAAAACGCTGATTAAATGGTCGATTTGCAGTTAGTGCGTCATATTTGCGAGTGTGCCTTAAACGTACTAATTGGTAACGTATCACTAAAGAGGTTCACAAGTTTCGCTCACGCAAGCACGTAAAAACTGCGGAAATTAGCCGAACCTCGAGTGAACCTTTAAATTATAGCCTTGACGCCTTTCGTTTTAAAATAAAATACAGGTTCTGCTTTTCCAAACCTTATGAAGCTGTGCAAATGTACTGAAGAGCACACTGAGGGATCATGTATAAAGTTTTATGTATGAGCAATGTATTGGTTTAAAGATATTCAGCAAAATGTTCATTTTAACATTGGAAGGTAATTATTTCTTAACCTTTAGAGGACGGGAAAAGTTTGGTTCAAATCGACCTTTTAATTTACCCATATGTAAGGAAAAACCAATATAACGGAAAAACCAATATAAATTTTTTTTGTTTTATTTTATCGTCTTACTTGATATACCTATGTTTTTTTGTATGCTGAGTATAAAAAAAATATTCTTAACAAATTCTTTGTTTTTTTGTTATTTCAGTTTCAAAGTATGTATATGGGTCAATCAATGTCAACCGGATCAGAGCTGCGGCCAAAATTAGGAGTGACCAAAAAAATCGCCCAAGGGCTCATTTTAAAGCTTATACGATTTACTTTAAGATTCCATGTGCGCCTTTGCAAAATTCAACATGGCGGTTCCAATATGGCGGCCGCAAGTCCTCCAGGAAGCGGGTTTTTAATTTAAAAAGCTTGCATAAAATCCAAATTGCAACTGATTTACTTAATTTTGGACTTAAATTGTAGCTGATAGATGTCGCTCAAAACCTGGGGTTGTAGAGTTGTACAATATAACAAAGCGAATCTGGATAACAAAGCGGAATATGGCGGCCGAACATCCTGTAATTTGAACGAATTTTTGAAAATCAACCGGTTTGCATCAAATTTGGTCTCCAGGGGTTTTTGGGGTCACTGATTGCGAATCTGAGGTCAGATTTTTAAAATTCAAAATGGCGGATCCAATATGGTGGATGAAATTTTCAAGAATCTAGAGATTTTCGCCGAATTTAGTATATAGAGGATTTTAGGGTCCCTGTTTATGAATCCATAGTGGGATTTGCAAAATATTCAGCAATAAGACACTGTGCTGTGATCTTTACTAATTTCGTCCCCAAACTTGGAGCCGCCATGTTGAATTTCAAAAATCTATCTTCAGATTCGTAATCAGCGATCCCGATTTTCTGCGCGTACGAATTTTGGTACAAATTTGGTGATTTTTAAGAAAACCGTACGCCATCGTGAATTTAGAAAATATGACTTCAGATTTATAATCAGCGAGCCCAAAAAACCAGTATATAAATTCTTATAGCCACAAGAAACTTTATACTATAAACTCAGTATCTCTATTGTTTGTCTGCATTTATGAGGTGACGGATGGACGCTTGAATATAGTACATTACGATCCTAGTGGAATAAGTTGTACTTTACGGCATGCCGTGTGAAAGCGCGCGAGTGTCTTTGACACCGGGCCATAACGAACGATTTATTCTTAATTGTCATATTTATTTACTTATTCTTCTTTTAAATTTCTGCCAAATATTTGTGATAATTTTCGAATGTTAATTTATCACCTTCATTTTCTAAGTCATTTGTTTGCAGTAGCTACAGGCCTTTTCAAGATATTCGTTTTTCTAAGATATTGGGTGTACTAGATAACAACCCTAAACAGGATAGTTGTCGAGTTTCCACACAATTTTTTTGTGCTCTTTATTCTCAGTTGCAACAGTTCATTTCAGGATAGGTGTTGGGATTTACTTGGAGTTTCGAGAGCTCTAAACAACTGCATTTCTTACAGACCTATTCAGGACAGTAGAAATTATTTCTTTGTTCGTTGTAGCGATCGGCATTATACTTTTCAGGATAGTTGAAAAGCCCTGTTTGTTTTGAACAACTGCATCTCTTACAGTCTTTTCAGGATAGTAGGGGATTATTTCTTTGTGCATCGTAGAGATCTGAATAGTACTTTTCAATAGTCCTTTTCAGGATAGTTGAAAAGTTTTCGCAGATAGAGTGCTTTCAAATTCAGTAACCACTCAGCGACAGTCCTTTTCAGGATAGATGCTGAGATTTACTTGAATTTTCGAAAGCTTTGAAATACTGCATATCTTACAGTCCTTTTCAGGATAGTAGGAAATTATTTCTTTGCGTATCGTAGAGATCTGCTTTGTACTTTTCAATAGTCCTTTTCAAGATAGTTGAAAAGTTTTCGTAGATAGAGTGCTTTCAAATTCAGTAACCACTCAGCGACAGTCCTTTTCAGGATAGATGCTGAGATTTATTTGAATTTTCGAAAGCTTTGAAATACTGCATATCTTACAGTCCTTTTCAGGATAGTAGGAAATTATTTCTTTGCGTATCGTAGAGATCTGCTTTGTACTTTTCAATAGTCCTTTTCAAGATAGTTGAAAAGTTCTCGCAGATAGAGCGCTTTCAACTTCAGTAACCACTCTGCGACAGTCCTTTTCAGGATAGATGCTGAGATTTACTTGAATTTCGAAGGCTTTGAAATACTGCGTATCTTACAGTCCTTTTCAGGATAGTAGGAAATATTCTTTGCTATCGTAGAGATCTCTTAAAGTTCTCGCAGATAGAGCGCTTTCAACTTCAGTAACCACTCTGCGACAGTCCTTTTCAGGATAGATGCTGAGATTTACTTGAATTTTCGAAGGCTTTGAAATACTGCATATCTTACAGTCCTTTTCAGGATAGTAGGAAATTATTTCTTTCTTTGTCGTCTCGTAGAGATCTGCTTTGTACTTTTCAATAGTCCTTTTCAAGATAGTTGAAAATTTCTCGCAGATAGAGCGCTTTCAAACTTCAGTAACCGAATTTTCGAAGGCTTTGAAATACTGCGTATCTTACAGTCCTTTTCAGGATAGTAGGAAATTATTTCTTTGCGTATCGTAGAGATCTGCTTTGTACTTTTCAATAGTCCTTTTCAAGATAGTTGAAAAGTTCTCGCAGATAGAGCGCTTTCAACTTCAGTAACCACTCTGCGACAGTCCTTTTCAGGATAGATGCTGAGATTTACTTGAATTTTCGAAGGCTTTGAAATACTGCATATCTTACAGTCCTTTTCAGGATAGTAGGAAATTATTTCTTTGCGTATCGTAGAGATCTGCTTTGTACTTTTCAATAGTCCTTTTCAAGATAGTTGAAAAGTTCTCGCAGATAGAGCGCTTTCAACTTCAGTAACCACTCTGCGACAGTCCTTTTCAGGATAGATGCTGAGATTTACTTGAATTTTCGAAGGCTTTGAAATACTGCATATCTTACAGTCCTTTTCAGGATAGTAGGAAATTATTTCTTTGCGTATCGTAGAGATCTGCTTTGTACTTTTCAATAGTCCTTTTCAAGATAGTTGAAAAGTTCTCGCAGATAGAGCGCTTTCAACTTCAGTAACCACTCTGCGACAGTCCTTTTCAGGATAGATGCTGAGATTTACTTGAATTTTCGAAAGCTTTGAAATACTGCATATCTTACAGTCCTTTTCAGGATAGTAGGAAATTATTTCTTTGCGTATCGTAGAGATCTGCTTTGTACTTTTCAATAGTCCTTTTCAGGATAGTTGAAAAGTTTTCGCAGATAGAGTGCTTTCAAATTCAGTAACCACTCAGCGACAGTCCTTTTCAGGATAGATGCTGATATTTACTTGAATTTTCGAAAGCTTTGAAATACTGCATATCTTACAGTCCTTTTCAGGATAGTAGCAAATTATTTCTTTGTGTATCGTAGAGACCTGCTTTGTACTTTTCAATAGTCCTTTTCAAGATAGTTGAAAAGTTCTCGCAGATAGAGCGCTTTCAACTTCAGTAACCACTCTGCGTCGTAGAGATCTGCTTTGTACTTTTCAATAGTCCTTTTCAGGATAGTTGAAAAGTTTTCGCAGATAGAGTGCTTTCAAATTCAGTAACCACTCAGCGACAGTCCTTTTCAGGATAGATGCTGATATTTACTTGAATTTTCGAAAGCTTTGAAATACTGCATATCTTACAGTCCTTTTCAGGATAGTAGCAAATTATTTCTTTGTGTATCGTAGAGACCTGCTTTGTACTTTTCAATAGTCCTTTTCAAGATAGTTGAAAAGTTCTCGCAGATAGAGCGCTTTCAACTTCAGTAACTTTTCAGTGTCAGTCCTTTTCAGGATTGATGCTGAGATTTGCCAATAAGTTCTTCTTCTCCAAAACTTTCTTTTGAATTGCTGTACAGTTGTCACACAAACAATTATTCGTACCTATCTTCGAAAATGTCAGATACAGCTGATGCTATCGACAATAAAAATAAGAAACATTCTAAGAGATGTTGTAACCCACTAGGTTTAAAAGGACATATTGGTAAAGACTTGCGAAAGGTTTCAAAGACCTTCTTGGCTACCTACCCAAATGTAGATTCACAATCAAGAGTTTGTCACAGCTGTAGTCAATCTTTTTATAAATCACAAGAAAATCTTTCCCTTGAAAGCAACAACAGTAGAGAAGACATGGAAGTTGATAACTCTTCGGACGAACCTCTAAATGACAGCAGTAGAGGAGACATGGAATTTGATGACTCTTTGGACGAACCTCTAAATGACAGCAGTAGGGGAGACATGGAATTTGATGACTCTTTGGAAGAACCCCCAAATAAAAAGTTATGCGAATCCAGAGAAGAACAATTGGAACAGCTTTTAAATGGTCTTAAAGAGAAATTTATAAGTTTACCTGAGAACGATCCAATGCGTCAATCTATTCTTACTATAGCTCCCGATTGTTGGAGTATTCGTAAAATTATGGAAGAATTCAAGTGTTCTTATAGGATGGCAAAACAATCTAAGGATTTAAAACATTCGAATGGAGTATTAGCAGTACCACCATTTAAGAGGGGAAAAAATTTGGATGAAGAAACTGTCTCAAATGTAATCGCCTTTTACGAAAATGACGCAAACGGTTGCATTATGCCACATAAAAAAGAAAATGTCAAAGTTAAAATAGATGGTGTTACAGTTAGTAAACAAAAACATTTACTACTATACGATATTAAAGTTTTGCATTCTATGTTTAAGGAAAAATATCCAGAGTATTCGGTTGGGGTATCTAAATTTGCTGAATTACGTCCAAAATGGTGTATACTAGCTGGAGCATCAGGGACGCACAGTGTTTGCGTGTGTACGACTCATCAAAACGTTAAATTAATGCTAGATTCTATAAATCTCAAAAATTTAAGCAAAGATTCCGAAGTTCAAATATCTGATTACAAAGATTGTTTAGAATACATTTTGTGTAAAAATCCAACAACTGATTGTTATTTACTACAATGTAACAAATGTCCTGATATGATAAAACTTTCCAACTTTATGCTAGAATTGTTGGAAAGAAATAACATTCAACAAGTTATATTTAGCACATGGCAATCTACTGACCGATGTACACTTAAACAAGAATGCTTACCCTCAGATGAATTTGTGGAGCAATTTTGTGATCGTCTAAAAGTTCTTATTACTCATAGTTTTATATCAAAAGAACAAACTAAATTCATATCCGAAAAAAAGGAAAAATTGAATGATAATGAAGTATTGCTACACTGCGATTTTGCAGAAAATTATGCATATGTAGCTCAAGACGCCGCACAGGCCTTTCATTATAATAATTATCAATGTTCTGTTTTTACAGTAGCATTTTACTATCGCTTTTCTAACATATTAGAGCATCAAAGCATCATTTTACTATCTGATTGTACAACTTATGATGCAACAGCGGTTTATTTGATGCAACAAAAGGTAATACCGGAGATAAAAAAGGTATGTCCTAATGTAAAAAAAATTTATTACGCAACTGATGGTGCCAAGCAGCATTTTAAAAACAGAACTCAAATGATGCGTCTTGCACATCATAAGACTGATTTTGGATTAGACGCAGAATGGCATTGCTATGCATCCTCACATAGTAAATGCATCTGTGATGGTCTTGGCGCTTCTTTAAAATCTGAAGCCACACGATTTAGTTTACAAGCAAACCCTAAAGATGCTATTTTAAATTCTACTGGTCTCTTTAACTGGGCTAAGAAAAAATTCAAAAACATACAGTTTCTCTATTACACCAAAGAAAAACATAAAAAACTATTAAAAACGTTGAATAAGAAATACGCAAACCCACCTGCCGTGACGAAAATTCAAAGCAGCCATGCATTTATACCAATTGCTGGCAATAAATTAAAGGTGAAACGATACTCTACTGCCAAAGACAATGTGGTTATCATGCACTATTAGAGTCTATGTCGCCTTCAGATTGATCAAATAATCTTTGAATGATATAATATTATCTATCTATATAGATCTTTTTTATCCTGTAACCGCCACAACATCTTGGCCTTGCTGGCGAGGGACTTTCACCACCTCTGTGTAAAAATTGCCCAATCCTAGAAACCCTAGTCACATTATTCGCCGGGAGACATCTCCGATAAGGACATCTTTGAGACTCGCACCTTACCGGTTAAGTCAATACTCTCTGTCCCGAAAGGGGCATCTGGTCCGCCTCCCAGTGTAGCTGCTCTAAAGAAGGCCCCATATTTTAGACCTTGCAAAATATGGGAGACGGCTTTTTGAAAATATTAAATTTGCAACAATCGTAGTAAAAGGGGAGGGGGAAAGTGGTGACCAGGGACGCTGATTATAAATTGAGATTAGTAAAGATCACAGCACAGTGGACCCTAAAACCCTCTATATACTAAATTCGGCGAAAATCTCTAGATTTTTGAAAATTTCATCCACCATATTGGATCCGCCATTTTGAATTTTAAAAATCTGACCTCAGATTCGCAATCAGTGACCCCAAAAACCCCTGGAGACCAAATTTGATGCAAACCGGTTGATTTTCAAAAATTCGTTCAAATTACAGGATGTTTGGCCGCCATATTGGATCCGCTTTGTTATATTGTACAACTCTACAACCCCAGGTTTTGAGCGACATCTATCAGCTACAATTTAAGTCCAAAATTAAGTAAATCAGTTGCAATTTGGAATTTTTGCAAGCTTTTTAAATTAAAAACCCGCTTCCTGGAGGACTTGCGGCCGCCATATTGGAACCGCCATGTTGAATTTTGCAAAGGCGCACATGGAATCTTAAAGTAAATCGTATTAGCTTTAAAATGAGCCCATGGGCGATTTTTTTGGTCACTCCTAATTTTGGCCGCAGCTCTGATCCGGTTGACATGGAATCACCCATATATATGTTCTTTGATACGGTGAGTTTGAAAAAAATAGTGAAAAAAATTCTGAAAGTGCCCTTGACCTTGAAAATTGCCATTTCAAGGTCACTTTTTTGTTGCTTTTTCAACTTCTAAGTATGGAACTTTGTTTTGTGATGTGCTAAGTGCGAAAAAAATTGTGAAAAAATGTACGAACCAAAAGCGCAGTGAACTTTAACTACATCTGTGGAGATTTATAGTGAATCCTTCAGTCCCTCTTATCTGAAATGAAAATTACTTATATACATAATTCAACAGTTTTTAAAAAAAACTAGTAGTTTTGTTAAATTTTATAGAAAAAATAGTCCTACTTTCGCTCTTAGCGTGACACAGAACCAACGATGTGGACGTGGTAAAAAATGATTCCTTCGGGGTGCTGGAATATCGTGAGTCCCTCGCCTTTCACGTACCGGGGTGCTAGAAGTGTTTTAATTTATGGTAACGTCTGCTGTGTGTGGTATTCTTTGAAGCATAATACACATAGAGGAACATCACAAGTGGAATATATGTACATCGTTCGAGATTTATCGTTACGCAAAGTGCATACGTGGCACCTTCGATTTGTACCACGCTTCGGAAAATGTCGCCCAAGTAATCTAGTGAGAGAGTTATTGCTGAAAGCACACTTATAAGTAGGATCAAGATTCAATAACGATCGAACATCATGTAATCGAAAGGATGGGAAGGATATAAGCTTTTTATTTCTCATTTTATATAAAGAATAAGCATTAGATAAACATGGATCAAGAAAGTGAAAAAAAGGTTGGGATGCCACTTCATTGTTTTTCGCACTGATTCAGTTATAGACAATTTTTAATGTAGTCCTAAAGACATGTTAGTTTTATAATTTCTTCGTTTAATAATAATTTTTTTCCAGTTACGCAGAATTCAAGTTCATGCATACTTGTAAGCATACAAACACTACGTTTATCTTCCCAGTTGAGTGCCATCCAAATATAATTATGAGCGATTTGTACTGTAACGGTCACGCTGGGGATTAGGGCGTGGCGTCAAAGGCGAAATAAATGAATTAAATATATAAAATAATAGTAATTTATTATAATGATTAGAATAGGTTTGGGCGCCAGCCGCGTACGATCGCGGCGAATTTATCTAAATAGGCTCGGCTGCGTGCGAGCTGCTGCTGCTACTTGCTGCGCGAGGGGAGGAGAGGGGAGAAAAGGGGAAGCACACTTACGGTCGAAAGAAATACAAATATCCACTTGCAAGGCGTACACCCACCTTGATATCGAGGAGATCGTCTCCTGGAGTTGCGGCTCTGCGGTTGATCGCTCTCGCTCTCTAGTGCACACACACACTTGAAATATAATAATATCGGTGATATAATCGGTCGCGAATCGATTGCCCGATGTAGCCTCGATGGCGTCCCGATGAGCTCTCTCGAGCTCGGGCTCGTTCGCCGCTTCGCTGCTCGGGCCCGACGTGCGCGCGCAGCTTCTCGCGCCGAGTCGCCCGTCGGCCGCCGTCGTCTCGCGCGCCTCGTGTAGTGAGTGCTCGCGGCCATGTTGATCAAGGCGGACGACGTTGCCGGGGCTGCTGCTTCCCACGGAGAGGACGATGTTCCCGGTGATGCTGTTAACCCGGTAAGTCTATATGATCGTTCCTCCGTGTTGATTTATCGGCTAATAAGTCTACTCTGTTTCAGGTGCAGACGGGACGGCCGATCTTCGAGTCTTCTCTCTCACTCGCTCTCAAGGTGGCTGCTCATCTGGTGCGCGTCGGGTCGGTAACTGCTGCTCTTCGTCGGTGCTGCGTTGCTGCGGGGATGCTGGCTGCTTCTTAGGTGAATATCTATCTCCCGAGGGAGTGCTGCGTACTATTTACTAATTATTAATTGAGAGTTATGGTAATGTTATGATTACCATAACCTCACTTCCAATCCTCTCCTAGCATGTAGCTGTCAGTTAGTATGTGCACTACATGCGTCCTTGTTTCCTTCTAATTAGGATTATTATTAATTATCTAACTGTTTCACAGCTTCCTGGATGTCTTGTTGCTGCTCGTGCTGCTCCATCTGGCACCTTGGGCCATCGCAGGCTGCTCCATGATCCTGGTGCGAAGCCTCCTAGAAGTGGTATCGCCTCTCCTGACATGCTGCTTCCATGTGCTAGGGGGAAGGAGTTAAGAGAAGTATTGGGGATTTGGGGAGCTTCGTGTAGGCTAGGTAGGCTTAGAGATGTGAGGGTAGGTAGGCTAGTTTATATTGGGGTTCGCTCGCTTATTAACTTGACAGGTATTACATACCTTGTCACAGTACATTCCTTTTCTGTTTGCTTCCACTGTACCGCAAATTCCTGTATCGCGTTCATGTAAAAACTCTGCCAAACTAGGTGATGTATACCAGTTGTCTATGTACATAACATGACCCTTACAAAAATAAAGTTGTAAAAAGTGTGCTACTATATCGCCAGTAATGCCCAAATCAAACTTTTGATAATCAGTATCTGTATCAGTATAAACAATAAACCCTAATATGAATCCAGTCTCATAATCTACAATCTTGAAAAGTTTGATGCCAAAATGAATTACTTTTCAAAGGAATACATTGTTTGAATCGAAGCCTACCTTTCCATAGTAATATACTTTCATCTATACACAAATTTTTCCTTAGAGTAATAGCTGCTGAAATTTTTCTTTGCAGGTAATCAATTACTAACTTTATTTTCGCTAAAGAGTGATATACAATTTCTCCGTTATTGTGAAAATGTAAATTACGCAGAATCTGAAGATATCAATAGCGAGACAGTATTTGAGAAAAAATTGGAGCATGCAGCAAGGGATCTGTAGACCAATAATTTTTTAAATTACCTTTTCGCATATGACCCATTAGAATCGAAAGACCAAGAAATTTTTCAAGTTCATCTTTTGTAAGAGGATTCCAAGATTTTGTATGTGTTGTGAGGTAAACCTCACATCAGTGTTAATTTATAACTTATAATTATATGTATAGGTCAAAGGGAATCCTTAGTAGGGGGGATAGACCTGAAAAGAAAGAAAGAAAGAAATATATTAATATTACTGAATAGTTTATGATGCTAGCGTAGGGAAAACATATATGTAAGATAAAATTAATAATAGAATACCATACCTTTGAGGCGATGAGTCTTGGGTGATCCAACGATGCTATCCCTGCGAGTTCTGTCCTTGGAGGCGATGAGTCCTGGGTGATACTCGGTATTGCCCAGTGATGTTCCATTCCCCTTCGAGGCGACGAGTCCTTGGTGATCCTTGTTGGTCCTGGGTCCGCTCCTTGGTAGTGTTGGTTACCTGAAAGGTTAATTATAATTAAATCTAAAATATATAAAGTTAGGATAGGATGGTTAGATATACAGGGATAAGGTATAGTAGTAATAGGATAGTCATGTATAGGATAAGGAAATAGAGGTTAGGAAAGAGGTTAGGAAACACCGGCTACGAATCCTGGCCCGAGCCATTCTTGTCACCGATATTTAAACACGTAAAGGAAAGGAACTAATGGGGTTTCTATTAATTTGTTGAGGAAATTGGAGGATTAGAAAATGAAAGGAGTAAAGTACAGAAGAATGAACGATACCACCATACCGCTAACATTGTCCAACCATATTTCCCACGTGAATCCAACACATCTCCCGACGACCTGGTGATTGATAAATAAAAATACGCGTCGTAAAAAATTTCATTTTCATCATAATAATCTTCAATATTAATGTCATCAATTTCTTCATTTTCTACGTTTTTTTCTACCTCTGGTTCGGATTCGCCACTACTCCAACCATCAATTTCCATTTTATCAAAGATAAGATAATCTGATGAAATATTTATATAACAACGTCAAACAACTTATAATAATACAACAAGTAAATGTGTGCGTGTTCTATAAGAATTCTAATCGTAATAGATTATGAATCGATTGTATTAATCTGCTACGAATTTAGTACAATCCAATTGTAATAAATTTTAGACCTCTAAAAGAAAAAAAGTTATTACTTTATTGTAAATACTTATAATTATTTATATTTTGGACCTTGGATCTACATAGGTAATAAAATGAATTTTCCAATAGGCAGTATTACTTCGAACATACAATTAGCGCATCAAACAATGTGGCCATTACCAACTTCAGGGACAAAATATCGAAAAAGAAATTTTGACTTCAAAGTAGCAGTTTCCAAGGTCAAGAATCCTTTCAGGAATTTTTCAATATTTTTTTCAAACTCAGCGCATCAAAAAATATACATATCCTCTCTTTGAAGCTAAAAATATATATTATATACATAAAAATATATACAAAAATACTAAAAAATATATATATTTGACCTTCAAATGATAATTTTCAAAGTCAAAAACATCTTCAGGATTTTTTTTACTATTTTTTATACTCAGTACATCAAAAAACATATATATATATATACATTATAACGGTAAGCGAGTTACCGATCAGGTGAACAACGCGAAAGAGTATATGCAGCGCCGCGCGCACGAACGTGCAAGAATCGTGCACGCTCAGCTGACAGTACCGATATAGCGCGCGCACGGTTAACCGAGATAACGGTCTCTTTTTATCGTGTTTATCGGAGAAGTGTGGATGTGAGTGATACGGTGTGGGTGCGGACAGGCTTCCCCTACACGACCCAACACGCCGAGCAAAGCCGTACACCTACACCACTCCAGATTCCGTCCACGGAAAAGACGGAAGATCGGGGCCAGTTCGCCCAAAGGAGTGAAAGAGAAACAGAGATTGACGGGGAGATTTAGCGCCGCCGTTCCCGCCGTTTCAACGTACTTCGAGCGGTGTCTCGTGAATATAAAGGTTCCGCGTGTCCCGTTGATATTTTCCCGAGTTCCTGGTACGGTCCAGGTGAGGGAGTGTTCCCCTCTTTCTCCCCTCTCGTGACAAATCCCGCCCGGGTAGATAGGTCGGTGGTTCGGGAGCCACTTCACGAGAGAAGGCTCACGTGAAGTAGGCAGCTATTACGTCAGAACTCCCTACGTCAGAGGTATATATGTTACACGGCGTGACGTAGTAGTCACCAGTTTAAGCAGCCGATCATTCGCGGATCGGTGGCCAATAACTCGACCGTTAATAGGTTCTAACAAATTATTTTCGCGCTGATCTCGGAGTTAGTCATCGGTACGACTCCCCCTTCATTGCTAATGTTAATTTATTATTATTTGGTTGTTTATTTAATAAATTGACTCGGCGAGACTATCTATCTCGCCGACTAACATGAAATCTCGATTGTTGATAACGTTTTCCTGGTGATAGTCCTATCCCACCAATACCACCCTCTCCGGCGTATATTCTACTTGGCAATTTTGGGCATAAGGCCCAATACACGGTATTAAAGATAAACGAAGTGTTTGGCGTTGTTAAAAGTCTTGCACGGGAATCAAAGTGATTCCTGGCCGCATCGTGGGACTCTTATACTTAGGTTGGTAAGTTGGGACAGATTGGGCCCAACCGGGGCCTTACATTCCCCAGTACCCACCCAGTTAGAACATATTTTGAAGTTTACATAGCCAATAAAATTTGACTTTGAAATAATGATTTTAAAGGTCCCGGACACCTTTAAAACTTTTTTTAATATTTTTCTGTTATTAAGTACATCAATTTTACCTTAAAACTATCAAATAGTTTGTGTTTGTTGCTCTTTCCTCTAAAGGTTAAAAGCATATCTCCTTAGAAAAGAATTCGTATTTTGATTTTTCTCCATTATTTACATTTGTTTAATAAACTAATTTTAATAAATTATAAATTTTTAAATGTATAAATATATTTTGTTTTTTCGTTGTTTTTTATAATTACTACAAATTGAACAATAGACTGTGTGTTTTTAGGCGCACGCGTTGGCAACGGAAACAAGACAAGACGTATTATCACATCCGTACAACTTGTAGCAGATTTAAACATATCAAATATTTAATTCTAATTAAATGTAATTATTTACTTAATCTAAAACATATATATATTGCATACAAAACACTAAATAATTATTTATTTGTAAAAACCATAATTATACTAGTATATAAAACTGCTGATATAACTAGGTTTATAAAACAAAATTAAAAAAAATTGTAGTAGATATTTCTTTAATATGCTTATTGTTTATATAAACAATTTAATACGTGTTAACATATTTAACACCCAGTAACATATGACTACCTTTTTCAAAATTAATGTTTGAAAAAATATAAATCAATAGTCAGTTTGACGTTCGAAATTGTCATGCCGTAAACACATTTATTGTATATATTTATATTGCCTGATGAGGTCGACGCATCTTTGTCGACGAAACGTTGCAATTTCTATATTGAAATTAGTGTTTTTTTGGTTTCTTTAACATCCAACCAACCTGCCCTTATTCAGTTCAAGAATGAATTCAAATTTTATAATAACATGGAGGGTGAAACTTCAATCTACTCAAGTATAATTCAATACAATTTATGAGATTATTACAAAAAACAGAATTTTTAAATTTTTAAATAGTAATCCTATTTTGGTTTTTTAGCGTTTACCTAATAAAGTTATTCGTTATTGAGTTCTTGATAAAAATAATATTTTAATTTACGCTTCAAAAATAATTTACAGGTAGTTTGATTACCAGTGTTTTTTATTCTTATTGTGATATATCAACTGAAAATTGACCTACAAATTTCTTTTAATTTCAAACACGTTAACTATTAATATTATGATGTTTTTATGAATATATGGTATTTGTTTAATTAAATAAAAAAATTTTTTTAATAGTAGGTATAGTATTTATTACAGTTTTGTGTAATTATGACAAGTATAACAAATATGATTGGTTTTAACATCCATATACATTAAATACGAACATATCCTTATCTGAATATGGATATTTAAGTTATTGGGTATTTTTTCCTTGGGTAATTATTAATTTTTCGACAAGATTTCTCTTTCGAGTAAACGGGTTCGGCCAAATGGAATTTGGCCAAGCGTTGTAACCCGCATAAAAAGAGCGACGTTACATAAAAAAAGACATTGATAAGTGGTTCTCACAATCAATCCATTGCCATATTCTTACGTAAATTATTATTATCATTTCCTAAATTGACAGTTATCTTTTCAAGGCAAAATTCACTAGATAGCAAGAGTTATCCACCTATCAGTCTAGTTGAGAACACGAGAAATACCCTATTCGGAGATTTTGTCTACCCACGTAAAGTCGCATAAAGCATCTTCGCATCGGTACAAGATTACCGACGGTAAGTTTGCACGTGACTACTTACCGAAAGAGGTGCTACGCGCTGACACCAACCTGTTTTATCTTTTATTTGTAATGCCAAAGACCGTTTGCAGAGAGCGTTTAGATATATTCCAAGAACTCAGTGTCTAACATATATACTTTTGAAGAGACCCATACATTGAGAAGAATATAACAAGAACTGAATAGAAGGGGCAACGAGTATCATAGTCTCTCTCTCTCTCTCTCTCTCTCTCTCTCTCTCTCTCTCCTGGGCTCTAAGGCTAACCCTTCACCTTTAAAACACTTCACAGCTCATCAACTTCACGTTCACTATGCATCAATCTCTAATCATGTACCACCACTTGCCATTCAATCATTTGCGTCCATATTAACTAATTCATGTCATTTATTGCACTTTTCTCCCTCTTTCTCATACGATTGCCTATCAGCCAAAAAAGTACAACGCACAATTCTCAGAGCATCCTCTAAGGCATTGGGTGTCGACGGCATCTGGACAATGATGCTAACGTTATTAGAATCGCAACTTACTGTTCCTCTTACTGACCTGTTTAAGACGGTATCCTGCTTCGGAAGGCCTAAAAAAACCGTTTTTTAGGGAATTTTTTTAAAATAGAAAAAAAACAACCAACTCCAGAGAACTTACAGGAATATTTTATTACATAATTGAACATTATAAAAATTTTTTTAAAGAAAAATATCAAAGTGCAGCCGATTATTAGGCACATTTGTTGGGCAATCCGTAATTCGAGTCTTCTATTGGCGGGAGTGATAGAGCTCTTAATCTTGATCTGAAACAGAAAGCCAACAAAAAATTTCATTTTCATACATGTATTTTCTATTTGAACCAAGAAAAATCTGAAGAAATTGAGAAATTTGAAATTTTTTCCGAATTTGAAGCAAAAAGTGCTTTTTACGAGAAAAAAAAATCTCTTTAATGTGCTGAAAAAGTCTTTTAGAAATTTATTTCCAAAAACCTTTTCGGTTCATATTGAAGAGTAGATAAAACTGATGCTAAAAAACTACAGATCGTTACGATAGCTTATTTATTTTTTTTGCAAACACGCCCGCCAGTTAAGAAAAAGTGGAAAAACGAAAACTCGAGAAAAAGCGCTTTTAAGTTTATGAACTGGAAAAATGTTAATTTTCGACTACTTACTGCAATAATTTGCTAATCAGCTATTCCTGCACCATACAATAGACCTTCAGCTTCCTCATGGAACTCATTTTGTTGAAGTTGTTCAAGTCTACGGGCCGTACGAGCTTCCTTACTGGAAAGAGAAGAACGTCGTCTTTCTCCGTCAATCCGTTGTATGTCGACATTATCCGCAAACATTTTACATTGCTGGCCAATTTTCAAATTGAGTAATTGCATGGTATACAGAACTGTTGAATATCCTTCATTGAACATTCCTGCAGCCATATACCCAGCAATTTCTACGATTTTTTGACCAGAATTGAGATGTTTCGGAGTTATGCGCCAGACAGTGCAGTTGAACGATTCGTTCGAATTTTGCGTGTGTCCACCTAAGCATCGCGTCATGAGATCGTCACTCGAAAGTTCTTCGTAGATTGGATGAATATGTTCCTCCACTTTTTCGTCAATCAATCGGGCAGAATGTTTGAAGGATGCAAGACGATTCGTAGCTTCGACTTTGCGCCATTCACACCAGCTGTCAGTGCCTGTCGGACAATTCTCGTGACGAGGAGATTCATCAGTTGAACAATAATGATCCAGCGTTGCCATCACAGCCTTTTTCATATCTTGGACAGAATGAATATTCCTTCGAATTGCTAAACCATAATATATTGTCAACCTTTTGATGAGACTCTCTGTTAGACGCTTTTTTCCTCCAAGCTTCTCTTCCTTCCTTTTATTTCGGAGTCGAGTACCCATGCGCTTTTGTACGTGTCCCACGCACTCATTTTTTGTGACAGGGTAACCATCACCATATGTATTCATTTTTACAATACCATTGAAAGTTTTCGAGTCACCGTCGCCGATGTACTTCGTATACTTTACTCCAAAAAATGCCCAGTTGCGTTTAGTGCTGTATCTTCGGAAATACTACGAATCCGACTCTATAACGTCGGATATATGTTTTTATACATATAAGGAATAGATTTAAGCAATAAAAAAACGATTTTTTGAACGTTCTAAATCAGGATACCCCCTTAATAGCGTGCTTTTCATTGGATATATCCCTGATTGTTGGAAGAGGGTCATGTTATTCCCCTCGACGAAGTCGAGCAGGATAGAGTCGTGCTCAGATACGAGACCGACGGCAAAACTTTGTGAGCTTTTAAATGTATTAGAAAGAATAGTTCATGATCAACTGGTTGGGTATCTCGAAAGCAATCATATTTTAATAAATAGACAAGCGGGGTACCAAACGGGACATAGTACTCAGACAGCTTTTTTAGATATCCTTGATGATGTAAGTAGGGCCATCGACTCTAGAATGATCACGATTCTGGTTTTGTTCGACTTCTCCAAGGCCTTCGATACTGTTCCTCATGATCAACTTATCCGGAAGCTTAGAAATATCGGTTGCTCGGTCAACGTACTGAACTGGTTTTATAGATATCTTGTGGACCACACGCAGGCCGTTGTGGATGAGGATGGTGTCCTGTCAGACTGGCTCGAGGTTAACGCGAGTGTTTCTCAGGGCAGTGTTCTAGCTCTAATTTTGTTCTCAATTTTTATTAATGATTTGCCTAAGATGCTCAAATTTTGTTCTTAATTTTTATTAATGATTTGCTTAAGGTGCACAAATTTTGTTCTCAATTTTTATTAATGATTTGCCTAAAGTGCTCAAATTTTGTAACTACATGCTATTTGCTGATGAAGTATACGTCTACTATTCGTTTTGTCCATCAAACCTTGATGTTGGTGTTCAACGTGTTTCTCAAGATGTGAATGCTTTAGCGGGTTGGGCGCTTATGAACGGACTGTTTCCAGCTCTCCTTCTTGGATCTCGTAATTTCGGACTTGTATTTGATCTTTGTTTTCCGCATGAGGGAAAGCGTGTTTTTGAGCTTTCGTTGTTTCATGACCTCAGTCGTCCCGCTTCCTGTGCTTTGGGTTAGCCATCTGCGTTCTAAACGCTTGACTTTACCTCTGAGATATGTCAGCCTCGGACTCCACCTCCCCTGCCTTTCGAAGTCGACAACGATGTGGATTGGTCTATGATCGCTCGTTGACCAATCTTCGACTGACCATCCCGTGACGAAAGGTTTGAGGCTCTTGGTCGCCAGCGTTACGTCGATGAAGGTTTTACCTCTCGAACTCACGCAGGTGGCCGGTTGCCCCTCTCGATTCATCATAGTTAGGTCATGCTCAAGAACAAAGTCCTCCAGAACTCGACCCCTGCCATCATTTACTGGCGAGCCCCACCAGGACGACTTAGCATTCGCGTCCATCGCTATTAGGATCTTTTGATCCTTTAGCGAGGACAGAACGTGTCGTAACTGCACCAGGTGTCTCTCTATCGAGTCCCTGAATTGGCAGTATAAGCTGACCACGTAGAAATGTCCAAATGCGCCGCTCACCATGGAGCAGACGCAATGGGTAGAGCAGAACTGGGAGACCCTTGTGTACGTTAAGGTGCCAGAGCTGTGAATCACAACTGCCGCTGTTGTTTGATCGGGCCTGGCACCTGTAATGGTACCAAAGCTAAGTCCAATCCCTATTAGCGTGCCTTTCGGCGCATAGGGTTCCTGGACTAGAGTGAGGTCGATCCCTGTTCTGGCGATTCGAATTCGAGTTTCGTCTGTGACGGCCCTCGATCTACCCATGTTCAGTTGGAGTATTCTCACCTTCAGTCCCGCCTTCGAGTTTGGTGGCTCTTGGGCGCTTCGGTCAGTTTTGAATACTCCATCGGTACCGTGAGAGGGCTGGCCGGCCGGTTCCGCGTTGGCGCGTTCGATGCGTGAACCTTCGGCTGTGCCTCATCTCTTTATTTATTTTTTTATCAATTTATTTCTTCGTCGTGCACTTTTGACTGTTTTTTTTAGTGTTCCAACATTTATCAATATCGTGAAATTGTGCGTCTGCTAGACTTGTTAGAAATCTATCCAGTTTTTACAAAATTCAATTAAATCGTTGTTGCCTGTTAACTAAAAGAGGTTATGTTTGAGATCGTATTTTTCAAATTATAAGCACATTTTAGCACAATTCAAACTTTTGAACTTATAATTTATTTAATATATGTATTACAAATATGCCTCCACTGCGTTTATAGGTTCTCATTGTATTAGATAATAGTAATAGGAGAAATAGTGCATGTAATATACAGGTGTCGGCATAGTAGGATTTAATTCTGGTATGACATCCCCTTAAATACGTTTGTTAAAAAAGGTGCGATTATATGAAAAAATCAGAAAAATATGTAATCGATAATTTATCGATACTATGACCCCGAGATTTAGGAAGACAATGCTTTATACTTCTGATGACTCCATCCTCAGTAAGTATAGTAAAAGAAAAACTCTCATATTCGCTAGTTACATTCATATCATATATTGATGATAAACTATCATCAGAATAGGATAAATGACTACAAGCTATTAAACCATAGTACGAAGCCAACTAAGATGAAGAAAAGAATTTTAAAGGAGAGTACTATGTTACAATTAACAAGACTACAATTTGACAACACCCTCCACCACTTACAGCTATCCTGATTAGCCAGTTTTTGATTTAAATATGCAGTTTTAGCTGTCCTCAATAAGTCTCTAATGCGTACTCCATGGAGAAGAAGGACGACTTATAGTACGTGAAATGAATGGCGCGTGCCTATCCAATACACAATTTGAAACAGATGCAAAGGCAGACAACAAATCATCAATCAACAAAAGTTAGAGTGAAAATGTAGTGCCATTATTATTTAATGTTTTTATTTGATCCAATTCACTCTTCAAATCATCAATGCGTTTATTCTAGTCGATCTGCATCTACTTAACATCGTTAAACTTGGAATTTAAGATCTCAACACGGATTGAGGTACTATTCTTTGCTGAGATATTCGCAATAAAAATTAAAGCCATTTGTTGAGATTGTATTAAATTATCCCATCATACTGGCAATTGAGGGGTTTCTGTAGAGAAGCAATTTGTAGAATGATTATCCTGATCACTAGAGGGCGAAGAATTTTTCAATGCCCATATATGGGCATAAATATATATATATATATATATATATATATATAAATATCTTCCTATATTATATAGTTACAACAAAAAATTTGGAACTCAGACCCTCCACCTCCCTCCACCACTTATATATCAGACTGAGGGCTCTTTTTTTCATCCGCCAATTCGCGCCAGAGAGATGTAGTCGACCTAGAAGGTCGAACCACTTTTTCTGCACGTTTTTAACGTGCTGAATGACTCCAGATCTTGGTTCGAATGTGACGCCCAGGTACTTCATCTCTTTAAGCATACGTACGTGAGGGTACCAATGCTTAGTCCAATCCCCGAGATACATCCTTTAAAGGAGTATGGTTCTTGAACTAGAGACAAATCTACTCCTGCTCTGACCATACGTTCGCGAGTTTCGACTGTGACGTTTCTCGCACGAGCCATGTTTAGCTGGAGGATCTTAACTTTCAGGCCTCTGTTAGAGCTTGACTCTGTTTGAGGCCGGTCCGTACGAGTCTGACTCCTAGCTAAACTTATTCGATCGACAGGGTTTGTGTCCAGGCGTGCCGCCTTGGAGGGCTCTTTCGTCGATCCACCCTTTCGCTTTCGAGGACGCTGCCGTTCCTTATTGGAAGAGGGCATCTTTAGATGGTAAGCGCTTGTTAGCGGTCCCCTCAAGTGCAATTGTCTCCTAAATTAAAAAACGTTTAAAAAGATTTCTGGATATCCCCCACAAGATATCGAAAATAGCGTTGAAAATACGCGAGTGCCGGGTCCGTACGGCTGGAGAGATTCTTCTTAAGACTAATCTTACCGTTTCCTACTATGTACAATATTTACAAGCCTTATATATTACCTTACATCTACTATTTACACTTACACCTACTCGTCTCTTTGAGACGGAATCTTGAATTATGTATCGTGCATTTCTTTTCATTACCCAATGGAAATTACTTTTGAGTTTGATTAGATTATCCAAAGAGTTCAAATAGTGCACTGATGGATAATCATCTTGATTCATATTCCATCGTTTGATCATAGAATACTCTCCATAGAAATCTTTATATTTACAAGGCATTAGGCCAATCTCGTTATCGCAACCGGGTCGCGGCTGACTGCCGCTCCCCGGATCTCTATTATTTACACGATCAATTGCATCTCGAGTTTATTTGCATTTGGCAGTTCTTTTATGTACAAGATTTAGGCTAGGTATGGTTGCCTGCCTTTAAGCGTCATAATCGGGTGTTTCTCTCTGTGGTACTTTATTTGATGAGACTCGCCTTGGCAAACTGCTCAGGCTTTGGATCGCACTGGAATGGAATAGAGATTCTCCTTAGTTGTCTTTCGAGAATCTCCACAGAATCCACGTAGCACCCATCGACTTCCATGCTTTCGAAATTTCCAAGGCTCGGAGCTTGACGCTCTTAATTCCTTCTCGTGCAAGTTTATGGTACATCGAACCTACGTAAGGAAACGTCGGGAGAAATACTTTTAAAAGCCTGGAAGGCTTCCCGTCATTCGATAACACACCTCTGTGAGACATCTCGGCGGTTGCGGTCTGGGGTAAGGTCTTCCATGACCACGGTTGCTCTGATGAATTGTATAGCCGCCAACGGCATGTGTTCAATAACTAAGCGTGTTAGTGTATCAATCATATAGCATGTTGGGCAGTTGATCGCCAACACAGGCTCGGCGAAACAACACGACTTCGAGGCGCACTAGTGGCAATCCTCTTCCTCCACTATCGTAGGAGGTCTATATCGGACTCTCGGAATTGGGGGCCGAGTCGCTCACCCTCACCCAACTCAGGAAATCTGAGAGCGGGTTTCCGCCAAGTGCATTTGATGGATAACAAGTGCGATTTTATAGGATCTACTCTATTAAAGGTTTGTATTAGCGCGGTGTCAAAATTGCCCACGACAGAATTTAGGATATCGCCATTTAGTTCCCAACGCGGGCTCAGGCCGTCGTGCGAGCACGACGATGGCAAGAAGCCTGTATATCACGCATTGAAAGCTTCGCAGAGCTGCGACTGGTTTACCGTGTCCAATCTGCGCGAAGTGTTAATGTACGACAGGTTAATGTGTAAAAGAATCGAATCATGATCCGAATCAGCCAGAAAAGGCGTATCCGACTTAGTATATTTGTAACATGTTGAATCCTCGCGCAGAATGAACAGGTCCAGCCATGTGTGTGACATATAGCCCGCACAGTGCGCATGATAAGTCGCATCAGAGGCAACTACTTTAAGGTTTATATTAATCTTTGTCGGACCAGTGCAAATGTGGACTATCCGCGAGAGCAGATAGTCCACATTTGCACTGGTCCGACAAAGATTAATATTAAAATCACCCGTGACGACCAATGTCCCCGTGACGTCTTAATAGCCCGAACATCGGATTCAATAACATCAAATTTGCGATTTAAATCGCTAAAGCGGTCGACAAACTTGCGCTCCATGCGCTCCGAAAAGTCAGTAAACCACCTCGGGGGCTCGTCGTTATTCATTTCACCAGTAAGAGTTACCGTTGAGTGGACAAGGCCGGCCGCTTCAGCGAACCAGTGGGAGCGGTGAGCGTGGCCTGTGCAGTTGAGTCGGCGTCGGCGGCGGGGATCGGGCTAGCAAGAGCAGTGACGGTAAGCGACCCGGGAGGTGCTGCCCTCACAAGATTCGCTGCGTAATAGCAGCACAAAGACAGACCCAACTCTTCGTGTATGCCCTCACACCTGACATGAATTTTCAAGGCGCACGAATTACAGACCTTGGTTGGGTGAGCGCGTGTAAATCAGCAGCTGCAGATGGGGCAGAGCGCGTTCTGTGCGGCGGCCAACATATGTCACGGGCCAGACGCAGCTGACGACAGCCAGACATTTGCTTCAGTGAATGACAATGCAGATGTCGCGGAGCTTGCTCAAAAGCATGTGGCCACGCGATGTGACGGAGTTGGTGCCTCGGTATGCTGTCCGCCAGGAGTCGCTCCGTTACCAAGCGTATCGGCCGGAGTCGTCGATCTCACCGAGTGTCAGCGTTCGTGTTCACTCCAAATTGCCAGTCCTTCGTGATTTATCGGAATTTGCAAAAAACTTTCAGACAGAAATCGGGCTCACTGGCTCTAAAAAAAGGAAGCCAGCTGTGTGTGCTCCGGTTGCATGAGACAGCGAGAGTCCGATCCTCCTGAAATGAAGCGCGAGGACAGTATACTATTAAATAGCGTATACGGAGTATACTTTCTATTAAATAGCGAATACGGAGCGATGCGAGGTACGTCCGTCGTACTCACCTGAGAGAGATTGATTGATTCAGCTTTATTTTTTGGCTTCTATGGGGTAGAAGCCCCGTAGGCACTATTTGCAGAAAATTACAAAAAATTACGTTCTTAAAACTATAAAAAATAACAATAAAATTCTGACTGTAATAAAATACAATAGAAGCGGTAAACTGAAATAAAAATTATATGTACAAATAAATAACTGAATACTTAAAACTAAATAACAATAATTAAATGCTCGCAAAATACAGCGCTCGAATAAAATACACAATACATCAAACAGATGAACAAACAGAGTTATAAAAAGGAAGCATGTTAAATACTATAACAATAAAAGTTATGCTAGCTTAAATGACGCGCCTATGCTGCTTCATCCAGGTGAGGGATGGACCGCGGTAACAAGCCCTCAGACATGACCCGCGAAGCCCAGGCTGTTTGGTCAAGCCCAAACAGATGATTGAATAATGTGTTTTTGAAGCCGTCAACGCATGATGGATTAAAATTGATGGATGGGAGCTGATTCAGAATGCGGGGGGAGGTGATGACAAATGATTTATTTGAAGCTTCTTTGCGTGGTGGAAGGTACATGAGTGACTTGGGTGGATGACGAGAGGAAGAGCGGGGATTTTGGCCAGGGGTATTAAGTATGGTGAATTCGTTTGCTAGATATGAGGGTGAATTGTGAGCAATGATATTATACGCCAGGGAACCAATGAGATATGAGCGTCTGGACTCGACCGACAGCCATTTCAAACCCAATCTAAATGGGGTGACGTGTTCACGTTTCGCTATGTTGCCCCATACAAATCTAACGCAAGCATTCAACAACCTCTGAAGTTTTAGATTTTTAGTTTGATCTACATCGTTATAGACCGCACACGCATAATCAAAATGGGGAAAAATAAGTGTTTCAACAAGATTCTTGCGGAGCTTTATCGATTTTTTCACCGCGGTTGAGCCGGTGTTTCGCCCTATGTAGCTGGTTTAGATCGCGGCAGCCAAGGTCGAATTTCAATCACCTGCTTCGACATTAACGGCAACTTGATCGTATCAAGCACTTTATTGACAATGATGGTGTCAGATAAGGACGATGACATAGGCAGACCCGTGGCTAGGACCTCACATGTGTCTCTCATGGTGTCAAGAGACAAATCACTTGATGATGCAGCCGAAGCGCTGCCGGAAAAACGCTCGTTTAGGTTTCCCAAGCGCACCTCCGTAGCCGACTCGAACTGATCCACGCGGGCATGTAGGGCCACAATATCCGCCGTCATATCACCAAGCTTCCCCTCCACGCGATCCACCTTCTCGACCACCGATTTAATGTCGCTTCTTAGGTTCTCAAAGTTTAATTGCAGATTTATTTGCAAATTGCGCGCAAAGCTCTCCATTCACGGTGGTGGAGCACCCGCCATTGCGTCGGTATCGGCGGCGATATCGCGCGACGCGTGGTTGGGCGGCAGAAGCGTGGTGCCACGAGGTTGCTTGGCAACCTGTGAGAATGATGGCGACGGAGGCAAGGCCACGCGCTTGGAAACAGAGGTGGGCGGAGTAGGCGTGGCTGTCGACGCGGTGTAGCAGGTCGCACTCGCTTGTCGCGGCAACCCAGGCGGTGGCGCCCTCGTTTCAGTGGAAGCCGCAAATAACGCTTTGGTTTTAGTCAGCGCACAACAGCGGCGTTCCGTCGAGCCCGGCACGACCTCGAAGCAGTGCGTATGTGTGATATTATTACATATGACACAAACCTCGGTATAGTCCTTCCGTGTCAGTCGAACGCCACACACGAAGCAGCCGCGCGACGTTGCCATTTAGACGAAGAGGCGTCCACTCTAGATGACCTTGCGGTGTGCGAAAAGCGCTTGTGTGCAAAAGTTGGTTACCCTGCTCGTAGAACACCGGACAAGCCGTCTTTTCTTCGCAGTCTCGTAGCTAACCTCCTAAATATGGTTGATGGGAAATAATAAGTCTTAGGAACAACTGACAGCAGAATTAAAAACTATTAATAAAAATAGATATTGCTGTCAGTGAGCGTCCCAATGATTTCGTTGAAAAAATACTCGAGGCAGCTAAGTGAGTTCTCTATAGATTTCAGTACGGAGCAAAATAAGAAGCGACCTTGTACTCACCAAGAGAGAGAGAGAGAGAGAGAGAGAGAGAGAGAGAGAGAGAGAGAGAAAGAGAGAGAGAGAGAGAGGTTAGGCAGATTACAACTGACTATTGCGAAACGGGCGAAGATTCCCAATAAACCTACCATAATTTACTAAAAATGAATAGGCGGATCACAATCGACTATTGCAAATCGTGTGTAGATCCGAATATTTGATTAGATCCAACTCAATTACACTGCAAACTAATCTGCGACAGAAACCGAATGCAAAGAGTATATAATTTAACTGTTACGGACTATAATTGTATAGAAATTATAGAAACACGTATTACTACCCATTACCGTCTGATTCTAACCGAGTATATTAGACTGTATCAAATTGACGAATTCCAAATTGAAACCGATTTGAACAGCTATGCCTACCAGCTTCTTGCAACCAATTTTTGTGGAAATAAAAGTACCACCTAAAACTGATTTCATAATAATAATATCTCGGCATTAAAAGTATTACAACCATTTCGTCCCGACACATTTTACCCGACATATTCCTACGTAAATCGATTCTTTATACTATTTCCTCTTTAACAATCTGTTGCAATCTGGTTTTGCCGTTGCGAGAATTCATTCATCAACCGATCATCAATTTTGTAATCGGTATTATTCGGTTTTAACTCAGCATTTCCAGCAGGGAATTGATATTACTGAGAAAAATCACAGATACTTCTAATTTCATGTACTTTCTGTGTACCAAAATGCAAAAATAAAAAAGTTCAACAAGTTTGTCAATTACCGATGAACAAGAACTTTTTTAATTCAATATAATTAATTATTTTAATAATACTGGTAGATTCTGCTTTTCATTTGCAACAAAAAATATCTGTATAAATTTTCTTCGCTGTGGCGGGTGACAGGCGGATACCCTACCACTTGAGCTATACTATATTAGCTAGTGTAGTAAAATTAGATAAATCGTTAATTCGACTTTTCGGTTGTCACACAGTAATGGCAAAAGAAAATTCAAATTTTAACAGTGGCAATATAAAACACAAATTACATTTGAAAAGTTTTTCAAAATTATTAATTTCGGAGAATTTAATTTAAAAAATTTTTAAATTATATCTTCTAAATTGTATGGATTATAAGTGAGTAGATAATGTATATGTATATAAAAAAATATTTTAAATAAACAAATATGTATTTACTAGAAACAGAAGGTTATTTAATAAATTAATTTGTTTACAATAATGAAAATAAGTAAGTGTAACTAACGGGAAAAATAAATTGGATACAATAAACGCAAATTTTAACCTTTTGGCTGCAGGAAAATTTTAGTACTAAACGATCTTTTATAAAATGCAATATGTATACATGAGATCATTGAATATTTCAGGTAGAGTCCCCACCCTGACTACTGGTCGATAAATCGACCACCCCCGCAGGCAACGTAAAGTACAAAGTAAAATTTTTTTCTCATTTCCAGGAAAATTCTAGAGGGTATTTCTATGTAATTTCTCGCGCTAAACATGAAAAAAATAGTAAAAAATCCTAGAGATACTCTTGACCTTGAAAATCTATTTTTCAAGGTCAAATTTTTTTTCTAGCAGATAGAATTTTTTGAAGATTTTCGTACATAGTGTCATGGACTGAATAAAAAAAAATTCTGAAAAAAATAGCTCAGGTATCATTGATCTTAAACATTTACATTCAAGGTCGCATTCACTTCTAAAACAAGTGCAACAAACATCTGCTACATTTCTCAAGATGTCAAGAAATATTCTGACATTCGCTCTTAGCATAACCCAGGATCAACGGCGTGGACGTGGCGAAAAGGTGGTGCTTAATTTTCGTGAGTCCCCTTGCCTCTCACGTTTCGGGGTGCTTGATTGCAGTGAGTCCCCTTGCCTCTCGCGTTTCGGGGTGCTTGATTTCCGTGAGTACCCTTGCCTCTCACGTAGGAATGATTGGCTCTACGGTAATGTCTCTTTTGTGTGGTACTCTTCAAAGCAAGGTGCTGCGTATAGAGGAGTTTCACAACTAGGGCAAATGTATTTCGTTCTACGTGGAGTCTTACGCAAAGAGCACAAGTGGCATCTCCGACTTGTACCTTGCCTCGGGAAATGGCGGCCAACTAATCGAATGGGAGAGTCATTGTAAGGAGAGATGCTTGCAGAAGGATCAAGTTTCAGTAATGATCTAGCAACCTGTAATCTAAATGAAGGAAATGATATAGCTTTCACGTTTTTCATTTTATACAACGCATGAGCATTCGATAGACAAAGATCAATAAGATGAAAAAAAGCTTTCGATACCATTGTATTGTTTTTCGCACTGTTTCTTTTATAGATAATTGTCTATCAACATTATCAATACCACCCATATTTTGATTATAATCGTGGACACACCTTGGCTTTATAATATCTTTATTTCTTAGGTAACATAGCATACGAACGCTACGTTTATCTTCCCACCTCACTGCTATCCACACATCGTTGTGAGAAACTTGTACTTCACCTCGAACTAACTCGCTTTCAAGCTTTGGCATTCCCTTTCTATTTGCTTTCACTGTACCACACATACCTGTATCACGATCGTGTAAAAATTCTGCTAAAGTAGGAGATGTATACCAATTGTCTATGTATACAACGTGACCCTTACAAAAATAAGATTGTAAAAAGTGAGCTACAATATAACCAGTAACACCCAAATCAAACTTTTGATAATCAGTGTTTGCGCCAGTATAAACATTAAAATTCAACACGAATCCCGTCTCGCAGTCTACAATCATGAATAGCTTGATGCCAAAGCAATTTCTCTTCAAAGGAATGTACTGCTTGAATGGAAGCCTACCTTTCCATAATAATAGACTTTCATCTATGCACAGATTTTTTCCTGGAGTAAGAACTGCTGAAAATTTGCTTTGCACGTGTTCTATCACTGGCTTTATTTTCACTAAAGGATGATTTTCGATTTCTTCATTACTATGAAAATGTAAACATCGTAGGATGTGAATATATCTATCGCTAGGCATTATTTGGCCAAAAATTGGAGTGTGTAGCAAAAGATCTGTGAATCAATAACTTTGTAAATCGCCTTTACAGACATGGCGCATTAGAATGGAAAAGCCTAGAAAAGTTTCCAATTCTGTTATATGTGACAGGGGACCAAGCTTTCATGTGGGAAGAACGAGTTATAGGATTTTGAGTTGCGTAACGATTGGTTTCCCCTACAATTTTTTTGAGCAAGGAAGAATCACAAAAGTAATTGAAATAATCATTTGGTGTATTTCCTGAAAAAGAGATATTCGAATTTATTTCGGAGCTACCTTAAAAATCTTTGATTGATGGATAAAAATACGCGTCCTCAGATAATTCAGTTTCTTTATAAGAAAAGTCTTCCAAATTGACTTCCCCGATGTCTTCATTTTCTGCTCCATTGTCTAAAACCTCGTTTTCTAATACTTCATTTTCTGGTTCGGACTCGCCACTACTCCAAGCTTCATGTTCAGCCATTTTATAGAAGATAGACTATTACACTATTCAATAGTGTAATATTCAAAAAGTGAAAATAGCAAAAATTATATACTGTGCAAATCCTGGAGACTAATAAGTTATGCATGAGAAGTACCAATCTGCATCGTATTATAAATTTATAAATATGAATGAATAAAAAATAAATTAAATTTTTGAGATTAAAATATTTTTGAAGATTAGACGAGTTTCTGCAATAAGTGATGACATTTATTTCGTACCCATGAAAATGCATGGGATTCGATAATTTTTAATCACGCATATCTAACGGTCCAATCGGGTGCAAGCATAGAAAAATCGAGAACTACTTACGCAATTTCCATATAAGGCAAAGCGTAAGACAAGGACAGATGCATAGATTTTTAGGGTATATAAAGAGAACCCAGAACAGACACAGCGTCTCCTAATTTTTCATCTAAAGCTCTCATAAGGCGAAGCTGTGCTAGTCAACTCTTTGATTTTTATCCGAGGGCGTGGCACTGCTACTCGGACTTTAAAGAAATACGCATTCAAAATCAAAAGAGATCTTCTATTCGGGAATCGAGACGCATCGTTGACATCTACGAGTCATAGTCAAGGAACTACGACTTCGACATCTGGCAATCATCGGACTCCAACAGCATACACATCTAACGTCGACGCATGCAGGTCTAGCAGGACATTATCCAGCAATTTGACATCGCTATCCACGTTCGAGGCGGGCCTTCGTTCCTCACCGTATACACACACATATATATATATATATATATATATATATATATATATATAAACTTATATATATCTATATATTTGGGTACTTAAGGTATATTCTTTTCGGCTATCTATACGCTTGTATTATTCGTAAAGGCAAACCTAATATTTTATGTTATTTCAATTACTGAACCAACCGTTTTCTCTTACAACAATTAATATTTGATACTGCAATTTATTAATAATTATTATTCTTTGCATTGCATTTTATTTGCAATATTTACGGTTTGAATTGCAATTTATTAAAAATAATTCATGTTTTCAACAACAACAATTTTTAATTTAATCTGCATTTATTTATAATAATTCTTATTTTGATTATTAATTATTAATGTTTATAAAAAAATAATCTTGTGTATATTTTATTTTATAATTTGTTAACGTGTTCGCAGTACAATTGTTTATTCAATCAAATTTAAAATGGTTATTTGACTTAAATAATTTTACGCAATTGTTAATAAAATAGTGTAATTTTATGTGTTTTTGCCCATTAAAAAGCTGTAAGAATTTAGTTACACGTGTTCATTTAAAGGAAAACAGCATATTATGATGTTAACATATTTAAATAAATAATGCATGATTAATACGAAATAAAACATACATTATTTTATTTATCCCACATTATATCCTGCATCTCTACTCTCAGAATAACTTCGCTCGCTACTCCCGGAGATGTAAGGCTAGTCCTAGTCAAACAAGAGCGAAAGGAACGCGAATGGTTTATTAACCATTTGCCTTCTTGTAACATTTTTTTATGGTATTAGGTTCATGTCTGGACGTGACAAGTCATTGATTTTAGATCACGCTGAAAGTGAATGCCGCAGCATTTTTTGTAACCTTCAAAAATAAGGTTGAAGCTCGATATTTTGTTTTGGAAACTAAAATTTCATCGCGAAATAGACATTTTCATTAACAAAGATAATTTTAGGATTGTTTTACTTTTTTTCCCGCTTTGACCTCATCAATAACGCTAAAAAGCTAGATCAAACTTTCGCTTATGCAAATAAAATACAATATGACCTTGACTGTAAATTTTCAAGGTTAAGGTTACCGCAGTGATTTTTTAAAGTATTTTTTATAAACAGTATATAAAATTACGAAAGAAATCACTCTCGAAGAAAATTCTCGCTTCTACTAGGGATGAAATTTGACTTTGAAATACCTATTTTCAAGGTGAATAATATTTTGAGGAATTATAAAACTATTTTATATACATTCAAAACATCAAAATTGATCTAAAAACATTAAATATGTTGTATATTTAAAGTGGTCGATATATCGACCACCCCCGCAGTCAAAAGGTTAAAAGAGGGTGCAAATTACGAATTACGGGAGAAATGGAAGAAACAGATTTTTATTAAATGCCGCTAAAATATTATAAATAGTTCTGTAAAATTACTACAAAAATTTATTTATTTAAGAAGAAAGTTTTATTACTCTAAAAGTTCAAAATATTAATGACATAGAACTTTTGGCGATGATCTTTCGTCATTAAATAAATTAATTTTAGGGGGTGAAGTTCTATTTAGATCCGTTTAAAATAATCCAAAATTTTAATCAGTAGTTACTAAATACTACAATTTAGTAAGTATATGTACTTTACTATTTTTGGTAAGTTAATTTTTCATTAACATTTATAATTATTAAAATATAAATTTAAACTTTAAAAGAATTCATATAGATTAAAATTTACAGTTTATATTTAATACATATTGATTTTTTTATCAGTTTTATTGTTATTTGATTACATTAAATTTTGGTAAAAGTTTTTTAGTTATAAATTATAATCATATTTAAAAATAAACTAAATTTTTAGTAAAAATCCCAACGCGTTATAATTTATGATTTAATCCTCTTCCGTCTTCCCAAAATAAACAGTAAAATATGATTAAAAACAAATCAGCAGTCTAAATTAATACTCTATTAAAATATCATCAGTCTCAGCAAGAATTTTAAATACTAAATGAAACTAAGTAATGAATGTAACAATAAAATAAGGTGTAAAGGTTTAGAATATATATAAAAACTAGAAATCTTGATTTTGACACTAGAACGAGTTAATTAAACTTATAAGAAATTTAATTAGGTATTTGCATAAAATGTAAATACTTTAACTTAGCATTTTATGACTATAATACTATTATTTAATAATATTATCAACATTAAAGGTAATCATCATACTAAAATTAATATTAATCATTAATAATACATTAAAATTATTTGTTGCTAATATTGATCCAGTAGTTTCTTTTTTTAGATATAGTTAGTTATGATTATATCCTTACCTACAAAACGATTAACTAATAAATGTGAACAGTAAATCTATAAATACTTTAATAATTTTATTGTACTTACAGTTCTATCTTCCAAAGTACAAACGTACTATAGAACAATAATTATATAAAAATTATATCCTTGTATTGTTGAAAACCTGTAATAGAAGAAGGAAAGAAATCTTTAACACAAAGAATCAAGTTCTGTATATTTTAACCCTTTCTTGTATTGTACCTACGTTACCACCAATTTAACTTTAGATTTTCGCTATTGAATCAATTTTAAACGTATTTTCGTCCCGTGTTTTTTGTTTGCATACTAATTTATCAGTAAGAGAACATAGGAAAATAGTTTATTTGCCAAAGTTGTTTATTATAATTGTCATATAAACAAACAAACATAAAAAAATGCAATTTATAAAGAGCCGAAAAAGGTGATCCAAATTATGATAAATTATATAAGATAAGAGAAAACCACTTTTAGATAAGCTTTCGCAAACCTTCAAAGAATGTTTCAAACCTAGTAAGTACTAGTCTGTTGATGAGTCTGTGATAAAATTTAAGGAAGGAAGCGCTATGAAGCACTGTATGCCAGCTAAATCCATAAAATGCGGATATAAGTGCTGGACGAGTTGTAAAAGATCTTACACGAGAACTTGTTGGTGGTAACTATCACGTATTTTCGATAATTTTTTTACAGGGGTTCAACTTCTTTCATCATTGAAAGAAGGTAACATATATGAGTGTGGCACAGTTCGGCAGAATTGTTCTGGTCTACCGACGAATATCAGTAATAAACAATCCAAAAAAAGATGGACGTAGGAGAGTATGAATTCATGACTACCAAGATAGCTCTTACCTGGATTAAGTGAATGGATAAGAAACCGGTTTATTTTTTATCAAACTATCATGATGCATCTAAAGACACTACCTTGAATCGTAGACAAGAAGATGGTTCTCTAAAATGAGACGATTGCCCTGTTATTTCTTTAGCTTATAATAAGCATATAGGCTATGTGGATTATGCTGATCGACTTATTGCAGTTTTTAAAATTGATCGTAAATCTAAAAAGTGGTAGTTTAGATTATGTTGGCATTTTCTCGATCTAACAATAGATAATGCATTCATTTTGTGCAAAGAAAAAGATATAAAACCAAGGTTAAATTTGAAAAAAATTCGATCAACTTTAGTAGAAAAAATGGTAAGACATAAAATTCCAACTACCAAAGGTCGAAAGCCTAAAGCTGTTACTAAGATTTTCGGTATCAAAAACCACAGGTGTCTTTAGAGAAAAGACGTAATAAAGCAGCTCATATGCCTGTTTCTATTGATAGCGAAAAAAGATATGTTGATTGCAGTACAAAAAGGGATCAAAGGAGAACAAAATGGAAATGTGTGACCTGCGATGTACCACTGTGTCTTTTGAAAGATAGAAATTGTTTCCAAAGTTACCACGCTTATGTTAAGAAGAATGCTTTCTTTTCACAACTTCATGAGCAAAATCGAAGAAAAATATACGAAATAATATTCGTAAAATATTGAATAAACGTATAAAAACTGGAGGAAAAAAATTTTAAAAAATAAACAAAAAAAAAGAACATGAAAAGTGGAGGTAGTACTCTTTTACGTCCTCGTCGTTAGTTCTGGGTTACGCCAAGAAAGAGTAAATTTTTTAAAGTCTCCAATATTTCAACCACAATTTATATCTTAGTACTCGCCGTATTAGATCTATTATGAAAAACTACAAAATATAATAACTGATTTGTAATCAGCAACCTCAAAAATTCATAAGTAGTGATTTTTAAGCTTGTACTTCTATATTTTTTGAATTTTCGGAACCGCCATCTTGAATCCGCCATCTTGAATTGAGAATTTCGAAATTCTAACATCACATTTGTGATCAGCGACCCTGAAAACCCCCGAATATAGATTTTCAAGTTGATATATTTATATTTTTCGAATTTTCGGAAACGCCTTCTTGAATTGGCCATCTTGAATTGACAATTTCGAAATTCTGACTTCAGATTTGTGACCAGCGACCCCGAAAACCCCCGAGTGAGAGTTTTCAAGTAAAACGACAGAATAGAAAAATATTTGCAAAAAAGGGTTAAGAAAGGTTAGTTATTTTGAGGAGAATTGATATCAGGATACTTATCTGATATGTAATAGACCTCTTGAATATTTATTTAAGCTTATTTATCCTTTAGCTATATATTATAGCTTATATTATTAGTAAGTGTCTTCACAATCCAATGTGCCTGTGCATACTGCAGTTCTACGGTCGTACATGTACTTTAAATAAGTATGATACACCTTTCCGCCGCCGAAAAGGACTGGAATGTGGAATTGTTGTTCCGTTTTAAATATATCGCGGACCAAGCGTCTTTAATTATTGTTTTCAGCTATCTATAGTTAAATAACAATATTTATGACCTATTGTCTTTATTGTTAATATTATTTACAATCATTAGAATAATAATTGCGCATAATATATGTATATATTTTAATTATTAAATGACCGTAAGGGAAGTAACTAATTCGAAAACCAGTTTATGATTTTATTAATAATTGATTCACACATTATAAACAATAGATAGTTAAAATTGTTAATAATTTATTAATAGTTAATCAAATAATTTTGAAATTGAATTTTTAAACAAAACTTACTGATTTTTCATCAAGTTAATCTATATTATTGTAAAATATTTGTAATAAAAATATTAAAATATTATTAAATATTTAAAATCTTTATTTTTGTGTGTGAATTCTACACTAATCATAATTGTACTCGAAATCGTTTGCACTTAATTAATCTCTCGGTAGAATATATCCTTAATTAATGTGATTTTCATTATGAAATTATAACTATTTTTGTACAGTATACATTACAGTAATAATGTATACATAATAATAATAATGTATAATAATTATTGTAATAATGTATTATTTTTGTAATTATAAATCGTCAAACAATTTTTTTTAATACATTATCTTACAATTTAGTTATATAGAGAGGTAGAAAGATATTAAATACATTTTAATAATTTTTGCTCAATTAATTATTATAATAATAGTAATAATGTATACATAATAATAATAATGTATAATAATTATTGTAATAATGTATTATTTTTGTAATTATAAATCGTCAAACAATTTTTTTTGTTACAGTATACATTTTTATTTTTTACTAATTTGTGTCAGTAATAACATAAAAAAAACATAGTTACTGCGTTAGAATATTATTCTTACAAATTTAGTATTCGAAACAATTTTAATCCTTGTTTACAATTAGGTAAAGTAAATCTACAGTTTTGTGTTGATGCATGGTGCAAAGTAGAGAGTACTCGTTTGTTTTACATTCGTAAACAGCAATCATCCTTAAGAACAGAAATGTATCGTGGGTTAATGGATTATGTACATAATAAAGCATTAGATAAAAATACAACTGTTGGTAAAATGGTTATTTTATCCTCTACTTTTATTGGCGGTCCTCGTGCTTTGCAACAAAATTATATGGATGCAATGACTCTAGTTCAAACGTGTGGTAAACCCGACTTATTTGTTACTAAATCGTGCAATCCGAAATGGTCGGAAATAGTCGAAAATTCACAGTTCAATGAAACTACTTTAGATCGACCTGATCTTGTGGCTCGAGTTTTCAATTTAAAAATAAAATCATTTTTAGAAGAATTATTAAAGGAAAACATTTTTGGAAAAGTCGCAGCATACAATTATGTAATTGAGTTTCAAAAACATGGATTACCTCATATGCATTTATTGTTATATCTTGTTGATAATGATAAATTTTACAATTCAGATCAAGTAGATAGTATAATAAGTGCTGAAATACCAGATAAGAATGTTAATCCAAAATTATATGAGCTTGTAAAGCAGCACATGATCCATGGACCATGTGGAAAACAAAATTTAAATTCACCCTGTATGGACGAACATAAAATAAAATGTTCTAAAAATTTTCCTAAATCTTATAATAATAACACTAATTATAATGATTACAATGGGTATCCTTTACATCGTCGTCGTAACAATGGGAGGGCAATTAAATATTCTTCTAACAGAATAGCAACTAATCAATATGTAATTCTTTATAATCCTTACTTACTATTGAAATTCAATTGTCATATTAATGTTGAAATATGCAGCACAATTAAATCAATAAAGTATTTATTTAAATATTTATATAAAGGGCCTGATTGTACTTTAGTCAGATTTAAAAGTGATACTAATGATTTAAATAATTTTAATAATAAAGAATCATCACATAAGAATGTATTTAATTACGATGAAATTGATCAATACTTATCTACTCGATATGTATGACTTCCTGAAGCACTGCATCGATTATTTCAATTCAAATTGTACAAACAATCACATGCTATTTATCGATTAGCAATACATTTAGAAAACGAACAGTATGTATATTTCAAAGAAGGATCAGAAGAAAAATCGATTGATCGCAATGTTACAACCATACTTACTGCTTGATTTCAATTAAATACGTATGATAATGCATCTAAAAATTTATTATATATTCAAATACCAAATTATTACGTATATGATGAAAATAAAAAAATTTGGGTTAAAAGAAAAAAATTTACAAAGCCAATTTTAAGTAGAATGTATTATGTTAATCCTAAACAACGAGAATTATTTTATTTTAGAATGTTATTTTTACATGTAACGGGCGCAACATCATTCACGGATGTAAGGTCCTTTAATAATATAATATATCCAACTTATTATGATGCAGCAACAGCCCGCGGATTGGTATCAGTAGATGAAGAATGGGATAATTGCTTACAAGAAGTAGTTATATACCAATTTCCAAAAGCTTTAATTCAATTATTTGCATTCATAATTATTTTTCATAAACCTAATAATATTCGAAATCTTTATGATAAGTACAAAAATTATTTTTACGATCCAAAATTGAATGAAAAAGCAGCAGAAACGATTGTTTTAAATAAATTAAATGATATTTTAATATTACACGGTTGAGCGTTGTATAAAAATGATTTACCTTCAATAGATGAAATTAATCAAATATACACCGAAGATTTAAATGATTTTACTACATACTGTTCTTCTGTGAGTAATAATATAAGTTCTTTATCTGAAATACAGATGAATATATTTAATGGCATTATAAATGCTATTCAAAATAATAATAAAGAAAGATTAATTTTTATTGACGGTCCTGGAGGTAGTGGTAAAAGTTATTAACATAATTATTTAATAGCATATTTAAAAAATTCGAATATAAATGAATTAGCAGTAGCTTGGACTGGCATTGCAGCTAATCTTTTAATCGATGGAAAAACTGTACACACTGCATTTAAATTACCATTTAATTTAACAGAGCAATCTACTTGCAACGTAAAGTTAAACACCGAATATGGACAATATTTAAAAGAAATAAAGGTTATAATTTGGGATGAAATATCCATGGCATCTAAATTTGCTTTTGATGCTGTTTATAGATTATTAAATGATATATATAGAACTTCCGAACCATTTGGCGGTAAAATTGTAATATTATCTGGTCCGACAAATTTTACCAGTTGTACGTTTTGGAAATAGAATTCAAATAATAGAATCTTGTGTTAAAAAAAGCAAACTATGGAACATGTTTAAAAATGTTTCATTACAAGGCAACAAAAGAATTAATAATAATGATAATATGTTCCAAGATTGGCTACTTAAAGTGGAGAACAACGCAGTGATGGTAGCGATTTTGAAAAAAATAATAATTTAATTCATTTACCGTCTAATCTTTTATCTCACGGAGATTTAATTGCAGAAACTTTTGGCCCTTTAATAAATTCTAATGACAACTCGCTATACAGTAAAGTAATATTAGCACCAACAAATAAAGATGTCTTAAAGATTAATAATGAAATATTAAATCGATTAAACGGAGAACCTAGGGAATATATTAGTGTTGATATAACGAATTCTGATAAAAATGAGGACATATATAATACAATTCCAATAGAATTTTTAAATTCAATAACGCCTAATGGATTACCACCACATAAGTTAATTTTAAAAGTTGGCGCTATTGTAATATTATTAAGAAATTTAAATTTAGGAGGAGGTTTATGTAATGGTACACATTTAAAAATACGAAAAATATGAACGCACATAATTTTAGCTGAAATTATTACAGGAAAACATGAAGGCGAAACAGTATTTTTACCTCGTATTGATCTAAGTCCAGTAATTGAAGACATACCATTTACCATGATTCAAAGTCAATTTCCAATAAGATTAGGATTTGCAATGACGACAAATAAGTTTCAAGGTCAATCTTTTTTAAATGTAGGCTTGTATCTTCCATCACCTGTATTTAGTCAAGGAAAATTATATGTTGCATTATCTAGAGTTAGAAATAAAAATAATTTAAAAATATTATTAGATAAAAGTGCTGTATATACCGAAAAAGAAATGAATAAAGTAACATATTTAAACAATAAAGAAGAAACGTCAATTAATATATACACAAAGAATGTAGTATAAAAAGAAATTTTCAACGCAATTAATTTTAAATAAATTATATAATAAAACAATTTTTAATAGTAGCGTTTAAACATTACGATATAAGTAAACATTGCAATATTTATACATTTTTTCATACTAAAACACTACGTTTTTCAACACTGTAATATGTATAATATTAGAATAAAAATACTATAGCTGCAAAGTCATTCTTAGTAGCGCTTAAATATAAAGTTAAACGGTAAATGTACACACTTTCAAATTAAAATTCTGTAGCTGCCACAAAACCTTCATTAGTAGCGCTTAAAATAATATTAATCAAAATATGTATAAACTTTAACATTAAAGTAATATAGCTGAAACTTAATCATCAATAGTTGCGCTTAAAATAATATTCTACAATATATAGATATATATTATATTATATTATATTATATTATATTATATATGGGGGCATCATCTACTAGGAGGACAACTACAATTATTTTTTAAAAAAATGTCACTTCCTGTAGACGATGTCCAGGTTGCCATCCTGACCTCCAGGTCATCGGGGCATCATCTACTAGGAGGACAACTACAATTATTTTTAAAAAAATGTCACTTCCTGTAGACGATGTCCAGGTTGCCATCCTGACCTCCAGGTCATCGGGGCATCATCTACTAGGAGGACAACTACAATTATTTTTAAAAAATTATCACTTCCTGTAGACGATGTCCAGGTTGCCATCCTGACCTCCAGGTCATCTGGGCATCATCTACTATGAGGACAACTACAATTATTTTTTAAGAAAATGTCACTTCCTGTAGACGATATCCAGGTCGCCATCCTGACTTCCAGGTCATCGGGGCATCATCTACTAGGAGGACAACTACAATTATTTTTAAAAAAATGTCACTTCCTGTAGACGATGTCCAGGTCGCAATCCTGACATCCAGATCATCGGGGCATCATCTACTAGGAGGACAACTACAATTATTTTTAAAAAAATGTTACTTCCTGTAGATGATGTCCAGGTTGCCATCCTGACCTCCAGGTCCGGAGAAAAATTACGTCATAGAAAGACCGGAGAAATATTACGTCACAGAAAGACCGGAGACTTCGCCTCTTAATTATTATATAGATATAGATAGATATAGATATTTGCATTTTACTCGAAATCGTTTGCACTTTATTTCAATTGTTTGCAATTTTGATTGAGTTGTTTGCAAATCCGTCTTCGAGGCCTGCGATGGCTCGGTCGGTAGGGCGTCGGGCTCGTAATCTGGAGGTCCCAGGTTCGATTCCCGGTCCCGACCGATTGATACAACCACCACTGGCGAATGTATTTTCAACAAGGCTTCCTTCATCAAGACATCGTATGACCTCCGTCGCTGATTAGCACCGGTTTGGGAGCATAAAAAGAGCGACGTTAAATAAAATAAAAAATAATCCGACTTCAATTAATTTAAAATTAATAAATAAATAGTTTGCATGTTTCTAATGATAAATTCGTGTTCTGCTCTATTATTTTTAAAATCTCAAATTTCTTTTTTTGTATATAAGTGGGAAAAAATTATATGAGTCTTTAATTGAGCATTACAGGAAAATATTTATATATGTGCATTGTCATAAAATATATATTGATAATTATTATTTTTATCTACTAACGCTTAGAGCACCGGGATTTTATAAATTTTCAATGCGTATTGTTTGTATGAAAAGTGATAATGGATTTCCCGTTTTAACCCGAACTAAGACTATATATTTGCGAGCCAGAGCATGACGCACATATGCGTCATGCCGGTAACTTAAGTGTTAATTGTATTATATGTCCATTTATCTACACATATTTCAAAATTTTAAATTCAAGTAAAAGGTTTCAACTTTTGTGATTGTTTGGTGCAAAAATTTGAACATTTTGTCATTTTCACACAATAATTGTATATTAAATTAAACTGGATCATCGTTTTTCTCCGGTTCTTCGGTTCTTCGGTTCTCCGGTTTTTATGGTACTTTCTTTATAAGTGAATCATATTTTGTTATATGGGCATTACACATTTTTTATGGGCCTTATTTTTTGGGTCTTATTTTTCGGGGCCTCATTTTTGTGGACATTATTTTTGGGAGCCTTATTTTTTCGAGGCCTTAATTTTTGGGGTTTTATTTTTTGGAGTCTTGTTTTTTGGGGCCTTATTTTAATTTTGGAACACAATATTTTTGGTCTCAACATTATGGGTCTTAAAAATTTTTGTTTTATAATAAGATCTTAAAAGTTTTGGGACTTAATCTTATTGTGTTAATTTACTCTTAAAACCTTTGGAAGTTAATATTTTTTGGGCTTAATATTTTGGGCCTTAAAAATTTTTGTTCTATAATTTGTTCTTAAAACTTTTGAAACCTAATTTTTTTTTGGTCTCAACATTTTGGGCCTTGAAACTTTTTGTTTTATAGTTTGCTCTTAAAACTTTTGGAAATTAATATTTTTGGGCCTAAAAAGAAAATCAATAGCTAATAAATAAATACCATACAATATCATTTTCTTAATATAAAAAAATAAGATTGAAAGTAAGATTAGATAACAAAAATCTAGTGGAACTCGCAAAATATATAGAAACTCTTCGACAGAGTCGAATTTGATCAAAGATTTATGTATAGAGTTTAAAATACATGTTTTTGATAAGTTTAAAATATTTTAGATGTATGTAGAAAAATTTTAAATTATCTAATTTATTAATACATATTTTCTATCGGAGTTTTAAATCTCTGATGAAGTTATTAATTTACCAATTTTGATTACTAATTATACAGCGTCATCAATTATTGGCTGTACTACATCGCAGTTTTCTACTATTAAAAAGATTAAGGTACAATAACTAATTATTGTTAGATCATAATTGATAGGTAGTAACTTACTTAAACTATTGTCCGAGTGTTATTCTGTTAGTCGAAGAATAGATACATGTAGATGATGTCGATTGAATTTACATCCTGTAGAATACTATTTTCTATCCTTCCAGCGTTAGCCAACATGGTTATGTTGTTATCCGACTCTTACGACGTGCTGGTAAGGTATATTTTTAAAGAGTCATATAATTTTTTAAAGTATACTCTTTATTGCTGTTTTAATTTTTTTCAATTATAGTTAACAGCGTATATATATATATATATATATAGTAGGGGGGATTCATCCCCTGCATGCTTCGCGCGCCAAACCCCTATTTTTAATTTCGAAAAAGGTTTTTCGTAATTAATTTATTTAAAATAATGTTTTAAATTGTATTATTTTTTCATTACCATGGACACCTTAGAAATTAAACAGATTCACACAACACCTTGGAGGTACTCTTATATTGCATTGGGTTTTATACCAAAAATTTAATTTTTTTTTAAATACGATTATAATTTATAAATAAAAGTTTTTACCAAAATTTTGTGTAATGCAATCAGAATAAAAATAAGTAAAAAAATAGATACATATTAAATGTTAACAGTAAATATTAACCTACATGAATTCTTATAAAGCTTAAATTTATATTTTAATAATTATAAATGTTAATAAAAAATTAACTTACCAAAAATAGTAAAGTGCATATACTTAATAAATTGTAGTATTTAGTAACTACTTATTAAAATTTTGGATTATTTTAAACGGATCTAAATAGAACTTCACCTCCTAAAATTAATTTATTTAATAACACATGATATCGCCAAAAGTTCTGTCATTAATATTTTGTACTTTTAGAGTAACAAAACTTTCTCCTTAAATAAATAAATTTTTGTATTAATTTTAAAGAATTATTTATAACATTTGTAACGGTGTGCTTGCCCGGGGAAAACTTATTGAGTCGCCCGTCTTACGTACCTGTAGATCGTGGCGAACGAGATTGTATAATCTCGCCGACTAGATATCAAGTATTCGATGACTAAATGCAATTCGTAGCTATATCTACGTTGTTTACAAAATCTTTCCCGTGCAGCGGCTGCGGTTACCTGTCCGCACACTTGCCGTTAAAGTTGTATGGAAATCGATTTCCGATTTACAATAACAACAGGTAAAATGATGCTATTCTTCCCTAAAATGGACCGCGGAAAGAAATTAAATGTGAGTCCACGAGAATTCGTATCTTGAAATACGACTCGAAGGAAGACGGAGGAACAAATATATACGCCGGTTAGAAAAAAATATAAATCAACACGAGTTGAAATAGATTAACGATTAACAGATTTATTTAAATAAAAACAAATGATTAAACACGATAACATTTATTAATATGTTCGAGGTCTATGCGCACGAAGGCTGAGTCGAAAACATCGACTCAACACGAGAGGGGAAAGGGGTACGCGAACTAACTAACTTAAAATTATTCGCACGATCGCGTTAAATAAAACATATAATAATTATCCGCGCGAAAGTGGTACCACTTACTTTTATTTATTGTCTTCGGACCTCGAATATCAAAAAAGGTAGAAAAATTCCTCCCTCTCGCTGTCTCTTTATCGTCCAAATGTAAAATGTCGGTGGGACAATACCTCGACCACCGATCACTTTATTTTATGTCCGTGTGTAGAGCCACTACACTATAACACACCGTAAAAAGAATAACTCACGGTATGACTAACCGATAAAGATAACTTGGATCAGGTCTTCGGTATATAAAAAGTATAGATCCACGGAGTTATCTCGTCACACGTGTAATCGTGATCTATCGTGTCGTGCGCGCGCGACTCTCTCCCGAATTCTGACTATCATTGCGCGGGTATCAGCCGTTCGCGCCGTTGGCTATGCCTATATCTATATATAGCGCTCGTGTTTACCTACCTAATTCGTCTAATGGTGAGTGAATATCACTTACCATTACACATTTTAGTGGCATATAAATAAAAACCTTAAAACACGTTCACTGGGGATCAGGGTGAACGGCTCCCATACAATAAAATAACAACACTTTTAGTCGAGCTAGAAACTTTAATACTAATAAATTAATAAGAATACAATACATAAACGAACAAACTAGTCACGGTCGCCAGCCGCGTTCACGCGGCAAAATTTATATCTTTTACTACACGCGATTACCGCACACACACGCACAATCACAGCTTACACGGGAAGCTGGAAACAGGGAGTTTAGGCAGGAACTCTCACCTGAAGATGCTCGAAATTAAACAATTAATAAAATTATAACCACTCTCGTAATAGCTAATTATAAGTTATAAAAATAAACGTCTCGTTCGACGGCCCGACTCGGAATCACCGAGTTCGTCGTGTTGAGCCGAGCAGCGAGTCCGCGCGCATGCGCTTGACACAACAGACCCATCTCGTCCGCTTGACTCGGCCGATCCGACGCGCGTCTACTGTGTGTATAGCGCAACTTCTCTCTTTCTCTCTCTCTCCTTCTCGCACCTTACAATCAACATGCCATTCTGGAAGCCCGACATTAATAACGTATACAGGAACAGCTTGAAAACCAAACAAGCAGTAAATGTTCCTTATATCAAACTCAAATTAATGTCGAATTTGTCCTTGTTTTTAATATCTATTTTAAGTGCGGTTTACTGGTAGAAGCTCGAGTACAATAATATACAGACTTGGTACAGCTCGGCGTTATACATAGCTGGTCATCATCTTCAAAGCTAGGCTGTCAAAGAGCTAGAAGGACTACCAAGGTACTAAAAGGATTTTTAAGGAGCTGTAAGGTTTTCAAAGGAAGTAGAAAATTTGCTGTAATAGTGTTTGTGTGTGCGCGCATGTCAATAACTAAAAGTCCGAACTCTTTCCTCACGGTCTAGACTATATTCAATTCGAAAACACCTTCCAAGAAGGTGTCATAACCCGCAAGTATTGTGCTATTCTAATCAAACTTTGAAAATTGTTATCGGATAAATAAATTCTGCAATTCAATCTGACATTGTTATCTGATAAATGAATAATTTTAATTTTTAACTACCTTATTTTATCTATTTCTTTGAATTTTAATGAAACATTTTTATAAATATTACGAAAATTTCGTATAAAAAATTTCTGCAATTGAAAGAATTGAAATCAAACTGAAATCGACAAGTATTTTGAATCGTACCATAAATTTATATTTTATATAAACATTTTTATATATATTACTTAAACTTCGTAAAAAGTTTCTGCAATTGAAAGCACTGAAATCAAACTGTAATCGACAAGTATTTTGAACCATGCAAAAATTTCTACCAATCTGAATACAGATTTTTTTATATGAAAAGTATCTTACACTATTATTTTTCATTTCTGGCCCTCACATGTTTTACAGTAATAAATAAATATAATAATGATATTAATTTGTGCAAAATTAATTTCTGCAATACTAATAAAATGGACATTTCTTTTTTATTCTTTTAAATAATAAAATAATACTTGCACCACCGTTGGTTAAACGCTTCATATATGTGTTAATTCTGACTATATTAACTGATGTTACATTTTATAAATAATTACATACATCTTAGCTTTTATCTTATTAATTAATTAATTAATTGGTAAAATCAGGTAGATTGTATATCCTTAGTTAAGTGAAATAATAATTATTTTACATAACTACTAAGAAAAACTTGCTAATCAGCGACGGAGGTCATACGATGTCTTGGTGAAGAAAGCACTTGTTGAAAATACAGTCGCTAGTGGTGCTTGTATCAATCGGCCGGGGCCGGGAATCAAACCTGGGACCTCCAGATTACGAGTCCGTCGCCCTACCGATCAAGCCATCGCAGGCCTCTTTTAGGAACTTCATTAGATAAAAATAATGATGTCTATTTTATCATTGGTGATGTAGGATATTAAAATTGCCAGATAGTATTGCAATATTTATATATTATTACTCATTGCAGTTTCTTCACGGTATTATATACTTTCATAAATGTAAAGGAATACATTAGTAAGTCAGAATTAACACATATATGAAGCGTTTAACCATCGGTGGTGCAAGTATTATTTTATTATTTAAAAGAATAAAAAAGAAATGTCCATTTTATTAGTATTGCAGAAATTAATTTTGCACAAATTAATATCATTATTATATTATTTATTTATTACTGTAAAACATGTGAGGGCCAGAAATGAAAAATAATAGTGTAAGATACTTTTCATATAAAAAAATCTGTATTCAGATTGGTAGAAATTTTTGCATGGTTCAAAATACTTGTCGATTACAGTTTGATTTCAGTGCTTTCAATTGCAGAAACTTTTTACGAAGTTTAAGTAATGTATATAAAAATGTTTATATAAAATATAAATTTATGGTACGATTCAAAATACTTGTCGATTTCAGTTTGATTTCAATTCTTTCAATTGCAGAAATTTTTTATACGAAATTTTCGTAATATTTATAAAAATGTTTCATTAAAATTCAAAGAAATAGATAAAATAAGGTAGTTAAAAATTGAAATTATTTATTTATCAGATAACAATGTCAGATTGAATTGCAGAATTTATTTATCAGATAACAATTTTCAAAGTTTGATTAGAATAGCACAATACTTGCGGGTTTTGACACCTTCTTGGAAGGTGTTTTCGAATTGAATACTTTCAATTGCAGAAAAATATTATGGAATATAAGTTAGATATAGGAAAGGTGTAATAAAAATATAAATAAGTAGAGAAAATATGGAAATTAGAATCAAAGATATTTTTATCTTATACTTTAAAATTTATCAGACAGATAACAATTTTATTTATCAGATAACAATTTTCAAAGTTTGATTAGAATAACACATATACTTGCGGGTTTTGACACCTTTTTGAAAGGTGTTTTTGATTTGAGTACTTTCAATTGCAGGAAACTATTATGGAGTATAAATTACTTATAAAAAGTTGTAATTAAAATATAAATAAGTATAAAAATAGAATTATCTTAAAAATGCAATAATTAATATATTTAATTTTTAACTCATTGTATATATCATTTGGATATTTGGAAAAGTGTATGTTATACTTGATTAATATTTATTTCATCTTCAAACAATTTTGCATCTGTATTTAAAGCATTACATTGAATTTTAGATCCGTTATTATTATTGAGTATACGTTTAAAAATTTTATGAGTTCTATCAAGAATGATTAAACAAATACACATTCTTTCATGTTATGTTCACAACTTTTTGAGTATACGTTTAAAAATTTTATGAGTTTTATCAAGAATGAGTAAACAAATACACATTCTTTCATGTTATGTTCACAACTTTTTTTTTGCGCACGGAAAAAATACATGTATTATGTATTCTTGAAAAAACAATTTTAAAATATATATATATTATATAAATATTCCGCCGCACGCACACACACCCACATACATACATACATATATATACACATATATATGGGCTATTTCACGTCAAGTTGTACGATGAAAATTTTAAATCACTCCAGAATTTGAGAACAGGCTGGAAACATCTTCCAGAACATACAAAAAAATTTAAGTATTAAAAATAATTTGCTTAAGAGTTATTTGACCATGAAAAGTGGAAATTTTTCAATTTTTTATGAAAATTTCTATTTTTAAAGCCATTTATCTCAAAATCAGTTGATTTTTTTGAAAAAACATTACAAACAACTTTTGTTTAAATTAATCTTTAGAACTTATCTACTCTGGTTACATTTCTTAATTTTAAAATCTCGAAGAGATAGAACACTCGGACGTATTGAATATCAAAAAAAAGGCTACTACACCATAATCGATTTTAATCTAGCACCTCTCAAAAGTTCACATTTTTCGCGAGCTTTCGAATGGCTTGGGTTAGATTATTGGCCACGACCGCTGGTGTAACTTATGCCTCATAAACCTCATAAAATCACTAATTTTCACGTATTTTAGGACATAACTTACACCTGAGGTGTAATATATATATATATATATATATATATATATATATATATTGTAACGGGGTGGATACTGGGGATACGTAAGGCCCACGGTTAGGCCCAATCTGTCCCAACTTACCAACCTTAAGTGTGCAGTCCCACGATGCGGCCGGAAATCCCTTTGATTCCCGTGCAATGCCGTTAACAACGTCAAACACTCCGTTTGACTTATATACCGTGTGTTGGGCCCTATGCCCAAAATTGCCAACTAGGATAAACACCGGAGAGGGCGGTATTCGTAGGATAGGACGTTAACCGGTAAAATACTATCAACAATCAATATTATTGTTAATCGGCGAGAAAGATTGTCTCGCCGAGTCAATTTATTAAATTAACAAATAAATATTAATAAATAAACAATAAATGAACTTTAACAATTTGCGGGGAGTCGTACCGATGACTACCCCCGAGGTCAGCGCGAAAAGAATCGGTTAAAATCTATTTAACAGTCGATTACGAGCAACCGATCCGGATATGATCGGCTGCTTAACCTGATGGCATACGTCACACCGTGTGACGTATGAATCACTGACGTAGAGAGCTTTTACGTAGAAGCTTACTACGTCACGCGCGCCTTCTCTCGTGAAGTGGTTCCCGCGAACCACCGACCTTTCTATCCGTGCGGGTATTGTCACGAGAGGGGGGAAAGGAGGAACGCTTCCTCACCTGGACCGTACCAGGTAAATCGGGACGCGAAATATTCAGTAGACACGCGGGTCTAAATGTGGTGCACCACTTACCGTTTGTCTATATATCGCGCCTCGGCGGGAAACGACTGGGCAAAGGAGAGACAGCTCGTCCTCGTGCTTATCTCTCTCTCTCACTCCAACGGTCGGGAAGGCGGCCGGCTCTTGGCTTCCTTCCTTCTGCCTTTCTCGGGGCCGTGCTGCTCCGCACGCCGACGTGGAGGTTGGTGGGGAGAAAAACCTCACACCCACACACGAACTGCACCAGTCTAATCACTTTTTACCGTCTTAAAAATCACTCGGCAATTGTCAACACCTTGTTGTTGCCGATCGCGCGCGAACTCTCTAACGATACTCCCTTGCGCACGATTCTCGCGCGCGTTCCCTGCGCGCGCCGCGCTGTATCTCCTCTTTTCACGTTGCTTACCTGATCGGTAACTCGCTTACCGTTACACCCCCCTTCCAGATTCCACATACTCTGTATGTGGACTCTGTTCCTCAAGGAACGGGAAAGAGGGTTAACAAGTTACTCTTGATCAGGTTTATCAGGACGCGAGGAAACTGATCCAGACGCTTGATCTCCTTGCAGCGGCAGAGCGGACACCTAGGTTCGTTAGAACCTCCCGTTCCGCTCGATGAAGGCAGGGGCTACAGGTTAATCTGTATTCAAAGGCAGCCTCTTTGAAGGCCGCCTCAGCCTTCGGCCGCTGCTGGCGCTTTACGTCCGCTTCGGTCGTGAGCCTGGAGGACGCCCTCGTCCTCGTCTCGGAGGAACCGGTTCAGAATCTGCATTGGCAGACCGCTCTATGGGTGATCGGCGCTTTACGGTCGCGGTTGCTTTCCGAGGACGACCACGCTTTCGTCTGGTAACGCGGGACCTATCTAAAGACGTACGCGACGTCTTGCGCGGATTACACCGAGTTCCCTCGCCAGGGGACTCGCTCGCATTATTCTCCCTCGCAGGGGAGTATTCGCTCGCTACAGGTGGGTCGCACTTCACCTGTTGATCCCTCGGCGGTTGAGGTTGCTCACGTTGATCCTCATCAGCTGAGTCAGCATCATTTTCGGGGACGTATCTCTTCAGATGCTCGATGTGAGATACCTCTTGGCCCCCTTGATCATCTTGTATAACGTAGGTATTCATGCCTTTCCTACTGATGATCAGATATGGCCCTGTATATTTCGGAGCAAGCTTAGCCGAGATACCTTGTGCGCTGGACGAGAGGATCCGGTTGCGTTTCCACACCAGATCTCCTACCTCGAATTCCGCTGGCCTTCGTCGTGAGTTGAAGATTTCGGCTTGCCGGGCCTTGCTGGCAGCCGACTGACGACTTGCGTTCTCGTGCAGTCTTGGCAACTGTTTGATTTTGTCGTTCCAATCCTGCAGGCGACGGAACTCAAACTGTTGCTGGGCAAGCCGGTCTTGCTCTCGACGAGCTGTACTAGGCGCCTCGGGTTGGCGACCATAGTTCAGCATAGCCGGGCTCCATCCAGTAGAACTTTGCACTGCTGTGTTTAGTGCAAAGACTAACTCTGGCAGCTTGTCGTCCCAGTCGCTGTGCTTATCCTGGATATACGACGCCACCATTGTCTTAAGGGTCCGATTGGCCCTCTCGACAGGATTGGCCTGTGCGTGATAAGGGGGTGTCGTCGAATGATACACTCCCTTAGATTCAAGGTATTCGTCTACAAGTTTATTTTTAAACTCGGTCCCGTTGTCCGAGTGAAATACTTCCGGGGTGCCGAACCGGTTAATCACTCGTTCGTGAAGCTCGCGGACTATCGTCTTTGCGTTAGCTTTTCGTATCGGGATTGCTTCAATCCAGCGCGTGAATAAATCCTGGAATACTAGGATGTATTCGTATCCTCGGTTAGAGCGTGGAAGCGGGCCAGTGATATCTCCTGCTACCACCTGCCATGGTCTGTCCGATTGACGGTGACCCATTAACCCTGAGGGAGCACGTTGCTCGACCTTACATTGCTGGCACACTTGACATCGCCTGACGTAATCCGCAACTTCTGCGTAAAACCGTGGCCAATAATAGTTTTGGGCCACGCGGGCGAATGTCTTTTCCCTTCCGAGATGGCCAGCTGAGGGGTCATCGTGACACTCTCTCAGAATAGAGTGTCGATTCTCTACGGGTACGACCAGCTTCCATGCTTGCTCATCATCCATCACTTCCTCTAACTCCGTGTCGGGGCGATAGATGTATAGATTTCCTCCAACTATTTTCCAGTCGGGGAAATCACGGGGTCTGTCGGAAACGTTCTTGATCCAGTCTAGGTACCAAGGATCTTCAGTAGTTTGAGCCCACGACATTGCTGCTACGGTAGGCTCGTCGCCTTCATACATGCGAGATAGGGCATCGGGAACGTGATGCAGAGCTCCTTTTCTGTGCTCGACGACAAAGTCATGAGCTTGAAGCTCTAAAGCCCATCTCGCTAGTCGGCTGGTTGGATTTCTCATATTACACAACCAGCGAAGACTACTGTGATCCGTTATCACTTTGAAGTGGTACCCTTCGATGTAAGGTCTGAACTTGTTAATAGCCCAGACCACGGCCAAGCATTCCCTCTCCGTAACGCTATAATTCTTCTCGGGTGCTGTGAGAATGCGACTGGCAAACTCAATGACTCTTTCCTCTCCGTCTATCTCTTGGACGAGCACGGCTCCTATGCCGGTATCGCTCGCGTCCGTGTGCAGGCTAAACAGTCCATCTGCACTGGGACGTTGAAGAACTGGAGCAGTCATGATCAGGGCCTTCAGTTGCTGAAAGGCTTGTTCCTGTTCATCTAACCACTCGTACCCTTGGTTCTTCTTTGTTAGACGGGTAAGTGGCTCGGCAATCGTGGCGTAATCCGGCATAAAACGCCGATACCACGACGCCATGCCGAGGAATCGTCGAAGCTGTTTGAGGTTCTTGGGAGCCGGATAAACCCTTATAGGCTCTGTCTTGGCTGGGTCGGGACGAATTCCATCCCTGTTGACCAGCACGCCAAGATATCTCACCTCATCTTGACAAAAGACACACTTGTCCTTATTCACTGTCAAGTTAGCTTCGGCCAGTCTTTTCAGCACCATCTCGAGATACTTCTTGTGCCCTTCAAATGTCTCGGTGACTATAATAATATCATCGAGGTAAGAAAAGGCATTGGGCTCGAGATCAGGACCAACCACTTGGTCAATCATGCGTTGGAAGGTCGCGCCGGCGTATGCCAATCCGTACGGCATCCGCTTAAACTGATACAGTCCCATCCCCGGGACTGTGAAAGCCGTATAAGGACGCGATTCCTTCTGGAGAGGTATCTGATGATACGCTGAGTTCATGTCCAGAGTACTAATGTACCGACATCTCTTCAACTTGCGTAAGATATCCTGCATGAACGGGAGGGGATAAGCGTCTGGTTTCGTTAGCGCATTGACTTTCCTAAAGTCAATGCAAAACCGACGTGATCCGTTCTCCTTGCGTACCATCACCACGGGGCTTGACCAACCGCTGTCCGAGGGCTCTATGATCTCTAAATCTAGCATCTCTCGGACCTGGCGGTGCATCTCCTCCTGGATCTTCTCCGACACCGGGTAATACTTCTGCTTTATCGGACGAGCTGATCCCACGTCAATCGAGTGCTCGATGAGTTGGGTTCGCCCGATTTTGGGAGAAGTATTAGACAGCACTTTGCTTACTAGCGCTCGCAGCTCTTCCCTTTCTGCCTCGGTGGCGTCCGCTATCCCAGCGGACGAGAGGGTGGCCATACCCCCTATTCCAGCAACTTCGAGGTGGATCTGCTGCTTGCTGTCTTTGAGGAACAGGCGGTCGCTATCCGGATCCAATATGGCTCTGAATGCTCGTACGAAATTTACTCCTACGTAGCATTCGGCGTCAAGATTTGGTATGATCGCTACCCTTATTTCACGTGTCTCCTTCCCGACAGTGAAAGGTAAGATCACGTGACCGTTTAGCGGTTGGTAACTACCATCCGCCATCTTGACGCGTCCGGCGTTCGCCACAATGAGCTCCTTGCCCAATGCCGCGGCGATTTGCAGACCGCTGGGTCCCATCACGGTCGTGGAAGCTCCGGGATCGTATAAGGCTCTTATACGAAAGCCCCCAATTTCCACGAGAAGCCACCAACGACTCTCATCCTCTGGTTTATAGGATGAGGTTGGTCTGCTTGCTTCTTGGGACCGTTCCTTCTTTTGAGGCCCATTTCCGCTCCTCTCTGGACCATACTCTCGGTTGGAGCGGGTCTGTCCCGAACTCACCTGGGACCGCGGGGACTCAAGCTCTTGGGTCGCGGTTTTCGTCCCTGTTAACCGCTCCCTTTGGCGTTTCCCGAGCACACCGGACAGTACCTGAGGGAATATCCAATTTTCCCACAGCCCTTGCAGGTAAGAGGCTTAGTCGGATCGAAAGTTGAGCCCATTCTGTTTTTCGGCTGTTCCTTCACTTTTTCCCTCTGCGGACTATCACTCTTCTTCTCCTGCCGGTGTCCGAAACTCTTGCTCGGGCCATTAGGTCTGCCAAACCTCCTACTCTTCGGAGATCGGTTGGCGGGCGAGCCTTTCTTAGGAGAGCCAGACCTTGGGCTTCTCCTACGGGACTGTCGGGTCGTCGACGCCAATTGGGAGACGATGGGCCGCAGCGCATCCTCCAGCATCTTTGCGATGCGGTCGACGACGTCTGGCTCGCTTGGTTTGGCCGGGCTTACCTCAGCGGCCGCTACCTTAGCCTTCGGCGAACCTTTTTTCCGCTTCGGCTTATACGCCATTTCGGGAAGCAGAGACCCTTCCTCCGTAGGTGGTGGACGATATACTTTTTCACCTTCTATCGTCTGCTCCGCTTCCGTGGCGAGGTCCAGCATTTGCTCAATTGAGCTCACTTCCGCTCTCTTGAACAGCCGTTGAAGCTGTGGCAGCATGTTCCGATACAAATGATCGAGCTGCTGCGCTTCAGTCGGCGTAGGGACTATCTTTCGCATTATTGCGATAGAGCACGTCATATAGTCCCTAACCGGTTCATCGGGTCCTTGAGTCCGTGCGTTGGACTCGGCGATGATCCTCTGCTGGAAACGTTGGCTCATTCCGTACCAACGTTTAGCCGAAGTCACGAAATCTTGCCAGGAGTGCCACTTGTGTTTTTCGTTCTGGTACCACGTGGCGGCAGTGTCTGTCAGAAGTTCCGAGAGTGACGGCAATAACTCGTCCTCTGACAGGTTAGCCAGGATCCTGCAATCCTCGATCCTGGTTAGGAAGGCGTCGATGCTCTGGCTCTTGTCGCCAGAGAACTTGACCTGCCACTTCCTCACAATGCCGCCGACGTCTCGAGGTGTCCCATTCAACCTCGATGACGTCGAGAAGCTTGGTGTTGAGAATGTCCGATCCCTGTTTGGCGAGCTGCGCGCTTGAGGAATCCTCTGGGATTCGCGCGCATTCCCCCCCTTCCAAGCTCCATCAGGCTTAGACTGAGGGGCGCTTGCGCGTTGTTGCTCGCCATTTACTTGCGCCTCACCTATCTTGCTCACATCAGGACCATAACACGTATATGTGTCCTGAAATTGCACATGGTGAGATTGGTTGGCACCGTCCAATCTCGTGCTGTGAGCGGTTTGAGTGCGCTCAGACATCAGCTTATCTACCTTTACAGTGAGGTCATTCACTTTTTTGATCAGCTGCACCAAGGTCTGGGAGAACGATCGAGGGATTTTAAAAATGTTTCCCTCTTCTGAGACCAATGACAGCCATTCTTCCTCTCGTTCGGGTTGAGGCTCTGTATTGGTCGCGGCTGACGTCGTTTCATCTAGCTCGACGTCATCGAAATCCTGCACCGTCCTGTGCAGGTTATCTTTTACCGCAGCGTTCTCCCGCAGTACCAGATACACTTCCTGGTCTGGGCTAGGTTCATCAGACTCCTCGTCTTGATGTTCACCTAGCCTCTGCAGCCACCTATTTCTCCGTTGGAGACGGCTGCGAACTGCTGTGGCTTCGTCTTCCTCCTGGTTAAACTCCTGGGCCGAATAATTTCCTAATAGCCACTGGTGGAGTCGCTCGGCTTTCCTATGAACCGAGCCTGCCGATTTTAGGTTCAAGGCGTCCAGATGTATTTCAATTTGCTCCCTGGTGAGCGTCTCGATCCATGCATCGATTTGACTATCGACGTCTTTCTGCTGAGCGGCCATCTTCAGTTGTAGCGTTTATACGTTTCACAGTAAGTAGCCTCGCTGGCTTGACGCACTATGTGTGTGCAAGGTTATATGCTGTCGAATATTTAACTTTGGCGTTACTTGCCAAATGTCCAATCCGCGTAACTGGGTTTTGCTTCTACCTAAGCTAACCGCTAACGCACAAAACCGGATGCCAAAAGTAAGTCCTGTCTTACTTTGATCAGGAAGCACTACCGAGTTTAAACTATTTTTAACCAATTTGCTAATAAATTTACGATAAACTACTGCCTGGCTCTTACCTTGCGCTACTTAACGGTACTATATAAATATTAATAAATAAATCAATAAATAAATAAATTAAATAATTTAAGTTACCGCGCGCTTGACCTCTTACAAAAATATAACCTACAATACAATTTGTAAAGGTCTGAGCCAGGTTATAAGCTTCCTGTTTTGTGCCAGCAAAAACCAGTTAAACCTTGCATACACTTACAAACAATTTATTTAGACCGATTAATTGCCACCAGGTTATGTCGCGCTGTGTCGCGTTCTTTCGTTCCTCTAGGTGGCGCTAGTTACTTGGTTTGGTCCAAACTACCCAATTTCCAAGTAACGTTGGTCGGTCTATCGATTCCGTTCGAAAACCCACCAAATTTCCTATTTGTGCGACCTTTTTCTAGTGGCGCCACCTATGTTCGACCAGGAACCAATTTCCTGTGTCTACTACTCAGTAGTCGAGACGAGAAAAATAAAAAAAAATTTTATTTGTTATAAAAAATTTTTTATTTGTTTATAACAATTCTATTTGTTAATAAACAAATCCCGCCTCGAGGGGGAACGAAAGAGTACCGAAATATACTTCAGAATTTCGAAACGCGACTGCTGACCTCGTTATTGTTCGCGAGTTATCCAATTGTTAATTAACAATGTTATTAACAATTGAACAACTATATCGTGCTTGTTGATTTTTCCGATGTCCTGTATCCAAAATCCACACGTATTGGGCGCCAGTTGTAACGGGGTGGATACTGGGGATACGTAAGGCCCACGGTTAGGCCCAATCTGTCCCAACTTACCAACCTTAAGTGTGCAGTCCCACGATGCGGCCGGAAATCCCTTTGATTCCCGTGCAATGCCGTTAACAACGTCAAACACTCCGTTTGACTTATATACCGTGTGTTGGGCCCTATGCCCAAAATTGCCAACTAGGATAAACACCGGAGAGGGCGGTATTCGTAGGATAGGACGTTAACCGGTAAAATACTATCAACAATCAATATTATTGTTAATCGGCGAGAAAGATTGTCTCGCCGAGTCAATTTATTAAATTAACAAATAAATATTAATAAATAAACAATAAATGAACTTTAACAATTTGCGGGGAGTCGTACCGATGACTACCCCCGAGGTCAGCGCGAAAAGAATCGGTTAAAATCTATTTAACAGTCGATTACGAGCAACCGATCCGGATATGATCGGCTGCTTAACCTGATGGCATACGTCACACCGTGTGACGTATGAATCACTGACGTAGAGAGCTTTTACGTAGAAGCTTACTACGTCACGCGCGCCTTCTCTCGTGAAGTGGTTCCCGCGAACCACCGACCTTTCTATCCGTGCGGGTATTGTCACGAGAGGGGGGAAAGGAGGAACGCTTCCTCACCTGGACCGTACCAGGTAAATCGGGACGCGAAATATTCAGTAGACACGCGGGTCTAAATGTGGTGCACCACTTACCGTTTGTCTATATATCGCGCCTCGGCGGGAAACGACTGGGCAAAGGAGAGACAGCTCGTCCTCGTGCTTATCTCTCTCTCTCACTCCAACGGTCGGGAAGGCGGCCGGCTCTTGGCTTCCTTCCTTCTGCCTTTCTCGGGGCCGTGCTGCTCCGCACGCCGACGTGGAGGTTGGTGGGGAGAAAAACCTCACACCCACACACGAACTGCACCAGTCTAATCACTTTTTACCGTCTTAAAAATCACTCGGCAATTGTCAACACCTTGTTGTTGCCGATCGCGCGCGAACTCTCTAACGATACTCCCTTGCGCACGATTCTCGCGCGCGTTCCCTGCGCGCGCCGCGCTGTATCTCCTCTTTTCACGTTGCTTACCTGATCGGTAACTCGCTTACCGTTACAATATATATATATATATATATGTGGTAATGAACAATTAACTTACCAAAAATAGTAAAGTGCATAAACTTAATTGTAGTATTTAGTAAAAACCTATTAAAATTTTAGATTATTTTAAACGGATCTAAATAGAACTATACCTCCTAAGATTAATTTATTTAAGTCATCGCCAAGAGTTCTATATGTCATTAATATTTTGTACTTTTAGAGTAATAAAACTTTCTACTTAATTAAATTAATTTTTGTATTAGTTTTAAAAAATTATTTATAACATTTTAGTGGTATATAAATAAAAACCTGTTTCTTCCATTTCTCCCGTAATTCGTAATTTGCACCCTCTTTCAAAATTTGCGTTTTAATCCATAATTATATCCAATTATTTTTTCCTTTAGTTACAGACCCCATATATTTATTTTAATTATTATAAACAAAGACATTCCTTAAATAACCTTTTGTTTCTAATAAATACATACTTGTTTATTTAAGATATTGTTTTATATAAATATACGTAATCTACTTACTTATATATCCATACAATTTTTAAATTTTGATTTGAATAATATTTAAATTAAATACTACTAAAATAATAATTTTCGAAAAACTTTTGAAATGTAATTCGTATTTTATATTGCCACTGTTAAAATTTGAATTTTCTTTTGCCATTACTGTTTATAATAGAATTATCTTAAAAATGCAATAATTAATGTATTTAATTTTTAATTTATTGTATATTTCACATATAGATATTTGAAAAGTGTATGTTATACTTGATTAATATTTATTTTATCTTCGAAAATTTGTGCATATATTTAAAAACATTACATTAAATTTTAGGTCCGTTTTTATTTTATGAGTTTTATCAGGAATAAGTAAACTAATACACATTCTTTCAAGTTATATTCACAACTTTTTTTTGCGCACGGAAAAAATACATATTTTATCTATTCTTGAAAAAACAAGTAACACGTACACACACACACACGCACACACACATACACACACGCACACGCACACGCGCGCACACACACACACACACACATGCACACACACACACACACACACACACACACACACACACGCCCGCACGCACGCTCCACACTTATATATATGACATACATATATATATATATATTATATATGACATACATATATATATATATATTATATATGACATATATATAACATATATATATATAACATATATATGACATATATATATGGGGTATTCCACGTGAAGTGGTCCGATCAAAATTTTAAAATGCACCAAATTTTGGGTACACTTTGCAAATGTTTTTCAGAATACAGAAAAAAATTTTTAGGTACTGGAATCTATTTGCTCAAAAGTTATTCTAACCTCAAAAAGTGAATTTTTCCATATTTTTTTGAACACCAGCTGGGTTTACCGCTATATAACTCAAAATCTATCAACTTTTACTATATAACATTATATGTAACATTCGTTGCTACTTATATCTAGAATTTATTCTTCTGGGTTAGAATTTCTAATCTCAAGGTCAATGTTACATAAACTACATGTCAATATTCAACTTGAAAAAAGTGCAAGTGCGCCACCTTTGATTTTTTCATCCAAAAGTCTAAAAGAAAGCTTGGAGCAATACCTTTCAAATGGTCTGTAGCATTTTTATGGCCTCCAATTCTGTAAAAAGTTATGACAATTTAAAGAAAGACAAAAAATTCACAAAAATTAACATGGTAATTCCCATTTAAATTTTTAAAAAAATTTCGTGTTTCTTTAAATTGTCATAACTTTTTACAGAATTGGAGGCCATAAAAATGCTACAGACCATTTGAAAGGTATTGCTCCAAGCTTTCTTTTAGACTTTTGGATGAAAAAATCAAAGGTGGCGCACTTGCACTTTTTTCAAGTTGAATATTGACATGTAGTTTATGTAACATTGACCTTGAGATTAGAAATTCTAACCCAGAAGAATAAATTCTAGATATAATTAGCAACGAATGTTACATATAATGTTATATAGTAAAAGTTGATAGATTTTGAGTTATATAGCGGTAAACCCAGCTGGTGTTCAAAAAAATATGGAAAAATTCACTTTTTGAGGTTAGAATAACTTTTGAACAAATAGATTCCAGTACCTAAAAATTTTTTTCTGTATTCTGAAAAACATTTGCAAAGTGTACCCAAAATTTGGTGCATTTTAAAATTTTGATCGGTCCACTTCACGTGGAATACCCCATATATGTTGAATTCTGAATTCTTAGACACGGCGGCGGCGGCGGCGATGGCGGCGAAATATTTATATATTATAGAGATATATATATATCTCTTTGCGGCCACTTCTCAAACAACTTGCTAACAGTTTTTACCTCTGTAGGCGTTCTCTCACGGGATGGAAAAAATTTCGTCTCTTTCTATCTTTCGCATCTCCTATGACGCTATCTCTTTTTGTTGCCATCGAATGAAAAAGAAAGTGGAAATAGCAAAAATTCGAGAATCGGAATTCAGCAAGCAACTTTAATAACATCGAATTTCTCCACTATGCACTTATGAATTCAAACCGGATTTATTGTAAAGTGAAAACTTATATAAAAAATGGATGTGAGATTTGTAATTGCATAAATAGATAGTATAATTTTAAATGTACGAAAATATAAAAAATCTGAGGGGTTAGTTAGCTGTATAATAAGGGCTTACGCGCCTGCATACTTGCGTGCAGGCGCTATCGCGCCTTTTGATCTGGATTCCGAGTGAGTTTTACAATTAATTCCTATAAGCTACGGGGCTTTGGAATAATTAATATACACTATAAATATAAAGTAAGTATGTGACATGCAGTTAGGACTGCCATGTCACAACCTGTTTCTTCCATCTTTCCCGTAATTCGTAATGTGTACCCTCTTTCAAAATTTGAGTTTTAATCCATAATTATATCCAATTTATTTTTCCTTTTAGTTAGAGAGCCCATATATTTATTCTGATTATTATAAACAAATTCATTTCTTAAATAACCTTCTGTTTCTAATAAATACATACTTGTTTATTTAAAATATTGTTTTACATAAATATACATTATCTACTCACTTATATATCCTTACGATTTTGAAAGTTTTATTTAAAAAATATTTAAAATAAATGCTTCTAAATTAATAATTTTTGAAAAACTTTTCACATGTAATTCATATTTTATATTGCCACTATTAAAATTTGATTTTCTTTTGCCATTACTGTTTATAATAGAATTATTTTAAAAATGCAATAATTAATGTATGTAATTTTTAACCCATTGTATATCATATGGATATTTCGAATAGTGTATGTTATTTGTGACGTGGTATTCGCGTGCCTGGGTGAAATTAATTAATTAATGTAATCAAATTAACCGTTGGGCCGCGTTGCCCAATACCGCGCACATAATTAATTTATTTATTCGTGAACTGCGGGCTGTCGCCAGGAACACGAGTTCGCTGGGACGATCGGTATGGAGGATTCGGGCAATCCTCCTTGCCTCGACACGATATAAATTAATATTAACGAATGTCGGCGGGAGCGGGGAGAAATAAAATAAACACACAATGAATTAAAATAAAAGGATTAAAACATTTATTTTAATATATTTAACAATTGGCCATCCAGGCCGTGTGCCGCGAAAATACAGAACACGCGCGGGCGGAAGTCCCGGGAAACCTGTCGGATCGAGATCCTCGCCTGCGACAGGTTTCGCTCCCAGGAACCGCTGTTCGAGTACCGCTATACTCGAACACACTCCCGTGGTACACACACACACAAGGGTGGGGGGAGGGTCACGATAATAAATAACACTTACCGGACGCTCCTCGGCGACTGGTCGACCTCCTTGACAAGAGGACGACCGGTGGTTGAGGTGGTGAAGGCGGCCCTTGCCGCGGCGAGCGAGTCGCGATTCGCGGTATCACTCGCGCACGACCCCGTCCTTGGTTACACACACTCACAAGCACAGAACACGCGTTCAGCCCACCCGGGTCTCCGCACCTAGCTCTGCTCCGAAACAACCGTTCACAGAGCTTAATGCAGGAGGGGGGTGGGGCGCACTCTCGGCACTCACGAGCAGTACGGAATCACGTTAAAACAATGATACGTCTTGGTCGACGGATCATTACACACTGCTTAGGCGATCGCCTAATTTCCCGAAAAAGGGATGGGAGTGGGGAAACTCACACACTCTTTCGCGCTCCCATCCCTACGTATAGTCGCGCGCGTAATTGCACACTCGTAGTAAAGTAAACAACTGTCGTCGGTTGGCCTTGACATACGAAATGCTCCGACGACTTACAATTCGCGAATTTAAGTACTCTATTCGTCGTGAATAGATTGTGTGGAGATTTCCGTCACAAAGCCCCCCCCCCCCCCTAGACTCCACTTCCCTCGGGAAGGCCGAGTCGAAAGAAAGGCACAATCTATCCACGACTGCGCGCTGTACGTTTCTCTTCTTAATGTCGGGAAGGAATACAATCCCTAAGGATCCGGACCACCTCCTGCCCTATCTCTCGTGCAATGTCGGAAGGGAGGTTGGCGGCGTCCTCCAGCAGCAGACGACATTCCCTGAGAATGTCCGTCTCGTTTCTGGATTGGTCGGCCGTCGCCGGTGACCCAGCCGATGAAGCCCGTACTTCTTGGACAGTACGGTGTTCGGACCCAACCCCCCGTTTCTGTGTCGGCTTGCGAGGTGGTTTAACCCATTAAGTCCCAAAATGACATTTTTTAATCACGGTTTTCAACGGCTGTACTATCTGATAAAAAAAGCTGTAAAAAATTTGAAAGATAGTGTTTCCGACGTAAAATTAACTGATCTTTCAGAATATGATATTCATTTTTTCAAAAAATGCACCTTTGACGAGCTATTTAGGTTTTTTTGCAAAAATAACGCGAATTTTCGAACCTCTTTTTTTTTATCGAACGTTTTCGTATTGAAATCTCATAAGGATTCTTGTTATAACTATGAAAACCACGTCAAATGATCCTAAACTTGAAGTTAAGTCATTGACAATTGTCAAATTTCATGTGGAAATACACAAAATGGCGGCCTAAAGATAGAAAAAATGTCAAAATCTTGAGGAATTTTTTACTCGAAAACGATGGACTTTAGGAAAAAATTTTATAGAATAAAAAGTTCTTAGAATTCATCAAAGAATACGCTGGAATTTTTTCAGAATTTTTCGACGACTTTATTAAATTTTCAAAAAATTTGCACTTTTGAAAAATCCAAAAAGTCGTCAAAAAATTCTGAAAAAATTCCAGCGTATTCTTTGATGAATTCTAAGAACTTTTTATCCTATAAAATTTTTTTCTAAAGTCCATCGTTTTCTAATAAACGTTCACTGAAGTCTATTTTTGTCTATTATTTACGAATTTTGCGTTATGGTTCGTTATTGTATTACTGTTTATTAATGATTTCATATGGGATGTAACAATATTTTTTCACATTATTTTATTAAAAAATATTTCTTCACAGTATATATTTTTTTATTATTTTTATCTGTTTTTTAATATTACTGATAAATTTCATGGTCGATAATACAGAACATTGAAAAAAATAGGTTTTTTGGAGATTTGCCATAAAATTGCAATTTCTTTCAAATGACGTATCTTCATAAAACAAGACATTGATAGAATAATCTCTGCTCAAAATAATAGTATTATATCTCAGTTATGAATTGTGAAGGAAATATATATAAAAGAATGCTGTAGTTTGGTAAACTAATAATATAAATTATCACTATAAGTAATTATATTACTTATAATTATACTTATATTATAATAGAACTGATATTACTTATTCAAAGTAATATAAAAATGTTGTCATCAGCAAAACGTAAATAATAGACAAAAATAGACTTCAGTGAACGTTTATTAGAAAACGATGGACTTTAGAAAAAAATTTTATAGGATAAAAAGTTCTTAGAATTCATCAAAGAATACGCTGGAATTTTTTCAGAATTTTTTGACGACTTTTTGGATTTTTCAAAAGTGCAAATTTTTTGAAAATTTAATAAAGTCGTCGAAAAATTCTGAAAAAATTCCAGCGTATTCTTTGATGAATTCTAAGAACTTTTTATTCTATAAAATTTTTTCCTAAAGTCCATCGTTTTCGAGTAAAAAATTCCTCAAGATTTTGACATTTTTTCTATCTTTAGGCCGCCATTTTGTGTATTTCCACATGAAATTTGACAATTGTCAATGACTTAACTTCAAGTTTAGGATCATTTGACGTGGTTTTCATAGTTATAACAAGAATCCTTATGAGATTTCAATACGAAAACGTTCGATAAAAAAAAAAGAGGTTCGAAAATTCGCGTTATTTTTGCAAAAAAACCTAAATAGCTCGTCAAAGGTGCATTTTTTGAAAAAATGAATATCATATTCTGAAAGATCAGTTAATTTTACGTCGGAAACACTATCTTTCAAATTTTTTACAGCTTTTTTTATCAGATAGTACAGCCGTTGAAAACCGTGATTAAAAAATGTCATTTTGGGACTTAATGGGTTAACCACGCTCGTAGAGGCCTCAACGTCCATCGGGTTGGGTCGTCGCAAGCCACTAGGCCCAGCCTTCGGTGACTGCTTCTTACGAGGTTTTGGGGACGGGGTGTCCATACCTTCCTCCCCGACTGGTGGTTGGGCAGGGACTGGCTGAGCGCCGCTCTCTTCTCGTCCCTGCCGTGGTGATTCGGCTGCTGACTGGTTGGCTGAGGGAGTAGTTTGATTCTCTTGGTACTCCCTCAACTTCTGGTCTGCCTTAGCTTGGACGACAGCACTGAGGGCAACCTTCACCTGTTCGAAGGGCCCCGTGCTGTCTAAGCCGAAGGCAGCAGCCTGGCGGCGAGTCGCCTCTTCTACTCGGCGACCCACCACCACTTCCGCATAGGAGGGCTTGGGCCCAGAAGGCTTCACAAACGAGCCCTTCTTGGGTCCCTCCCTGCGGGTGGGCGTCTCCCTCCGCCGCTTCTTGGACTCGTTCTGGCTGTCCTGTTGCTTCGACCGCTTCGGTCTCTGCTGAGGTGCAGGGACCTTGGCAACCGAAACCTGGGAAGCAACCGTCGAGAACGGCGAGTATCCCCGCTCTTGGATCCAGATGGCATAGGATCGAGAGCATCTTGGACACTCACTCACTGCCACCCCTCGGCGGCCGCAATTGAAGCAGTGTATCGATTGCGGTGCCGCGCACTCCCGGTGGCTGTGGTCCATCGCCCAGCAGTTAAAACAAGCCATTTTAGGCGGATCTACCGACCTATCGAAAGGTAGAGGAACCAATCGACGGAGGACGATCCCCCTAGTAATGACTGGGCCGGATGACGACGGCCCAGCCTTGGCTTGTTCCGTCAGGGTCTCGACCCCAACATCGAGTTCCCCTGCGGTTGATGGGACTATGACGGACACAGCTCCCGCCCTCAAGCACGGACTCTCCGTCACTTGAGGGTTGGCTGGGACTCCTGACTCATAGTCATCCATCGTCAACTGCCGTCTGCCGCTGCTCTTCTTCTTCTTGCGGCGTGGGCGATTATCGGCGGCGGCCTTTTGCCGCTCCTGTTCTGCCTCGCGTAGATCTTCTACGTAGTCGGCGGGGTAGATATTGGTGGACGACCCCAGTGCTACCACCGCAGGTACGTCCACCTCCATCTGCTCCATCTGAGTCGTATCACCCGATGACGGGCTATCAATCGTCGAGGTTCGGGTTGGTCCTTCCATCTCGATGAGTACGTCGTCGATTTCCCGCACGGACTGATCACATCCAGCGAGTGGGTCATCAACGGGCACCTCGAGACAGTCGGAGGCCACTCCGTCGACCTCTTCGGCAACACCCGACGTCGGAGGGTCTTTCCCCAGCAGATTGATCGGAGGCGACGATGGATCAACACCGTCTCCTGCCTCCAGGTCTCGGTTCTGGTCCATCGGGGAGCTGAAAGAAAACAAAAGGTTAATTAGTCATAATTAAAGGTAAATTACGAATAAGGGAGGATTGCCCATTCACTCACACACAAGCATTCTCAAATATCACTCTCTCAATGCATGGCATATAGTTACCAGGCCCAACCTTCGATAACTGTTCTCATGCGAACCGATACGCAACCCTTACTGCTTTACTTGACAACCCGAGGTGGTACATATCTTTTTACATCAGATATGTATACCTCGGTCCGTTTCCGACCGGACTCTTCTAGTCTCAGAATTACTGGAGATAGTACTTCTTTAACTTCGAAGGGTCCGTCATACTTTGGTGCCAGTTTAGCAGATATGCCCTTCGCACCTTGGGAAAGCGTTCGGCACTTCCTCATGACTAGATCTCCTACCTGAAACGAGGCAATACGTCTGTTTCTGTTGTAGGTCTTTTCTTGACGTCTTTGCTCCTCGTCAATGTATTTCTTGACCAAGTCGCGTAGAGCATCAAGTCTTTTAAGACGATGTAGCCATACTTCGGGATTGTCCAGGATCTTAAATTCCTGTTTTTCCACTTCCCTGCGGAGACTCTTCACAGGTTGTGGATGACGCCCGAAGTTTAAGAACGCGGGTGAGACTTTGGTACTCGACTGCATTGCCGTGTTTATTGCATGACGAAATTCGTGCAAGTGTGTGTCCCACCCCCGATGATCCGAATCCACAAACGTCGCAATCATCGTTTTTAACGTTCTATTTGTTCTTTCCACCGGGTTGGCTTGTGGTCGGTAAGGAGGGGTTCTGACATGTTTTATGTCATACTCCTCCAGCATTCGCGACATGATGCCGTTGATGAACTCCGTCCCATTATCCGTTATTAGGAAATCTGGCGTTTCCCAACGGAAGACTACGAGCTCCTCGAATGCTTTCGACTTACCGGTCGCCGTACGTAATGGTTTGAACTCTATCCACCTTGTAAACAAGTCTTGAAATACTATGATGTATTTGTATTGACTTTTACTACGTGGAAGCTCCATTACGTCTGCTGCCACAACAGCCCAGGGTCTCTCAATGTTACGTTTACCCATCAAGCCTTGAGGACCTGCTTGAGACGTCTTATAGCTCTGACAAATCAGACACTGTAAAACAAATTGGCGGGTATCGTGGTAGATACCTGGCCAATAATAGTCTCTCGCAACACGTTCGTAAGTCTTTTCGACTCCCATATGACCCATGGATGGGTGGAAATGAGAATCTACTAAGACTCGGTTCCTCTGCTCTAGGGGTAGAACAAGGCGCCAGCCTTCTTCTCGTTCTGTTACAGAGTCCAAGAGTTTATCACTTGTAAAACGATATAGCATATCATCCTCAATTTTCCACTCCGGAAATTTCTGAGGGCATGAGCGTACATCGTTCAATCTAGCAATATACCATGGGTCTGTAATTACTTCGAACGAGGCAATCTCTTCTTCGTCGGGGTCTGGGTTGACGGCACGAGAAAGCGCGTCCGGGACATAGTGCAAGGCTCCTTTCTTATGCACTATTTCAAAGTCCCATTGCTGCATTTCAAGTATCCATCGTGCCAACCTACCCGACGGCTCTCTGAGATTTTTGAGCCATTTGAGAGCACTATGGTCGGTCACAGCCGTGAATCGATAGGCCTCAATATATGGTCTCAATCTCTTAATAGCCTATATGAGAGCCAAGCATTCTTTTTCCGTTGTCATGTAATTACGTTCAGCGCGATTTAATAATCGGCTGACGTAGACAATCGGATGCTCGAAACCCTCGTCGTCCAGTTGCGTCAACACCGCACCTATTGCTAAGTCACTAGCGTCACTTTGGACGGTAAATGGCTTAGAAAAGTCTGGACGGGCTAGTACAGGCGCTTCAGCTAACGCTACTCTAAGCTGACGAAACTCCTCCTCCTGCTCCTCGCCCCAATCCCAAGCCTGGTCTTTACGCAGCAACTTGGTAAGGGGAGCTTTAATGTCAGCTTCTCGATTAATGAATCGAGAGAACCAGCCTACCATCCCGAGAAAGGATCTCAGCTGTTTGACATTACGAGGAGTAGGGTAATTAAGGACTAGAGCGACTCGTTCCTCGTCAGGCCTCAAGCCGTCCGCGTCCAATTTGTACCCAAGGAACGTTACGCTGGAACAACAGAACTCACACTTCTCTCGATTCACTTCGAGTCCAGCGTCATTCAACGTCCTTAGTACGTATTCGAGCCATTTTAGATGGTCCTCAAAAGTTTCGGTAATGACGATCAAGTCGTCTAGATAACCAAACACATGAGGTTCCACCTTAGGCCCGAAAATTGCATCTATAAGCCGTGCAAAAGTCATAGGAGCATTCATGAGGCCAAAAGGCATTCTCGTGAACTGCCACAGCCCGGACCCTGGTACAGCAAATGCAGTATAATGCCGGCTCGCCTCGGCCATTAATATTTGAAAGTACGCTTTCTTAAGATCGATTTTTGATATGTACCTTGCATTATGCAGCTTATCCAATATGTTATCCATATTAGGAATTGGATAAGAATCACGTTTTGTGACTGCATTAAGGTCTCGAAAATCGATACAGAAGCGATAACTTCCTTCGTCCTTGCGGACGATGACCGGAGCAGCTGACCAATCACTCGCACTCGGTTCAATAATGCCCTTGTCAAACATCTTTTTGACCTCACTCTTGGCAAATTCGAGGACCTTGGGAGACATACGTCTTGGCTTATGACGAACCGGTCTTGCACCAGGATCAACCTCTATGTGGTGCTCCGTTAACGTCGTAAAGCCGTGGACGTCTCCCGAGGGCAAGAGTAGGCTTTCAACTAACTCTTTGACTTGTTTCCGCTGGTCGTCCTGTATCTCAATTATACCAGCACATTCAGCGGAAATCCTCGAATCGATGTCAAGAGATGTATCTCTGACGAAGTGTCTCCAATCACTCTCGCCAATACGCCAAATAGCTTCGCCTAATTTGACTTCCATATTCCAATGTTGTAGAAAATCCATACCGAGAATGATGGAATGCTCAATATTCTCTACAATTCTCAGTTGGATATTGCCATCAAGGCCTTCTACACAGAATAGGATGTCAATTAGGCCAATGACTTTAAGAGCTGGTCCAGCCACACCTTTCACGATAACCTTGACAGGTCTCCATTTAAACTTGTACTGTTCGACAACATCTGATCGTACAAGAGAGACCATGGCGCCAGGATCGAAAAGTGCTTTAAAGTCCTTTCCACCGAGTCGTACCAAAAAGAATAGCCGGTTATCCGATTGGATTCCAGCAATTATCTGATCGGTTTGACTATCGTCGTTAGGAGTCGATGCCGTGCGCGTCATTTTAGACGTACTTGGTACGGCATCTGCCCCCCCCCCTGAACTGTACTTCTCGGCAACGAGCTTGTACGGTTCATGTTATGCACACCATCGACAACTATATTCTCCACCAGGGGCTCGTTGTTGAGGACAATTTCCTTCTCCACCAAGGGCTTGTTGTCCTCATTACTTGGTGTGTCACAACGTGGTGACGATGAGCAACAACCAAGGTCGTTCACTCCGATGGTGCTAAGCGGCTGAGATAACGATCTCTTTACGCTTTCTTCACCAACAATATCTCTGCTATCAGAGTATATTTGCCTTTGGAGTTCCTTAGACCAATCTTTAGCCTCACGCTTTTGTTGGTCTAATAAGGTTCCTTGTTCTGTTTTACCTTGCAAAGCTCGGGTGGGACTGACAGGTTGTGTTCTAAGAACTTTTCCATCTGTCGAATCCCCAGAACGTTTAGAATCCTTACACTCAGACTTACTTTCGACACCAACTTCGGTCTGAGAGGGAATTTGATCTCCGTTAAGGACTTTAGAGAACTCAGCAAATGATTTGCTAGACTTCTTAAAGAGTTTAGAGCGTTCTCCAACCTTAAACTCTTGCCCTTGTAAACCATGCGGTCTACTTACTGCAGTGCAGGGCGCCCGGGGCAGCTCGGGTGCCCTGCGTTCAGGTTTCCCACGTTTTGGAGGAATCTGACGCAGTTAGGACATGTTTGGAGTGTAACGCCACTAGTTCCACACAGCTGGCACTCCTTTGCTACCAATTCGGTAGAGCACTGCTCAGCGGAGTGCCCAATGTTTCCGCATCGGTAGCATGTTCGGCTCGGGCAATCCGACGACCTATGACCGACTTTTTGGCATGTGAAACACACGCCGACAAAGTTGGTACTCAGGTTCGTTGGGTTTACTGCCGTCGCCTGTGGTTGCACATACCTCACCAGGTTTTGTGCCATTTGCGGGACAAAAACATTTTGCTGGGGCAGTTGAGAATTCATCAAAGCACGTCTTTCTCTTTTGCCCGAGCTCTGTTTTTGTTGTCCAGGTGACTGTTGAAAAACAGGCACGTACGATACGGATTTCGAATTGGGGGCACTCACTCCATTATTCGATTTGCCGTATCGTTTCTGAAAACTATTAGCGACGTTGGAAGTACCGTACACAGCGGCTGCTTCGTATTCGCTTTAAGAAGAGTTTAGCGAGTTTTTCGCACTTTTCTTGCTCTTCTTCTTAATAGTTTTCTTAGACGACTGTTTGCCCGAATGAGAAGACTCATCCTTACTCTTTTCGGTAACAGTCGCCACTTTACCCGAAACTCGTGCTGCACCACTCTGTTTCGGAAAAGCTTCTGGTACGAGCTTCTCGCGCTTAACGTGGGAACTGGAAAATTTCGTGTCCCAAGTTAAATGCTGCTCGTATTCTTTACCGTAGCTTGTCAAATCAGAGAAATTCCTGATTTGTCGTACTGGTATGTACCTACGGTAATCTGGCCTCATCTGCGAGTAGGCCATCTTCACCTGTTGTTCTAATGAGGGAGGGCATTTAAACTTATTTACGATCGCTCTGAAACAGTTCAAGAACGTCGTAGCCTTTTCTCCCTCATTTTGTGTTCTTGATCGAAGTTCCATGAGTAAATCTTCGTTATTTATTATACGGCCATACTCATTTAGGAACTCGATCTCAAAATCACGCCAATCTCGAAGAGATGGCTGAACTGTTCTATACCAGAACAGTGCTGATTTTGAGAACACATTGGGCAGGGCACTGAACATCCTGCGATCTGAGAACTCGTTGTCATTTCTGAAGTCGTGCAAACGGTTCAGAAACTCTTCCGCGTCCTTTTTGGTCTCACCATCAAAGGACATGTTCCAGATACGCAGCTCTCGTGCGCACCCTGTCCGATCGTGCGTTCGGTTATCGTCTTCACGATACCTTGGCCTGGCTTCGTAGGACTCTCTTTCCCGACGGTCATCTCTATTATCCGTCCGGGAACTCCTACGCCTACTGGTAGAGGGATTCCTATTCTCTTGTCGGCCTTCAGCCGCCCTACGAGAATCGGACCTCCTACGAGCAGGTTCGCGATCAGACTGATACCCATCGGACGAATCCGTCTGAGTACTCTGATCGCAAGTGGCCACCGCACGATTCTCTCGAGGCGTTTCTTTACGTCTGTCCGACCTCTCTCTGTGACCTTGCTCCGGAATTTCCGGCTGTGTTCGGTCGTCGAGTTTACGGTTGGACTGACGTTTATGAGTACGTCTCTCCGTACAGCTTTCACGACGTTCATCGCTGCTTGAGGCTCTACTCACAGAACGATGGTGTCGTGAATTTCGTGTACTCACGCCTCTCTCTTCTATCTTGTCCTTCACAAGTCTTAGAAGAGGTCTCACGACGTCTCTATTCAAACCTCGGTTTTTCGTATGATTGAACACTGACGTCATTAGGAAGGTCATATCCATTTCTATCATCAACAAATTGACGTTCGGTTGTATTAGCTTCAGGTTGCCTGTTGTCGTATTGTCTAGAGGTGTATCCTCGTGACGTACGACGGTCGGCTTCCGTCTGCGAACCCAAGTCAAAATGTTGTGTTGGCACTTCACTCTCTCTAGTGCCAAGATGTCCGCTGTTTCTCTGCTCTTCAATTGGGAGGTAATGTGCGGGTGCATAAAAACCTCCGAGTTGAGCAGTCGTCACGGTCGTAACCGTCGACGTAGTTGTTGTGCACGAGGTTGCAGCCACCGAAACAGGAACATAAGGGATTGCAGTCGTGGTCATGTTAGCTGCCAGTACCTCACCAAACCGTTTAGGTATAGCACCTGTTGATGCCAACCTCGGGCTTTGTGCAGTACTCAATGGCGAGTTTCTATACTGACCACTTGGTGACAGAGTTCCATCTTCTTCAGGAATGGGTGCTCTGTCACTAGCAACCCTTTCGCGATCCGACATTTCGGATTCGCCAGAAACTTCCGTTCCTGATGGGACCACACTCCCTTTCCTGGAACGAGGTTTCCTAATTTCCCATAGTTCCTGACATACCAGAGGTTTATGTGCAGGCTCTGCCCTTACATTCTCATCGTATTCAGGGAACCATGGTATTTCCAGATTAATGTCTACACATCTTATCCGGTGACGCAAAAGGCGTTCGCGGCACTCCGCCTCTTCGCCATTTGCGTTTAAACTCAGATGCTCCAACTGGGCATACACTGCCTCAATCGGAAGCTTCTTCGTTTCCCGACGAATATCCCTAGCTATGCGTGATTCACGCATAAGCTGGGCCATTCGGGCTTCATAGCTGCTGGCCATTATTTTTTTGACCAGCAGCAGCCGACGTGTTACGTCGGGAGAAGTACTCTCAACCGGGATTTCAGATGAAATCCCTAGTGTTTCAAATACTTCGGAAGTATCCAATTTTCAATTGGAAATTATTTTATTGGACTCACCACAATAAAATAATTATTACTCCCAACGAGTAAAAAAAAATTTGGTGTCGGCTTAATTACAATAAATTGTAAAAATGCACCGACTAGTGTACCAACAAAATTAATTCACTTAATTAAAATCCAAAAGATTTTCTTTAAAAGGAATTTATTTCGTCCTTAGAAGGACAAAATAATTAAATTTTGTTGGTTAAATTTGTGGCAAATCACACACTTAACACTTGCACCAAATTAAAATTAATTATTTAACTAGCTCACAAGTCTAAATAATTAATGTTTATAATAGTGTCTTGTGACTCACACACACCAAGACTCTATACAATTGCTTCTGCAAGCAAAAATAATTAATTATTAACAAAAAGAAATCTCTAAATTATTTCAATATTGTCGGTAATTTACCAGTAATGGTAAATTTAACGATTTCCCAAAATATCTCTCTCACCAGTTATAATCCAAAAGATTCCTCACTGGCGAAAAGAATTTATTTGGTTATGGAAAATGAAATAATTAAAGTTTCAATCTATTAATAAATACAGAATAACAAATTATAAAGGAAGAAAAGAAAAGAAAATTAAATTATTTATCTTACTAACGAGCCTAAATAATTAATTTTAAAATAAATATAAAAATAAATACAGTGTCTTGTGATTCACACACACCAAGACACTATTTATTATTTTGCTTTTCCAAGCCCAAAACAACAAAAAAAAATTTTTTTCTTTATAATTCACACTACACAACAAACACAAATTTAATTAAATTATTTCAACGGTAGGTTTGCAACAAAATAATTATTTCACTAATTGTCGTCCCAAACGACAATTTTTCAGCGAAATATATTTATTTTATCCTAAGAAGGACTAAATAAATAATTTATGTTGCTACCAAGTTGAAATAATTTATATTTCCCTTTTTAAAATAAATTGAACGAAAAGGAAATGAAAATTTAATTATTTAACTTGCTAACAAGTCTAAACAATTTAATTTATACACCGAATTATTTTACTCAAACACACTAAAAAAAATTATAACCAATTATTTAACTAACACACAAGTCTAAATAATTGGTAAAAATGTGTGGAGATATAATTTAAACACACAAAAAAAAAGAGAAGAAAGTTTTTTTTTTTACATGTATTAAAATTTCTCGGCAAATATCGAATACAAAATATTAGGTTATATGCCGATCATTAAAACACATGCAAAAAAAAATTTAATTATTTAACTCACTCTCGAGTCTAAATAATTGTATATTATAACTCTCGTATCTTTGCGGAACACTCACACAAAGATACTTAACATTAATTGTTTAACTTGCAACAAGTCTAAACAATTAACACGAGTTATAAAAAAAAATTTTTCTCACACTCAAAAATTTCAAAATTATAATACAAGTATCGTGAACAGTAATACTTAATCAATACCAAATATTAAATCAAGTAATTACTGTCAGATAATTGTAATAAAGAAATAATTTTAATTATTTTACTCACACACGAGTTTAAATAATTAATATTACAACTATTGTAACTTTGCGGCAGATTCACACAAAGTTACTTACTGTTAATTATTTAACTTGCAAACAAGTCTAAATAATTAACAATAGTTGCAAAATATATTTTATTCACAAAGAATTATACATATATTATATAAATAAATAATAATAAATAATAATCACAATTATTAAATTATAGCTACCATATAATATATGTCAGGGAGGGGAGAAAGCAACAAAAATTTCGCTCTCGAACTCAAAAAATCAAACAACAATAATTGTTTCGCCGCGTCCCGTATAAAAGAGAATTAAATTATTTAAAATTTTCTTTAAAAGGGGGGAGGTGGGGCAGCTACCTCACCAGAAAGGATCTAGTTTTGAAACACTCTCACACCATAAGATACATACTAGATCCCGCGCGGGAACGAAATTATTTTATTATATTGGGAAAAATAAAAATAATTCGCCGCAATGGTTTCTATCGGCCAAACCAGCTGCGAAGACTTTATACACGCGAAGGGGCTAGGCGATCGCGCTATCTCTCTCACTCACACACCTATAGCCCGCCTAGCACCTTACTCCGATTCCCCGCGACTAGGGATTCTCTCTCTCTCACTCCCACTCGCGGGCGCAATCGGAGAGAGCCGATGATGATTGGCTCTCGCGAAGTCTTTCCTTTGCGCTATTCGGGGGGGATTCTCGCTGCCCGCGATCCGCGACGCAAGCTACTCTCTCCCTACTTTGATGCTCCCATACAAGCTAGCAAAGATCTCCCGTCAAGCTTGCGATCGAGAGAGACCGATCTCGGTGAGATCGGGCGCTTCCGGCTAAACACGGTCGCGCGCGAACTCTCTCTCGATATACCGGTATATACCTCTCCTCGGATACCCGCGCAAGAGGGGGAATACTCCGGTATAGAGACGCGTCTCACACGCCGTCTCTCGCGCTCTCTCTCTCTCTCTCACACTCTAACTCGTATAACTCACTCTCTCTCTCTCTCTCTCTCTCTCTCTCTCTCTCTTTACCCGCTCCGTTTCGCCGCGACACTGCTCGCGCGCGAAAATATGGCCGACAATTTTACTTTAATTTAAAATCGTTGAGGACGAAACCGAATGTCCTGTCACGGTCGCCATTTGTGACGTGGTATTCGCGTGCCCGGGTGAAATTAATTAATTAATGTAATCAAATTAACCGTTGGGCCGCGTTGCCCAATACCGCGCACACAATTAATTTATTTATTCGTGAACTGCGGGCTGTCGCCAGGAACACGAGTTCGCTGGGACGATCGGTATGGAGGATTCGGGCAATCCTCCTTGCCTCGACACGATATAAATTAATATTAACGAATGTCGGCGGGAGCGGGGAGAAATAAAATAAACACACAATGAATTAAAATAAAATGATTAAAACATTTATTTTAATATATTTAACAATTGGCCATCCAGGCCGTGTGCCGCGACAATACAGAACACGCGCGGGCGGAAGTCCCGGGAAACCTGTCGGATCGAGATCCTCGCCTGCGACAGGTTTCGCTCCCAAGAACCGCTGTTCGAGTACTGCTATACTCGAACACACTCCCGTGGTACACACACACACAAGGGTGGGGGGAGGGTCACGATAATAAATAACACTTACCGGACGCTCCTCGGGGATGGCCCAGCCGATCCTCGGCGACTGGTCGACCTCCTTGACAAGAGGACGACCGGTGGTTGAGGTGGTGAAGGCGGCCCTTGCCGCGGCGAGCGAGTCGCGATCCGCGGTATCACTCGCGCACGACCCCGTCCTTGGTTACACACACTCACAAGCACAGAACACGCGTTCAGCCCACCCGGGTCTCCGCACCTAGCTCTGCTCCGAAACAACCGTTACAGAGCTTAATGCAGGAGGGGGGTGGGGCGCACTCTCGGCACTCACGAGCAGTACGGAATCACGTTAAAACAATGATCCGTCTTGGTCGACGGATCATTACACACTGCTTAGGCGATCGCCTAATTTCCCGAAAAAGGGATGGGAGTGGGGAAACTCACACACTCTTTCGCGCTCCCATCCCTACGTATAGTCGCGCGCGTAATTGTACACTCGTAGTAAAGTAAACAAGTGTCGTCGGTTGGCCTTGACATACGAAAGGCTCCGACGACTTACAATTCGCGAATTTAAGTACTCTATTCGTCGTGAATAGATTGTGTGACGATTTCCGTCACATATTATACTTGATTAATATTTATTTTATCTTCAAACAATTTTGTATCTGTATTTAAAACATTACATTGAATTTTAGATCCGTTATTATTAGTGAGTAAACATTTAAAAATTTTATGAGTTTTATCAAGACCACTCTGTAGCACAGAAAATTTCTGCTGCTGTTTCAGAAATTTTCTATGAGGCAGGGTGGTCTTTTTCTGTGATATGCGTGTTGTATATTTTTATACACACACACACAAACACATACCCACCACTCTGTTTCTTGGATATAGCTGGGAAGCTATTCGAGCGGGTCATTTGTGCCAGGCTACAAGCAGCCATTGCACAGGAAGGCGATCTGTCCGACAATCAGTTCGGTTTTCGGAAAGGGCGCTCAACTATTGACGCTATAAGTCGAATTGTCGAGCTGGCCACCAATGCCATTGGTGGTACTAGGAATTCTAGGCGCATGTGTGCTATCATCGCACTGGATATCCGCAATGCCTTCAACACGGCTCGGTGGGACAATATTATATTGTCCTTGGAACAATTAAAGGTGCCGCTCTACCTACGCAAAATCATCTCTAGCTACCTCACAGAACGGATCCTCCTCTATGACACCGAGGATGGCGCGCACTCCTAGAACATCACCGGAGGCGTGCCGCAGGTTTCGGTCTTGGGACCTCTTCTTTGGAACGTCATTTACGACGGACTGCTTAGGCAGCAGCTTCCACAGGGAGTGTCGATGGTGGCTTTTGCGGACGATGTGGCTTTGATCGTCGTCGCAAGAAGCATCGATGAGATAGAATATCTCGGAGATGTCTCTATCGCGGTAGTGGCTGAATGGTTGAGCACCCATGGGCTGTGTCTGGCGGCCGAAAAGACCCACGCGGTACTTATCTCCAGAACGAAGCAAAGGAGGTACGCCACCTTTACTGTAAATGGTAAACGTGTAAGATCGGCGATCACGGTGAAATATCTAGAAGTCATCTTGGATGCGCGGCTAACATTCAAGGAACATCTACTAATTGCAGTATTACATACAGCTTGAAGTAGTCGTTTGACTGCTTCAAAAGTAAATTTTGATGTCATGGATATTTCATCCCATATTATAATTTTTACTTCTTTCAAATTTTCACCATCCTTTGAATTAGATTTTATATTACATTTTGTACTATCTGTTATATTGAGTGGTAATTTAAATGTTGTGTGCACCGTTTTTCCATTTTTTTATAAATTAGCTGCAATACCTGTCCAAGCAACAAATAAAAATGGTATATTTGAAATTTTCAGATAGTCTATTAAAACATTAAGCAAGTAACTTTTTCCACTTCCTCCTGGTCCATCAATAAAAATGCATGTTCTCTTTGCATTTTTTATACATTCCAAAACTGTATCATAAATATATTTTTGTTATTCTTTTAATGAATTTATTTTAAATTGTAATTCATTTAACATGTTATTTTCATTGTAGAATGTTGATAGATCATCGGTTTTTTGTATATACATAGATATGCTTGGTAAATTAAAATCATTTAAAGAATACCCATTGATTAGTAAATTTTCATTAATTGCATTTAGTGCTAAGTTTTCACCGACACATTTTTCTTATTTTGGGTGATAAAATAAATGTTTGCTTTTTTCATATAAATTTCTTGCATTTATAGGATTATGAAAAATGCAAATAAATGCAAGTAATTCGCAAAGGGCAGTAGGAAAGTGTAATTGCGTTGCTTCCTCTAAACATCTATCCCACTCTTGATCCTCATTAACCAAATGTTTAGCTATAGCCGTCTCATAAAATGTGGGATATATTTACCATCAACGTTACGTAAATCTTCAAATAATGATGCACCTTTAATATGTAAAAGCAATAATCTAATAAAATATTTTTCACGATCTTTGGTATTAACCAAATACATTCTACTTAATATGGGTTTGTTTGTTTTATTCTTTTTCTCCAAATTTTCGTTTTATTACTAAATACATAATGAATTGGTATGTCGGAATATAAATAATTTCGTGCTTTAGTATCAACTTGATTTAATTTAAAAAATGCTGTCAATGTAGTTTCTATATTTTCATTTTTTATTTCTTCTTCCCTGCCTTCTTCAAAGTAAACTTCCTGTTCGCCTTCATTATGATGTAACGGTCACGCTGGGGATGAGGGCGCGGCGTCAAAGACGAAATAAATATTTAAATTAAATAAAATAATATTAATTTATTATAATAATAAAATATGGTTTGGGCGCCAGCCGCGTACGATCGCGGCGAATTTATAAAATTATGCTCGGCTGCGTGCGAGTTGCGACGACTTGTTGCGCGAGGGAGGGGAGGGCAGGAATGAAGGAAGCACACTTACGTTCAGGAGAATACCTGGTGCACGGCGTACACCCACCTTTGCTCAATGGAGATCGTCTCTTGAAGTTGCTGCTCTGCGGTTTATTGTTCACGCACACACACACACACACACACACTCGAATGCAATGCGAAATAGGTCGTGAATCGGTTGGCCAATGTTGCCTCGTTGGCGTCCCGATGAGCTCTCTCGAGCTCGGGCTCGTTCGCTGCTTCGTTGCTCGGGCCCGACGTGCGCGCGCAGCTTCTCGCGTCGAGACGTCCGTCGGCCGCCGTCGTCTCGCGCGCCCCGTGTAGTGAGTGCTCGCGGCCATGTTTACACGAAGCGGACGATGTTGCCTGAGTTGCCGCTCCCCACGGAAAGAACGGTATTGCTGGTGATGCTTACTACCAGGTAAGCCCTTATGTTTTTCCTTTGTGGCTAATAAGTCCTTTCCGTTACAGGTACAGACGAAACGGCCGATACACGATCTTCCCGCTCTCACGGCGTCCGATCAGCTAGTGCGCGGCGGGCCACTTATGAAAAGCTTGTTACAATGAATAGCTAATCGTATTCTGGAACGTGACATTTCCTGTAAGGGATATTCTAATAATCTGTGCATACTTTCTGGGGGGCATAAATATCTTGTATTAATATATTATTTAATCTCATCGTATTCACATTCATTATTTTGACTATTTTCTAAACTGTCAGAATTGTCTTCAAATTTGATACCAGCAGCTCGTAATTCAATAAATGCACAGTCGTGTCCTTTATAGCAATATTTAAATAAATATTTTATACATTGCACAGTAGAACATACTTCTACGTTAATGTGGCAATTAAATTTTAGTAGTAAATAGGGGTTATATGATCTTCTATCTATCTATTTAATACGAAAAATTAAAATTTCTATTTGCACTTGCATTATCCTAAGCGTAATGTACACAATATTGTATAGTAATTTTATGATATGTATAAAATAGTAACTTTTTTCAGTGTAATATTATCAATAAAACTTTTAAATTCCTAATGCCTAATGCACTGTCACAAAAAAAAACTAAAACTTCTGCAATAACCCTCTTCCTCTATTATATTAAAGAGCTTAAATTCGTTGTCACCGTTAGTAGCGTTAGTCGTTATTGTCGCCTTTCGTCGTTTCGTCACTCTATAAAAATTGCACTCATCTATCATAATTTGTAAACGCTAATACACCAATCGATTACTTGCGACAATCTCTAAATTATAGTTCATAATTATTTTTTTCAATTCTAGCACATAGGACTATATTGGTAAAGGATCAAAGACATAATCAGTTTTTATTGATAGTTTTTACGTAAAACGAAATTTGATTATTGTCGGTAAGGCAAGTCTACTGCATCCCCTTAAAATCGCAAAATAAAGCTATTAGTAATAGTTTTCATTTGTATTTTAATTTGTATAATTATATTGAAAGGATCTAAAGTTCTGATACATAAAAGAAAATAGAAGGAAACGCAATAAAATATTTGCTAAAATAATGAATAAAAAATAAACGTCAATTTATAACTATTATCCAAACTATCATAACTTTTGATTCTTTCAACATAAGTAAACTAACATAAATGCAAATAAAAGCTATTAATAATATCTTTATTTTCTGATTAGAATAATAGTTTTAAGCTTTATAAAAGTAAAATTATTCAAATTCGCGCAAAGGCTTTTTCTTCTTCGATTTTTGGACAAGTGCGTATATCTTTGTCCCTAGGGCGTATAAGACTAATTTTTCAGACACCTATTCTTTACTTAATATCAAAGAATTATATGTTTCAGTTTTAGCAAGATCCATGATCTAAAAACCGTGACCTCTCCTTGTTAGTACGTACTAAAGAAAATTAAATAATGTTAATTTTTATCTTACGGTTTGATTGATTAATGTCAATGTATAAATCGAAATGAGTGTTCGATGAAAGTATGTATGACTGATATTTTATAGGTTTAAATTAGAATGATACACAGACTGTAAGAATGTGTTTAAACCAACTTTTTTTATACAATAATTTAACTTAGAGTATATTGGCTTTCAACAAACTTAAAATGTACTGAATTAAACTTAATATTGTTAATTTATTATCTTATAGTTTTCAAAAAATAACATGAAAGGATTGTATGAATGAATAATTTCTTTAAATAGAGAATGTTATACATATACAATGGTATGGAAGTTTGTGTTAAAAATCATATATGCAATTAGTGTCAATGCATAAATTGAAATTTTTGTTTTCATAAAGCTGTTTATAACTAATATTTTACAGTTTTGAATTTTGACATATAGATTTCATTTGTGTTTCAGTTGAAACAATAATTTCATTTAAAGCATTGAAAATAAATGTTGTTAATTTTTTATTTTCTAGTTTGTAAAAAATGGTTTCTTTAAATAGGGAATGGATTATCTTTAAAACAGTATTCATGAAATAATAATTCGTTCACTTAAAAACATTTATTACCGATGTTAGTTTACTATATACAAAACATAAATTATAAATTGTACATTTTATGGTTTTTAAGAAATATGAATAAATTCTTTATACAAAAAAATTCTTTAAATAAAGATTGAATTTTGTATTATGCATAGACAATTAAATTAAATTGACACGTAGACTACTACTTTACTTAACCCTTTATTGCACATATTTTTCTATTCTTAGTTCCTTTATTAAAATGATGGCTTCCTGTTTAGAGATGTTGATTACAGCTAGCCAGTAATTAGATCTCTTTTAGTTCAACTTTATTTTACCAAACTAAACGGAATAAATAAAAATGTTGGTGAGAGTACATTTGATAACAACGTATTACATAACTAAAACTAAAAAGTTATGGAATTAATGAAAGTCCAAAGTCAATTGTAACTATTGCGAAAAAAACTATAAAATTATTAGTGGAATCTTTCATCATGGTGATTCTATTGAAAGCGGTCACTATACAAATATGTTACTTCAAAATAATAATCAGTGGTTTAAAATAAATGATCTGATAATTCAATGAAAACAATGAAATTACAGTTTCATCGTAAGTATTTAAAAAAAATTTATCACTTATTATATTAAATTTTTAACATCAAGTTTTAGGAATAGAAAGTATTTTGAAATAACACCTTCCACGAAGCTGCGAGAATATGCAAGTATAACGATAATTGTTAACTGATAAAATAAATATCTTCATTTCTTGCTTCTATCTTTTTTTTTACTTAGAAAAACTTCAAATTTTCAATAACTCAAAATTTGGTATTAAAAAGTAGATAAATTGTTATCAAGAAGTTGTTTGAATAGAAAGCACTGAAATGAAGCGGAATAATCGACAAGTATTTTGTACCACATCGTAAATCTAATATTTTACTTTAATTATTGAAGAATAAAGTCAAACCATGATAACAGTTTTCGCAAAAAGTAACTGCAATTGAAACTACTGAAATCAAAATAGAATCGTCAAGTATTTTGCGCTACATATTAATAAATAAATGTTTTAAATTTTATTTACCAATCTATTTTTTTGTGACATAGCAGACTTAAGGTTACATAATCAAATAAATTTCAATGTATATATTTAAAATAAATAAAATAATATAACTTGATATGTAAAATTTTAGTAAAATTTATATGATAAGTGTGTAGTATTTATTTGCAATCTGTTTAATTATGTGTGCTAACGGTTTTTGAATCTAGAGTGAAAATTTCATAATATAACTTATGTGCAACTAAAACTTATTTCGTAAACATTTCTAAGTGATTAAATGTTGTCTAATAAAAGACGTGATATTAGTTTTTGAATAGTAAATTTTATTATTGTAGTTTAATGAATATAATCACAAATTTTCTTTGCAACAATTGTGAGTAATAAAATATATTAAAGTTATTGGTAATAATCTGCACAATTATTACCTTGTATCAATATTTGTACAAATACTTATTTTCATTGCATTTTATACTCGTGAATTTATAGTTCGGATAGTAATAACGATTGCTTTAACCAGTAAACTTAATAATTTACCCGAAATTCTATTTATTAATAAATTAAATAAAAATAAATACTTATATTTAAATTTTATTATAGAATTGATTGGACAGAAACTTACATAAAGTAAACTTTCTATAAAGTAAATATCTTAAAAAGATATTTGGTATTCAAATAAACAGAAATCGTTTCTATTGTCTAAAATAAAAAATTATTTCTACATTTCAAACTTCCATCAAGGAAGTGTTTTTTAATTATTCTTTTAAACTAAAATAATACTTGCGCCACCCGTTTGCTAAGTGTTTCCAGGCGCTATTTCTTACACTCACAAAAATGGTCTCTAATTTTTAGAAGAATCCACTAACTGTTATATTAGATTCTGCTCATTATTTTGCCAAATGGATTTATTCTAAGTAGCAGAATAAAATTGTGTATAAAAAATCTTCTTTTCTAAAATATATTAACTTTAATTTTAAAACTAATTCTACTAAATTTTAAATGAATTCCACTAAATATTTGTTAAATAGTTGTTTATTATAATGTATTACGTATAAATCATAACATATGATTCACCATTACTAACTACATGTTTTTTTAGAGGTTCACATAAAAATAAATCTTCTTTTTTATTTATTACATATTCCTTTGTAAGACTAATACAATACGCATGTACATGTTCATTAAAGCCTATGTTTTTCCATCTTTTTAAAATGAAATATATGTTTTTATTATGTAGAACAATATAAATGATTTCTAAAAACTCGGGCAAAATATCATTATTATTTAACTTTAAAAAACTTTTTGCAGTGTAGTATTTACCATTTATTTCTAACCATTTAATAATGTTAAAGTTATCTTTACAATTTTGCAAATCAGATGGTAAACTTTTATTAAAACATTTGAAATTATTTAAAGCGTGCAGAGATTTCCAGTTTATTGGACCTTATTTAATAGTATCATTTACTCTTTGATTTGTCATATAAACATAACTTTGTGACAAAGCATATTTTATAGCTAAAGATACTGGCAAGTTCATTCTATTTTTAGAATTTTTAGCGTAACTTATTAATTCGCGATGTTTTGCTTCGAATCTCATGCACCAATTGTTAACTACGGGGCCGGAAATCCGAAAAAGCTCTGCATAATGAAGTAAAAAATGATGTTTTGGTTTGAGTGTTCCGGTAGGAAATAGCTTTTTCCTTAATCCTAAATATTCTTGTGCTATATAATCAATATGAATTTTAATTTCCAATTGCACAGTTTTCGATAATAAAATATCAATCAAAGACCGTAAATAAAGAAACCACTTCCATACTTTTGTATCTCTTGGAACTAAATCACCTATTAACAGAGGTAAATGTAAAACGAACGATAACATTTCGGAAGCATAGAAATTTAAATTTCCCGTTGTTAAATATGTTTTTGGAATTTCACGAGGTTTATCGCGTTGGTAAGGCCCATAGTGAAATTTTTTTATTCTATCATTTAATTCGTTCAGTGTTAATATTTTCTCATAAACTAATTTATTAATTAATAAAGGTAAATCATAACGACAAACTCCTAAAAGTAAGTCATGCATTACATCACATGCCATATTCTCAGTTACATGAAAACTTGTTAATGCATTAAAAATACATTCATTTTTTACCCCTGTTATGGCTGGATTATCTAAGCGCACGTCTACTTCATAATTAACACGATTTCTTATTAACTGTGGATTTACTATTATATCATTTGCAATAGATTCGCGGTGTGCTTTACAAAATCTGCACGGGTAATTACTTCTAAAGCACTCAACGAAACCTAAAACGCCGTTGACGCCTAAATTATCGCCAACAAACAATGCCAACACAAAATATATCTGGATTTCTTTTTCATCAATATTTAACGTAATTCCGTTTTTTTCAAGATCTTGTAATTCACACAGTAGATAATCAAAGACGCGGTTATAACCATGCTTTATTCGGTCATTTGTATTAAATAAATATGCTATAAATATGGATGATAATCGTGCTGCATATTCTGGTGGCAGACAAGAGATCATATAATACACTGCCCCTATTTTATTTATACCTTTCGTTGGGCCTAAAGGGTTATCTACTTCAAAGTCGTCATAGTAAAAGGTTAAAGGCACAATAAATTTATCTGGAAACATTTTTACAATATTTTTCCATAACGAAGTTTGCAAAAAATTTTTTACTAGTCGCGAATTACTACTATTTACTGAATTCATATTAGTTTCTAATAATGCAAAATTTCCTGGAATTTCCAAAAAAGATTTTAAAGTAGATTTTATATTGATATATTGCCCTGCAACGCTTACATTTTCTTCGTAATTTTCTCCACTTTGTTTACAATAGAATGTACGTAATTCCTCGCCAAAAATATCTTTTTTTGGTGCAAGATAGAAATTATTTTTTTCTAAAAAGGATAATCGTTTATGCTCGCTATTCAACGTTTTAAATGAATCAGAAATACAAGAAAACAAATCCTCAATTAAATCATTGAGTTCTACTTTTGAAAATTGATTATTTACTTTGTTTAATAAATTATTTTTCAACGCTGGAAGCATTTCATTATTTATAAATACGTCTATTTCTTTGTAAACTGTATCAACTGTACATCGAGGTAAAGATGGTATATTATAAAGTTTCATAAATAAAGTCGCAATAATAATTTTTATTCTTTCAGAAAAATTGACAGCATTACACTCATTATCACATTTTATCTTATTATCTAAATAATTTGTAACGTTAAGTGAATCGACATTTTCACAAATAGAAGAAAAATTATCGTATAATTTATTATCAGAAGGAACTGTATCATTAATATTAATTTCAACATTTGCTAACTCAATATCAACAGTAACGAAGGAATTGTTCGAAAGATCTTTATGATTGTTGAGAAAAATTACATTATTTTGCACTATTTTTTCGTGTTGATTGACCAAATGTTTAGCAAAAGAATGTTTCGATGTAAATAATCTCATACAATCGTTTTGTCGACATGTATAATTGCTTGTAGATGTATACGCGTGAGCGAATTCGTAGTGCTTTATTAATGCTTTAGGCGATGCTAATATTGACAGACAACAATTGCACTGATACATTTTCTTAATTTATAATGATTAAAAATAATTGATAATTAACTAAGCATTTATATACAAGTATATTTTTTAATTCACCGTTTTAATTATCTGATTTATACATTGCAAATATTTTTATTACTAATATTTAAGATGAACAAAGAATTTAATTTTCCATGAAAAAACTTTTTCGTAATTTAAAAATTAGGTATTTACATTTTTTCAATGCGATGATATAACAAAAAATTTGCAATGTCCGCAATTATTCTACACGGCCAAAATTTTTTAAATAAATAAATTTATTGTTTAACACGAACAAAATTAATAAAATATAAGTGTATTATTTTTTTTCTAACTGCTTTAGAGAGCATTCAATACTTATAACTGAGCCTATTTTCTTATCCCATTGGGTATAAATATTATATACACGATGTTGCAGTAACACGTACAGATGCTCACAATCTTTAGGGTATTGCAAATGTAGTAACATAAATAGTTTAAACAATGTGTTGCAAGCTTGCAAACCTGAATTGAAAGTCCACGAATAAGTCGTTCCCCATTTGATGTAAACTTGATCAATTGATGTCGGATTTTCTCCCACAAATACTAAACAAGGTTGTGCCCGTTCCTTTGCATTAACGTATCTAGCAGTACGTTCACTTAGTTGTTTATTTACATCTACAAGTGTCTGTAAAAGAAACAGTTTAAGAAAAAAACAGTTTAGAAGCATATTCTTTATAATTATAGAAGCCATCATTTAAAATTAATAATATAAAAATATATGATTTTTTCATTATAATTTATAATAAATCTCGTTATTTTAACAAATTTTAAATAAAAGAAAATCTTTTAATATTTAATAGAAATCTATTTGGCAATATATCAAGCATATTTCGATTATTTATTTAGAAGAATTTTCTTAAATAAAGAAAAAATAGTCTTAAAAAAAATAATTAAAATATTTAAAAAAGTATATCGCAATTACCTTGCTCCAAATATAAAAAGCATTAACTGTTTCTGCTTTTGATGGTTTTCTGAACTTTGATTTTGTCGGTGAAACTCTTGAACAATGAGGAAGTAAGTATGGTAATAGTAATACTTTTAAATTATCTATTTTCCTTTCATCGTTATCATTATCTTTATTTGTAAGGCACAACTCATAGTTATCACGTAATCTTTTTCCAAGTTCATCAGTTATAGTATTTTTCCTGAGTTGGAACAAATTATCAAAGAAATTATCCCAATTTACTTCGAAATTTAAAGCACTTTCGGGGTATACATATTTAAAATCCAATTCAAACTAAAAAAGATAAATTAAATTTTATAATAACTTTAAATTCTTTAAATAATTTGGATTATTTTAATAAAATATAATTTTTAATATTACAAGTCGTGGTCCTAATTGCGAAGTCAAAATCGGCCATTGTTTTTCAAAGATGTCGACGAAATCATCTTCATGAAATTTATTGTTACAGCGATATTGAGAAGTCGCTTCCTAGTGTTCTTTCACTGATTCCCAGGGCGATCTATGTTTTTGCAGCCATTTCATGTGACCTGTAATGGTATCTATAGAACAAAGTAAATTTGTATTATTTAAAACTGTCTAATTCCATAATTATTATTATTATTATATTATAAGAAATATAATTTACCACTGCATTCAATCGGCTGCAAATCACTTTTTTCTTCAAAAACCTGCTTCTTTTTGTTCCAAGTTCGTTTCCTAATCTTCTTAAATTATACAAAGTGTTTCGCCATTTATCGATCAACAATCCCTTGGCCTCTTTAGTTACATTTCCTTCGGAGTAAGGTGCAATATAATATAAATCCTAGAATCAATAAAAAACAGTATTATCTGTAAACAAACTTATCATTATATAATGTTGCTAAATTGTTAATACTTACTATATCTTCTTCAGGAAATAATTCAATAATGCAGCTTGCAACCTTTTTAAAAAATTTGACAGCTGAACTGTAAAATATACAAATTGATTTTAATCATAATTATGTATATATTACTGTAAAATTATATAATTAAATTAAATTCAATTATATACTATTATTAGATTGTATGAATATTTACCATCCTAAATTTGAGTTGCATCTATTTATAATTGTATAGACCAACTGTCTTCTGGATCGATTTGATAAAATTTTATTTTCAAGATACTCAGCTAAAATCGCTGTACCCTCTAACGAGTCTTCAAAAATTTATAATAAGATAATAAATAAAAAAATTACTTACTTCTTTGTAAAGCAATTGATATGTTATTTTCTCACTTTTCGCAAAAACAATTTTAATGCTTTTTGAATTTAAAGACGTTTGGTTAGAATTTGACTCGCATTCAGAATTCAATGTCGAATTTTTTTGACTGCCTGTTGATACGGATGAGGCTATATTTTCAGAAGTAGTCTGTACTTTGTTATATGCAACTGTAGATTTGTGCTTCTTATTTAGTAATTTGTCACTATCATCTGTATTTTTTTTTCCTTTTTTTGCGATTCGTCGTAGTATTACTTTGCCAGGAGCAAGATGGAAGGTCTGTAGGTAAACTAGATTCCGATAGAGAATTAGAGTCGGTTTCCTCGGCAGGTGTAACACTTGATTTCGAATCTTCGTCTGACGAGTCGTCTTTCAACGGTGCAGATTTCTTAATCTTAATAAATAATTATAGATAAAAATTAAAATACTATAATGATAAAAACATAATACTATGAATTCTTTAACTTATATTTAAAAAATAGTTGTATACATATAAATTAAAATACTGCAAATCATAAAAACTTAATAAATTTTTCTTAAATATTTTAATTAGCTTTCATTAAATTCATTAATAAAATTATACCTTCATGCGCATACATCGTTGCATACGATCTATAATTGCTTGACTAAAGCCTAAATCAAAATCAGTAAAATCTTCACTATTCATTCCGCTTAATATTCTCATATTAATACCACATGCTAAAAGAAATAATTAAGAGAAATGAAAGTTTTATAGAAATATCAAGAATAAATGTTTTCTTTTAATATAGCTTTATTATTTTATATTCTTTAAAATATTTTAAACATTGCTTATACTTACCCTTCAGTTTTTTCAAAACACCAGATGATAAACGGCACGTGTTTGAAATAAAGTCAGACAGGTCCACCAAGTGAGGATCCGTTACATACACCAAATTCAATAAACGTTACCGTACTGACGCTTAGTCGAGTACAAAAGTTTCCTCAGTTAAGGAATGTTTCATAGTTAACGCTTACAATATCCCACTCTTTTCCTGATGTGCCCGCTAGACAATGACACTTGGACTATACAATAACAGTCGTATTGTATAAGCTCACATGGTTTATGTATCGAATATATATTTATGAATATATATTACCGAGATTTATGTATAATTTGTAATTTAATTTAAGTTACGTATACGCTATAATATATAAAAAGAATTTATTTTATGAAAGGATTTTAAAAATAAGAATAATTATGATAATAATTAGAATATTTTTATAGTAATTAGTAGATTTTAATCTTATACTTAAATTTGATGATACTTATTTGTAAATTACATATTGCTAATTTTAATAGATTTACTTTTACTTTAACAAGAAACCACATAATTGGATTTATATTCTAAATATCAGAAACCATTTTTGTGAGTGTAATTATGTAATTCATTTGAATTTTAATTTGTTTACAGCAATTGCCGAGTTGTTAGATATTTATTTCAAAAGAGCATTTTTATTTTTATTAGTTATTTTTTTAATAAATAATTAATTGCATACAGGTAATAAAAAGTTAAATATTGTTTTAAAACTTTATGAGCGTAACTCGATCTAACAGTTTTTTTACGATGTATGAAGTGATAAATACTAATACAAGCGTGTAAGTAATTTTATGTAGCTGTGGGTATAAAGTGCGTTTTTTACTCACTCACGAGTTTTTTATTCACCACACAAGAATATGCGGAGTGATCGCGATTCATATTTCTCACTAACTACTAGAAAAAACGGAACTCGGATCGGAACGCCTTGAACGTCGGGATCTAACCTGTCATTAGAACGATTATGACCGTAGAGTATCGATTTGAGATCGGGACGCTTCGAGCATCGGGATACAACTCTGCGAAGAGCTCGTCGTAGAAATATGACTCGTGTAAATTTGTAAAGTAAATTATGATCGGACAGGCGTCGGGATCCAGTTTACAGCGAAAAGCATGACTCGCACTACGTGTATTTGGATCGGGACGCGGCATGCGTCGGAATCCAGTAAAAAACTACAAGCTCTAATGTTTCAGTTTACGGCATCATCAATTCTTCGGGCTCAACAAGCCCTGCTAAGGGTACAAAATTAGAAAGAAACTGAGCTGGCTCAAAATACATTGGAGCGATGGTTAGAGGGGATGATATCCAGCGTACTCCAACTCTTGGAATCGTACTGGAGTGATTTCATGGGCAAGTTCTCCAAGATCCTGAGCTGCAGGACGATACGTACTTCAAGGACGACTGCTACAGCCAAGCTGAGAGCCACTATATCAGGACACACGTCTACCTCTACGATCTGCAGCCATATCGCGGCCCTTTCTCCAAGTTCTCCAAACCAGAAATTTCAATAGGATCAAAACGCAGTGCCGTAAGTTTGCCACCCGTGCAGCTGGAACCCTTCGACGGGTCAAGTAATAAATGGGAATCCTTTCGTGATATGTTTTCGTCCTTGATCCACGATGACCTCACTTTGTCTGACGTCGAACGAATGTTCTATCTCAAAATTCATGTTACCGGGGAAGCAAAGCGAGCGCTTGATCACCTGCAAGTTACGGTGGCAAATTACCAGATAGCGTGGGAGACGCTCTAGTTCCGATATGACGAGCGCAGGATGCTGATCCAATGCCATCTAAATGCTCTAATTAATCGTCGCTCAATGAAATCTGAGTCGCGCAAAGAACTCCTGAGCTTAGAAACTCCCTCTATTTCTATTAATAACATATTAATTTGCTCATATGTTAATAATTGATCCTTAATTACCCGTTTTAAATGATGTTTAAAACTCTTGACAGCCGCTTCCCAAAGACCTCCAAAATGTGGTGATAGTGGCGGATCAAAGTGCCACGAGATACGCTTTGATAAGGAAAAATGTGTTATAGAATTTTCAAATTCGCGAGTGTTGAATAATTCATAAATAATTTGAATTTCTTTGTTAGATCCAGTAAAATTCGTGCCGTTATTCAAATATATATGTTCTGATACCCCTCATCGGCTAATAAATCGCCGTAATGTCACTAAAAAATCTTCAGACGTGAGGTCAGTTGCGAGTTCAAAATGTACGTTCCTCATCATTTTCATGCCGGACGTGTGGTCGGAGACATCATTCTCTTATTCATGAAGCATCTCTGAAATGCTCAAAGCCCTCCTGCGATGCTGAAGTCCCATCAAAGAAAGGCGTCCACCGTCAAGTAAAGGCACAGCCATCATCAAGCGTTGCGGCCTTCGAGCAAACTAAATCGTCAAAAGAAGAGTCTTCCCAATTGTGGCAACCCGTTTTACCAACTGCCAGGGTGATCATGGGGGACGGAAGACATCGGCGAGAGGAGGTACGAGCTCTTCTGGACCCATGTTTAGACACCACTCTAGTCGCTATCTCCCTGGCGCGACGACTGGCTAGCAAATTCGAACTGGGCCACTCATCAGCTCAGGCGGCTACGAACCTTCCTTTACGAGCACGATCCTACCCAAGCTCAACCGTGGAGAATTTAAGTTTATGGGTTGTAAAGAATCGACATAATTATTCTGTATATATTATTCTGTACGTGATATCGCGACTCCAGCTTTGCAAGGCAACGAGATCCAGTACGCTGATCGCAAATTCCAAACACCGAAGCTTATCGTTCTCGGGTTTAACGTCTACAGCCAAATGGTGCGAGCAGGAGTGACAGCAGGACCCTCCTACGTCGTTCAGCAAACGTGATTTGGCTGGACGGTAGCCGGAGTCTTCCCTGCGGCAAATACGTGCTTGAATGCTGCATCCACAACGATGATTGAGGATCTGAAGGAGGATGCCCACGAAACACTGATGGGATCGATGCAAAGATCTGGGCCGTCGAAGACGTTCCAAAAATCACGAGGCCTTTACAATCGAACGTCGTATGCGAAGAGATATATTCCGATTACAAGCGGGATCAGAGCGGTCGCTACATCGTCTGTAAACTGACTCGCCTTAACTTCGGATGGCAAGGCAATGTGTTATATTTCCTCGAGACGATTAACGTTTTATTAAGGATATGAAATGAAATTAAAACAATATTTGAAGAGAAAAAGCCTCTTAAGAGGCATAAAAAACCCTTTTTATTTAAAATTAAAATACAGAACACAAAAATACAGAAAAAAGCCTTGAACACACTTTATGTAACGCTTGAATTCGAAAGAATTATTAATAAAGAGATACGGAGCTCTGATACAAAAGAATATCGATATCTAACTAACTCGATAATGTGGGTCTTCAAAAAGAGAGAGAATGCGATTACTGAAACGATAGCGCCGCCCCTGTCTCCCCTCGTAAAGGCCCACAACTCAACTATAAGTATGTACGTACTATTTCAATGAGTGCGTACATGAGCGTTGAAGTTCTGCGAACAGTTATTAGCTCTGTGGATGCTCGTTCACGAGCTGGAAAGTCCTATCTCTTTTTTTATTCTACATATCTCCCTTCTCGCTATCTTACTTTTCTTTCTAGTAGACATATATATATATGTCTACTAGACAGATCAGATCAGGGAGACGAAAAAAGAGAAATAGCGAAATAGCAAACAATCGAGTTGAGTAAAATCGGCAAGCAATTTCTTTAAATACGGTCTTTCTTTATTATGCGTGAATGAATCCCGACATAATTAGTTGTACAGTCAAGAAATACTTAGAGAAAGTAAAGTCTAATCATAGATATATGATATCGATGGCTCCTAATCATATAATGCTATTTCAAAAAACGATTTCATACAATGCTAATTCAAAAGAATATTTCATATCATTCTATTTCAGAAACTTCTTTCATAGAAGGCTATTTCAAAAAGTTCTTTCATATAATGCTATTTCAAAAATTGGTTTCATATAATTCCATTTCAAAATAAATTTCATATAATGCTATTTGAAAAATACTTTCATAAGATTCTATTTCAGAATGTGATTTCATATAATTCTATTTGAAAATACAATTTCATATGATGCTATTTAAAACGTAATTTTATAGAATGATGTTTTAAAAAGTGTCAAAATAATTCTATCGAACCCGGGACTTTATTCAGTAAGACTAAAATCCCTAAAAGGTAAATAAAAGAAATTACTTAATTTTTAATGTTAATAATACGATATAATTAAATTATTTTAAATGAATTCAATATTTATTACTTATTAATAAAACTTTTCATTTCAGCATTAATATTATAGTGTACTTGAATAAACAATTTTTGTATCTATTTAAATAAAATATTTTTACATCAATTTTTAAAAAAAAATTTAATTCATCGCATGTTTAGCCAGTAATTATGACAATTCATTTTCTTCATAAACTTTGATATTAAATAACTTTTCTAAATGCGTTCTGTGGATTTTAGTCTTACTGAATAAAGTCCCGGGTTCGATAGAATGATTTTGACACTTTTTAAAACATCATTCTATAAAATTACGTTTTAAATAGCATTATATGAAATTGTATTTTCAAATAGAATTATATGAAATCACATTCTGAAATAGGATCTTATGAAAGTATTTTTCAAATAGCATTATATGAAATTTATTTTGAAATGGAATTATATGAAACAGTTTTTTGAAATAGCATTATATGAAAGAACTTTTTGAAATAGCCTTCTATGAAAGAACTTTCTGAAATAGAATGATATGAAACATTCTTTTGAATTAGCATTGTATGAAATCATTTTTTGAAATAGCATTATATGATTAGGAGCCATCGATATAATGAATAAATATTGAAATATTGATGGAAGTAAATAGTGAAGGGCTAGTTAGCTGTATATATAGCTGTCGCGCCTTTTAATTTATTTGTTTATTTATTTATTGTGCAATAAAGTACCTTTTAGTCAGTCCAAATTATAGCCAGACAACAGTTAGTTAAAAATTGAGTTAATATTTATTAATAATAAATTGTTTTAAATATTTGCTTTTCTGAGTAGAATAAGGCGACACTTGCTCCTAGTATTCAGTTTACAGTTAGCTCAGGTATTAGTATAACGTATGACTCAACTCCCATTTCTAGTTATGCATCAAACTTTATATTATAAATTTTTTTATTACGTTATATAAAGAGAATTCAATTACATCTATTTTAACTGACTCATTGCCAAATTTTACTTATATGCCGCTAAAAGGAGCCGCGAGTTGTTTGCATAGCTGCCGACACAAGACATCTTAATTATAGACAAAAAACATAGTTTGGCATACAGCTATCTCTGTCTTACTAATGTCTCGAAACCTATGCAGGAAGCTTACGATCCCTATAAAACTCTAGCTTTTTCTTGTCTAGTCTCCAGTTATTTTTTACCAATTTTCGCTCTTTGTTATTCCGTTCATTTGTGTATCGAGCTTTTGTCTCGAGACGCAATTTTATTGTGATTCGAATGAAAACGAGTATAGAATATCTGTCCCGGATGACTAGAATTATACCTACTGTACACCACTGATTCCATAATTAACGATTTGTAACTCATTAAACCAGCAACCAGACTTTTAATGCCACGCTCAGATACCCTTTAACAGGGCTTCTACCTGCAAAACGCTTGGCGGGCCAGAAGCATCATACCGGATTAAAGGTTTTTCACCTACTCGTTTGACTGTGGCGTTACAGCAATAATAATTACTGGGACGTTATTTTAGTAAAATCCAGTTACGCAGAGATGACGCATAGCAAAGAATCGCTAAATTTAGATGAACGAGCGAACATAACCTTGCACACATAAAGTGAAACGATGCAACTTTTGAGAATATGTATGCCTAACAACGGGACATCGAGAGTCAAATAAGCAAAGTAGACTATCCCAAGAGCAAATCTAACTCCATGTAAATGTCTGAACCAATGGTCACTGGGTAATTATTCCGCTCAAGAGTTTAATCAGGAAGAGAATAAAACTAGAGCTGTTTATAGTCGTCTTTGATATAGAAGCAGATGGCTACATGCAATACGATGATTTAGAAGAGCGTAACGGTGACTGATATTCATGGTACTACGGGAGAACATTACGGATAAAGAAATCCTGCGCCAAGACAATGCAAAAACTTTATAACGCTGAGTAAGGAGTATCAACCTCAGCTGGAAACCCACAAGAAGACACATCCGGAACGAGATAAAAAGTGACTTTCGTTGATATTAAACGTGGGAATAACAGCAAAACCCCTCGATCGTTTTCCAACCGCTTATAAGACCTTATCCATAAGATGAGTGCTTTTTCAGAGAAAGTGGATAAGCTGATGTCCGAACGCGTTGAAACTACTTGCAGCACGAAGTTAAACGGTATTAGGAAGTTTCCATATGTATAGTTTCAGACAAGGCCTGTTGAATTTTGGAAGTGAGGGCACGCGCGCGAATCATAGAGGATTTTCGCAAGTGCGCAACTTACCAAGCGCCAGTCGGATATCATTTGTGTCAAACTACTGAGCATCCATAAGGGCAAACGGATTATCTCTAGACAGTATAGTGAGGAAATAGTAGGTTAAGTTCTTTAGTGATGTCGACACTCTATTGGAGAAATTATTGACCACGTTTGAAGAACCTACGGCACCAACACTCGTTGCGATATCATTAACATTACCTGACAACAGATAATCTGATAAAATAAGTAGAAGTGATTTTGATTTTACTTTTAACAGTTGAAAAATTGATGTTACGTGCGATTAAACCTGGAATGAAGTAGAGGAATCTATAGAATAGCGTAAGAATTTTCTGAAAATAGTAACGATGCTATGATAAACAACGATACTTTAGATGAATAGAGTAATTAGACCGAAAAAAAAATTTATCATCGGGAAATAAAAAGATGAGTTATAAAACAATGAGAGCAATAAAAATAAAGTGCAGCACGTTATTCAACACCCAAAACAATAACATGTCAAGTACACGCGTCAAACTTAATAAAGTGTCAACATGAACTCGTAAATTTATCACGTGCGTGTGACAGATAAATGTATTAACGATACGCATTAACCAGCAATATTTTTATGTATTCTGATTGGGCAATATTGATACTTACCGCGACTAATAGTGTGATGAAAATGCCAGATTTATAACGAAAACGAATAAATTTATTCGAAAAAAAAGAATTATTTATGAACTACAAACGGATTAGGAATATTAGATTAAGAATAGATTAAGAATATTCTTAGCATACTTGGCGATTAATGGGTAGTCAATAAGCTGGAAGGCTGTATCGCGTGCGGATGATAATCAAATGTTAAATATTTTGAATGTAGAAGAAAATTTTTTGAATTCGCTTGCTGTTATGAAAAGAAAAATTGATGATGATTAAATTCAAGGATTAATTATTAGGAAGTTATTCGGTCCACTTTCATTTTAAGTATATTTTAAAAAAGAATACATTTATATAGGTATATATTGTTCATTTATAAATTATATTGTAAATATGTAATATAATGTATAAAATTTCTAAAACTAGAATAAACTAAATTAAATGATTAATTAATGTTAATTTTGTTTTGAACCTAATCTTAAACCGAATCATTTTAAATTACACAATATATATTGAGAGAGTAAAAACGATTGAATGTGAGAGAAAGGTCCAAGAGGTAACGTAGACTCGTGAGTGCGAGAGACAGATTCGAGAGGTAACGCAAACCGCGCGAGTGCGAAAGAGAGGTCTGGTAAGTAGCATTAACCATATGCTCACGAGAGAGAGACCGAGAGTCCGCTATATCACCCTATATCTACTTTTGTATGCTCCAAATTTAATTGTGCTTCTAAGATTAAATAACTTTATTAGCTATATTGAGTAAACTAGCTAAATATCTTACAAACATTAATAGGGTTTTATAATAAAAAGAAATTGGGTAAACCTTTATATGTTTGTAAAACGTAATAATTAGTAAATTATATAAATTAATAAAAGAGGGTTTTGTGCAATATTTGAAAAAATATTGAGCAACACAAATTAGTTCGGAAATACCGATTAAAATTTATATAATACTTTGTAATAAATACATGCACGGACGATTTAGAGTCAAAAAAATTTAATATATAAATTATAGTTTTATAATGAAAATTAAATTATGGTTAATGGCTATTAGATTAATAGCAATTTCTATTTAATAAAGAATAATATTTTTTACAGTACTTTTCATCATCGGATTAAGGTTACTGGGAAGAGTTCTATTTTCTCTGCAGAAGGAAGATATACATTTTTTATTCCTGTAGACGAAGGCTTTAAGGTACGCAAAAGAGTTTCCTAACGGTTTATTGAAATATGTATGGTAGAGTACATATGTGAGACGTAAATAAATTATTTAAAGTAAATGAATCATATACAAATATTAGTTGAAACTTTTAAACCCCTAAAACTAAAGAATGTCAAAAAAATATATTCTTTTTCTAATTTTGCATGATTTTTCTGTAAGCATAATTTCGCCAAATTTAAATGTAAAATTTAAAAATAAGTGTCTGCGTATTTTTCCCTTACCATATACACTAAAGTCAATTTAAATATTTTATTTTAAATAGAGAGTAAATATTTCTAATATTTTTTCCAGCCACTACCACGAGCCAGTAAAATTGATAAACAAGTTATCGACGGTCATGTAATACCAAATCATGTATTATTTACCGCTCCAACTTTAAGCAACATGCCTTATGAAACATTAGCTTTTGGAGATAATTTAAAAGTTACAATCAGTTTCTCAACTGAGCATTCACATAATCGAAGTAATAAATGTAAGCATTTGAATATATTTATAGTATTTAGAGGACCATTTACGATAAAAAAATGATATTTTTGAACATAATATTGTTGTCAATTATACATACTGTTTTGTTAAGTCTGGAGAATATAGATACCAGCCTAAAACACTCGCTTCGCTAAATAATTTGAGTTTTACTTGAATACTCACTTCAGTTATAAACATAATTCATTTAATTTTTATTTTTCTATTTGAAATGAATGATAAGTATTTTGTTTAAATTTTAATGCGTGCGTTTTTATTAGACTTATATGTGTCTAGTACGTACGACAGCTTCAACCTTGTTAAACGCAGAAACATTTTTTTCAAATACTTATTTTTCCTTTATTATAAAGCATACATAATACAAGATACCATATTATTATATTATATTATATTACAATTATATCATTATTATCATATTACATATTATGTACAAGTAACTATAGCTTTATAACACTAAGAACAGTGTTAAAGGACACTAACAACTGTGCGGTTACCATACTAAGGGTACCGTCCTAAGAAGATATTGTTCAAGAGACACGATATTCCGAAAAATATTTTATAAGAACCGAATAATCAATACCTAAAGACGATGTCTAAATATCTTTAAGTGAGATTACAATAATACGGCATTCTCTAAGAAAAAGCGCAAATCCAAAACTAGAAATTCCATACTAAAACTTTGTTTAATTCTTATACATGATGTCGAAATATCGTAGAATGACCATAAATCGATACTAATAACGCTGCACAATAGCGGATAGTAATCACTATTTTCTTGCCAAAATTTCCTATAATAAAAATTGTATAATTCGTGCCAAAATTTTTTGATAAAAAAATAATGTATTTATTACTTATTTATTATTTATTCATATATTTATTTACTTATTATTTAATTGTTCACATGTTGTTTTGTTTATTAATAAAAATTATTAGAATCCTACAAAAAAAATTGTATCATTCGTGCCGAATTTTCCATATAAAAAATTTAAATATCACGTCTACATATCAAAAATATTCAAACTACAAAAAACCAATAAAAATGTATAGATATTATCGTTTTTTTAAGCTTCCAAATACAAAACTGCCCGTCTTTTTATTAGATTCAAAAACTTTGAATTTTCTAAATTGTTCTTAATATTATAAATGATATATAATAATTATAACATTAATATATATCTCTCTATAATATATAAATATTTCGCCGCCGCCGCCGCCTCCGCCGTGTCTAAGAATTCAGAATTCAACATATATATGGGGTATTCCACGTGAAGTGGTCCGATCAAAATTTTAAAATGCCCCAAATTTTGGGTACACATTGCAAATGTTTTTCAGAATACAGAAAAAAATTTTTAGGTACTGGAATTTATTAGTTCAAAAGTTATTCTAACCTCAAAAAGTGATCTTTTTCCAGTTTTTTTCAACACCAGCTGGGTTCATCGCTATTTAACTCAAAATCTATCAACTTTTACTATAGAACATTATATGTAACATTCGTTGCTAATTATGTCTAGAATTTATCCTTCTGGGTTAGAATTTCCAATCTCAAGGTTAATGACAAATAAACTACATGTCAACATTCAACTTAAAAAAAAACTAACTTCGCCACAATTGATTTTTTTATCCAAAAGTCCAAAAGAAAGCTTGGAGCAATACCTTTCAAATGATCTGTAGCATTTTTATGGCCTTTAATTCTGCAAAAAGTTATGACAATTTAAAGAAAGACAAAAAATTCACAAAAATTAACATGGTATTTCCCATTTAAATTTTTAAAAAAATTTCGTCTTTCTTTAAATTATCATAACTTTTTACAGAATTGAAGGCCATAAAAATGCTGCAGATCATTTGAAAGGTATTGCTCCAAGCTTTCTTTTGGACTTTTGGATAAAAAAATCAATTGTGGCGAAGTTAGTTTTTTTTTAAGTTGAATGTTGACATGTAGTTTATTTGTCATTAACCTTGAGATTGGAAATTCTAACCCAGAAGGATAAATTCTAGACATAATTAGCAACGAATGTTACATATAATGTTCTATAGTAAAAGTTGATAGATTTTGAGTTAAATAGCGATGAACCCAGCTGGTGTTGAAAAAAACTGGAAAAAGTTCACTTTTTGAGGTTAGAATAACTTTTGAACTAATAAATTCCAGTACCTAAAAATTTTTTTCTGTATTCTGAAAAACATTTGCAATGTGTACCCAAAATTTGGGGCATTTTAAAATTTTGATCGGACCACTTCACGTGGAGTACCCCATATATATGTTTTATATATATATGTCATATATATGTTATATATATGTTATATATGTTATATATATGTCATATATATATGTTATATATATATATATGTCATATATATGTGTGTGTGTGTGTATGTGTGTGTGTGTGTGTGTGTGTTTGTGTGTGTGCGTGCGTGTGTGTGCTTCCGTGTGCGTGTGCGTGTGCATGTGCGTGTGCGTATGCATGTGCGTGCGTAAGTGTGTGTGTGAGTGTTTGTGTGTGTGAACATACACTTTTCCAAATATCCATATGTGATATATACAATGGGTTAAAAATTAAATACATTAATTATTGCATTTTTAAGATAATTCATAACTTTTTACAGAACTGAAGGCCATAAAAATGCTACAGACTATTTGAAAGTGCGTGTGTGTGTATGTGTGTGCGCGTGTGTGTGTATGTGTTATTTGTTTTTTCAAGAATAGATAATATATGTGTAGCGTCGAGGGCTACACTCTTCCCGCGCGGTGTATGTGTGGATGTGTGTTAGGAAAGGGATAGAGGATTACGGGTGACCAAATAATTTGTTCTTACGTTTTGAGCCTAATAAAATGAATTTATTGGCTCATGAGGAGAAAACCCCGCAGGGAGAAAAACTCCTCGAAATTACATGGATAGGAAAGATAGAGAGAGAGAGAGATAGAGTTGTGTATTGAGGGAGAAGCGTAGCTTCTCGCGTGTTGAGCCGTCGCCCAAGAGTCGGCAAGTGCCGCTATCGTTTTTTGTGTCTGTGTTGTGTGTGTGTGTGTGTGTGGTTTACCGAGCGGTCGAACCGGGGCCCCGCGTCACGCGCCTCCGCGATGTTGTTCCAACTGTTGACTAACTGCTACCCACGGCCTGCCTGAGGGGGGGACTGTTGCCTATCCTCGCCTACCCGTTCGTTCGCCTATGATCTCTTCGCGGTGTCTCCGTGGTCCACTTGGAAGGGGAAGTTGCTGCGTCGAGTTCGCACGTACGAATGAATGCGAGCTCGAGTGTGCGCGCCTTTTCCCCCCGTAGCGCGGACCGGTCCCGTGGCGCAGCGCTTGACCGTCGATGCATGCGCGCGCAACCGAGTCCCTCTAAAATGAACACATTTCCCCAGCAATTTCGATATTTTTCTCACTTTTATTAATTAATAAGGGTTTATTAATTTAAGTAAACTAATTATTTTCGATCGCGTCCTTTTTAGAGATAACCCGGGTATTTAAGATTTTAGTCATAACATACTCCCGCCCCAGCAAAATGCAAGACTAAGTTAGATAAATAAATTCGAGAGGAACCCAAAAAAAAACGATATGTGTGTAAAATTGTGTATACATCAGTGTAATGAGTACTTAGGTTCTACGATTACAAGGAGTCGAAGCGCGGATACTTCATTCAAGATATTTCGTTTGGTAATAGACATAACTGTGTGATATTTCGCCTTAAGATGCCGTCTGATGTTTTGACTGTTACGACTCTAATGATGCCATCGCTTCCAGGGTGGACCTCTTGTACTAGCCCCAATTTCCATTGTATGCATGGATGCAATTTATCAATAATGAGAACAACTGAACCAATGTTGATCTCTCCCTTGGATACGTGCCATTTTTGACGTTTTTGTAATTCATTGAGATATTCGACGTGCCAGCGTTTCCAAAAATCCTGACGTGCCTTAGATATAAAATTCCACACGGATAATCGGTTATCTGGAACATCAAGATAATTTTTCTCGGGTAGCATCGTGAGCGGTTTACCTACCAATAAATGAGCGGGTGTTAGCGCCGTGGGGTCATTTGGATCAGCCGAGAGTGTACATAACGGACGCGAGTTTAAAATTGCCTCTATTTCGATTGCTAAAGTATTAAGTTCTTCGAATGTGAGAAGTTGACTACCTACAACTCTTTTAAAATGGTGTTTAAATGATTTTACTGCTGCTTCCCATAAGCCTCCAAAATGGGGCGACAGCGGCGGATTGAAATGCCAAGTTATGTTTTTTCTAACTGCAAAATTGTTAATGTCATTTCTAAATTGTTGTGAGTTAAACAACGCGTACAATTCGAGAAGAGTACCACTCGCGCCCACGAAATTTGTAGCATTGTCTGAGAAAACATGAGTTGGGATTGCTCGCCGTGCAATGAAACGTCTAAAGGCTCCTAAAAATCCCGCTGTAGTCAAGTCACTCACTATTTCGATATGAACTGCCTTAGTAGCCATGCAGATAAATACGCATCCATAAACTTTAATTTTATTGCGATTACGAAATTTTTTCTCTTTAATAAAAAACGGTCCTAAATAATCTACACCGGTACATTCAAATGCGCTAGACTTATTCATTCGTGATTTCGGTAAATCACCCATCGAAAATTGTAATGGTATCGCTTGATGACGTGTACATCTGACGCATCGTCGAACAATTCTGCGTACTTGGTTTTTTCCGTCTAAAAGCCAAAAACGATGTCTAAGATTACAAAGAGTGGTTTGAATGCCCGAATGAAAATTATTGATATGAAATTGTTTGATAATTAAATCTGTAACTTGGTGATTTTTAGGTAACAAAATCGGATGTTTTTGATCAATATTTAAATTTGAATGGCGCAAACGACCACCTACCCGTAATATACCGAATTCATCTAAAAACGGATTTAAACAAGAGAGTCGCGTATTTTTTACTTTGTTATTAGAATTTAAATTTTTAATTTCGTCGCAAAACTGTTCGGCCTGTATCAAACGTATAACTTTACGCTCAGCTTCTATTTTTTCGCTTACGTTTATATTTATATGTTCGTGTTTAGTTTTTCGATTTATAAAGCGCATACAGTATGCAATTGTATGCAAGAGTGTCGCATAGGATGAAAATCGCTTAAAAATGTCGCATTTTGGAGTTGTAAGGGATAAACAAGTTTCCTGTCCTCGTACGGGAATATCCAGATTGGGCGCAACCGCACTCGCTGGCCAGTTAGAAGGCGATTTGTCTAACCACCCGGGACCGGTGAACCAATTTCGGTTTAAGACGAAATCATCAGGTAACTGCCCTCGCGACAGTGCGTCGGCCGGGTTATCGTGGGAGGGTATGTGTCGCCACTGTATAGAATCGCCCAACGACTGAATCTCTGCTACTCTGGTAGCCTCGAATGTCTTTAAAGCCTGCGGTTGCTTTTTTAACCAGGATAACACGATATTAGAATCTGACCAAAATACAATTTTTTTTAATTGAAATCCAAACACCAAACTCGTTTCTTTATATAAGCGGGCAAGCGTTAAAGCACCGCAGAGCTCCAATCGTGGGATCGTGGTGGTTTTTAGAGGGGCTACTCGGGACTTTGCGCAAAGCAAACGCACAAGTGTTTTGTCACCCCCATTACTTGAACGCAGATATATGCACGCCCCATAGCCCACATTACTCGCATCGCAAAATCCGTGTAATTCGATGTGTGCCGAGTTTTTTAGTAATACAGAACGTTCAATACTTAGATTCTGAATAGAGGGTAACTGACTTCGAAATTGGATCCAAATCTTACGTATATCGTCCGGCACTGGTTCGTCCCAATCGATCCTTATACTCCAACATTTTTGAATTATTATTTTTGCCCTTAAAATAATTGGTCCTAATAAACCTAGCGGATCGTAGATTTTCGCAATTTCGGAAAGAATTTTTCGTTTTGTCAAAGGTTCTACAATATTAAATATATCTACTGAATAAATAAGTTTATCGCTTGTTGATACCCAACCTATACCCAAAGTTTTTACTATAGAATTTGATCCGACCGAAGTATCAGCTGTAAACACTTTTTTATCGAGATTATCTAATACGTGCGCGTGATTTGATGCCCATTGACGTATGTTAAAGCCACCCAATTTTAAAAGTTGGATTAATTGATCTCTAAGAACTAGAATGTCATTTAAATTATTCGCGCCTGTCAATAGATCGTCAACGTACAAATCGCGTTTTAAGACTCGTTGAGCAAGTGGAAATTTATTGCCTTCGTCGTCTGCAAGTCGTTGTAAGGTTTTGATTGCCAAGTAAGGAGCCGCGGAGACCCCGAAAGTAATAGTATTTAATTCAAAAACACGAATATTATTTTTATTATACCAAAAAATACGCTGATACTTTCGGTCGTCGGGGTGTACCAAAATTTGCCTATACATCTTTTCAATGTCGGCGGTCATTACATATGCAAAGGTTCTAAATCTAATCAAGTGTTCAAATAATTTATTTTGTATGGTCGGCCCTACTAATAGAGTTTGATTTAATGAAATGCCGTTATCGGCTTTAGCTGAAGCGTCAAAAACTACGCGAACTTTAGTAGTGTTACTCGATAATTTAAAGACAGCGTGATGCGGCATGTAATAACCCTCGACCTTTTCGTTTTCTACCAAGGTCATATGTCCTAACGTGATATACTCTTGCATGATGCTATGATATTCTCGCTTGAGCGCGCTGTTTAAATTCAATTTACGTTGTGTACTATAAAATCTTTTCAAAGCTTGTGCACGAGTTTCTCCTATGCTATTGGTGTCATTTTTAAAGGGCAAACGCACTACGTACCTACCGTTAATGTCACGAGAAGTATTTCTGTCATAATGTGTTTCGCAAAGTGTCTCGTTAACGGTCTTATTTGTTGATAAACTAATCTCTTCTATATTCCAAAATTTGGTTAAAAGGTCGGTCAACTCGATATAATTGCAGGTGATTTTTTTAGACGTTCCTAACCCACTAGAATTTCCCGCTGCCACCCAACCTAATCGTGTATTTTGTAGTATTAAATTAATTTTATCGCGAGAAAGGTTAATTTGCCCTGTTTTAAACATAGACAAAGTAGCACTAGATCCTATCAACAAATCGATTGGTTGTGGCATGTGAAAGTTTGGATCGGCTAAATTTAATTTTTTTGGTATGTTAATGAATTCGCGAGGAAAAATTTCGTCCGGAACTAAATTTGCTATCTTGTCAATCATTAAAAATGTTAAAGTTTTACTGTACTTATCATACATTGAATTAATTGTTAATTGAACACTACCCCTTGAAAATGTATTTAATTCGTTAATGGCGCCGATCGGAACTTTACACTGCCTTATCGGTAAATTCAAAAGGTGAACTAAATTTCCTGTTATAAAGTGTGCGGTCGCGCCTGTATCGAGCAACGCACGCGCCTCAAACGTTTCGTTGTTGTTACTTGTAACTCGCACCATCGCGCACGTAATGAGTTGAGAACAAGGCGCACGAGAAATGGAACTTAATAAATTTTGATTTAGTCATAGGGTTTTTTCCTTTTTTGATGTCGCGCTTGAATTTGCAAATGACGCGTTGTGATTCGGAGTCGATCTCGGTGCGTGTAACATAGTATGGTGGAATCTATTGCAAATTTTACAATATGTCGAATTGCATTGCCCGAAGTGACGTCGTAAGCAGTTAACACATAATCCCTAATCCTTAACCAAATTCCAACGTTCGTTTACTGTCATGTGAGCAAATTCTGAACATCTGTATAAAGGGTGATTATGTTGACACCGTGGACACGAATTCGATGTTTGTGTGACTAGAGCTCTAGCTCCCGTGTTTGTTTTAAATATTTTATTCTTTCGATCGCTCGAATCAGATAACCTTTTATTGTGGAGGTCGTTTCGCGAACGCACCGAGTCCTCCTCCAAAACACTCATTTGGGAGGCTATTTCGTTTACAATTTTTACGAATTTTTGAAAGTCCGGTAATTCATCCAAAGCAAGTGATTCTTCCCATTTCTGGCGAGCCTCGAGTGGCAGCTTTTTCTCTAATATGCGTATAACCCACCTATCGGGAATTTCGACTTCTAAAAGTTTTAGCATAGTTAAATGTTGTTTAATCTTATCTATGAACCCAGTTAGACCCGAGGACGTAGCTCTTGTTAGTGGTGTCAATTCTACAACCGCGTCGATGTGCTTAGATATCAAAGTACGTTTTCTTTCATAAGCTTCTATTAAAACCTTCCAAGCGTTTTTATAATTTTCCGCGCATATAGTGAAAATCGAAATTTTATTAGCGGCTTCGCCCTCAAGACTACCCTTTAGATAAAGAAATTTAGTTAAGTCGTCTATATCATTCCGAGATTCTATCATTGTTTGAAAGGTATTTTTAAAGTCTAACCATTTATTGATGTCGCCATTAAACTTGGGTAATTCGGCTGTGGGTAATTTTAACGTTTTCTGCCTGTCGAAAAATGTAACATTACCTATCGCGGCGTCGGAAGTGCGATTCGTCACGTTTGCGTTTGTTGCGCATAAAGCTTCTACTTTAGACACGATTTCGAAATATTTTTCTTGAATTTCCGTTAACTCGGGTAATCTATCGATTTCGGTTTCTAATGTGGCTAATTCATAATGCAATTCCTCGTATGTATCTAATAAAGTAGTAAGACGGGCTAAACGAGTACGCGCGCTAGACTTGTCCCATTTATGTTGGTTTATATTGTTAAGTGCGCCGGTAAGTTGCGCCTTCAAGGTGGTGCGTCTTTGGGTTATATAGCAAATACGTTTCGTTCTTTCGTCCGCCATTATATAAAATATATATAAAATGTAATTGGATTATAAATATGAAATGTATAAAATAAATGAAATAGAGAATGGAATTTACGTTAAAACAAATTATAATGAATTGAACTATGAATATAACGAATTGAACGGATAAACATAAATATCGTAAAAAAGCAACTACTAAAAAACAAATGAAGTAACTAATAAAGGTGAAATTTAGGTTATATTTAATGTATATAAAAAAGTAGTTTTATAAACTAAATGCGAAAGCAATTATATTAAAATTGATATTAATTAAATGATTCTATTATCACGCACTGAATATTTCGAATCAAACAAAAATAATAATACTTGAATTTAGCATAAATTGAATTAGCGATTATATAAATATTTTGTAGGAAAAGACAAATTAGCCTGAAATTACTGTTTGAATATTAAATTTTACCGTATTTGTAAATAAACTTATCTTTCAAATTCGACGAATCGCCCGCACGAACGCCCAACGGCAGAGGTCTTCCTGGAAGCGTGGCTGTTGACTATGCGACGTTGTAACGGACCTGAACTCGAATTCCTTTCCTCTCCCTCTCTCGTTTGAGTGTTGATGACTTTTCTCTCTCTCTCGGAAGAATTGAGCCCAAAATGGTTGATGAAAGCACCAGGAGAGATGAATTTCTTGAAACTTCGCTTCAGGGTGTTCCAGACCTCACAGGAGGCACCAAAAAATGTAGCGTCGAGGGCTACACTCTTCCCGCGCGGTGTATGTGTGGATGTGTGTTAGGAAAGGGATAGAGGATTACGGGTGACCAAATAATTTGTTCTTACGTTTTGAGCCTAATAAAATGAATTTATTGGCTCATGAGGAGAAAACCCCGCAGGGAGAAAAACTCCTCGAAATTACATGGATAGGAAAGATAGAGAGAGAGAGAGATAGAGTTGTGTATTGAGGGAGAAGCGTAGCTTCTCGCGTGTTGAGCCGTCGCCCAAGAGTCGGCAAGTGCCGCTATCGTTTTTTGTGTCTGTGTTGTGTGTGTGTGTGTGTGGTTTACCGAGCGGTCGAACCGGGGCCCCGCGTCACGCGCCTCCGCGATGTTGTTCCAACTGTTGACTAACTGCTACCCACGGCCTGCCTGAGGGGGGGACTGTTGCCTATCCTCGCCTACCCGTTCGTTCGCCTATGATCTCTTCGCGGTGTCTCCGTGGTCCACTTGGAAGGGGAAGTTGCTGCGTCGAGTTCGCACGTACGAATGAATGCGAGCTCGAGTGTGCGCGCCTTTTCCCCCCGTAGCGCGGACCGGTCCCGTGGCGCAGCGCTTGACCGTCGATGCATGCGCGCGCAACCGAGTCCCTCTAAAATGAACACATTTCCCCAGCAATTTCGATATTTTTCTCACTTTTATTAATTAATAAGGGTTTATTAATTTAAGTAAACTAATTATTTTCGATCGCGTCCTTTTTAGAGATAACCCGGGTATTTAAGATTTTAGTCATAACAATATGTATTTTTTCCGTGCGCAAAAAAAAGTTGTGAATATAACTTGAAAGAATATGTATTAGTTTACTTATTCCTGATAAAACTCATAAAATAAAAACGGACCTAATATTTAATGTAATGTTTTTAAAAATATGCACAATTTTACGAAGATAAAATAAATATTAATCAAGTATAACATACACTTTTTCAAATATCTATATGTGAAATATACAATAAATTAAAGATTAATACATTAATTATTGCATTTTTAAGATAATTTCTATTATAAACAGTAATGGCAAAAGAAAATTCAAATTTTAACAGAGGCAATATAAAATACGAATGACATTTCAAAAGTTTTTCGAAAATTATTATTTTAGTAGTATTTAATTTAAATATTATTCAAATCAAAATTTAAAAATTGTATGATTATATAAGTAAGTCGATTACGTATATTTATATAAAACAATATCTTAAATAAACAAGTATGTATTTATTAGAAACAAAAGGTTATTTAAGGAATGCCTTTGTTTATAATAATTAAAATTAATATATGGGCTCTTTAACTAAAGGGAAAAATAAATTGGATATAATTATGGATTAAAACGCAAATTTTGAAAGAGGGTGCAAATTACGAATTACGGGAGAAATGGAAGAAACAGGTTTTTATTTATATACCGCTAAAATGTTATAAATAATTCGTTAAAGCTAATACAAAAATTAATTTAATTAAGAAGAAAGTTTTATTACTCTTAAAGTACAAAATATTAATGACATAGAACTCTTGGCGATGACTTAAATAAATTAATTTTAGGAGGTAAAGTTCTATTAAATCCGTTTCAAATAATCTAGAATTTTAATAGGTTTTTACTAAATACTACAATTAAGTATATGCACTTTATTATTTTTGGTAAGTTAATTGTTCATTACCATATATATGGGCTATTTCACATTAGTGGTACGAGGAAAATTGGAATAACTCCAAATTTTGTGAACAGACTGGAAATATCTTCCAGAAGATAGAAAAAAAATTTGAGGTGTTAAAAATAATTTGCCTAAGAGTTATTCCACCATGAAAAATGGAAATTTATCAATTTTTTAGAAAAATTTCTATTTTTAAAGCCATTTATCTCAAAATCTGTTGATTTTTTTGAAAAAACATTACAAAAAACTTTTGTTTAAATTAATCTTTAGAACTTATCTACCTGGGTTACAATTCTTAATTTTAAATTCTCGAAGAGATAGAACGCCCGGAAATATTGAATATCAAAAAAAGGCGACCACGCCACAATCGATTTTGATCTAACACCGCTCAAAAGATCAAATTTTTTGAACACACAAACACCAAATTTTTTTAAAAATTTAAATGGGAAATACCATGTTAATTTTTGTGAATTTTTTGTTTTTCTTTAAATTATCATAACTTTATACAGAATTGAAGGCCATAAAAAGCTACAGACTATTTGAAAGGTATTGCTCCAAGCTTTCTTTTAGACTTTTGGATAAAAAAATCAATTGCGGCAAACTTACACTTTTTTAAGTTGAATATTGACATGTAGTTTATGTAACATTGACCTTAAGATTATAAATTCTAACCCAGAAGGATAAATTCTACACATAATTAGCAACGAATGTTTGTATAGTAAAAGTTGATAGATTTTGAGTTAAATAGCGATTAACCCAGCTGGTGTTGAAAAAAACTGGATAAAGTTCACTTTTTGAGGTTATAATAACTTTTGAGCTAATAAATTCCAGTACCTAAAAATTTTTTTCTGTATTCTGCAAAAAAATTGGCAAAGTGTACTCAAAATTTGGTGCATTTTAAAATTTTGATCGGACCACTTCACGTGGAATACGCCATATATATTATACATATATATTACACCTTTGGTGTAAGTTATGTCCTAAAATACGTGAAAATTAGTGATTTTATGAGGTTTATGAGGCATAACTTACAACAGCGGTCTTGGCCAATAAGCTAACCCAAGCCATTCGAAAGCTCGCGAAAAATGTGAACTTTTGAGAGGTGTTAGATTAAAATCGATTGTGGCGTGGTCGCCTTTTTTTTATATTCAATATGTCCGGGTGTTCTATCTCTTCGAGATTTTAAAATTAAGAATTGTAACCAGGGTAGATAAGTTCTAAAGATTAGTTTAAACAAAAGTTGTTTGTAATGTTTTTTCAAAAAAATCAACAGATTTTGAGATAAATGGCTTTAAAAAAAGAAATTTTTCTAAAAAATTGAAAAATTTCCACTTTTCATGGTCGAATAACTCTTAAGCAAGTTATTTTTAACACTTAAATTTTTTTTGTATGTTCTGGAAGATGTTTCCAGCCTGTTCTCAAATTTTGGAGTGATTTAAAATTTTCATCGTACCACTTGACGTGAAATAGACCATATATATGTATATATATGTATGTATGTATGTGGGTGTGTGTGCGTGCGGCGTAATATTTATATAATATATATATATATTTTAAAATTGGTTTTTCAAGAATACATAATATACGTATTTTTTCCGTGCGCAAAAAAAAGTTGTGAACATAACTTGAAAGAATGTGTATTTGTCTACTCATTCTTGATAAAACTCATAAAATTTTTAAACGTATACCCAATAATAATAACGGATCTAAAATGCAATGTAATGCTTTAAATACAGATGCAAAATTGTTTGAAGATTAAATAAATATTAATCAAGTATAACATACACTTTTCCAAATATCCATATGATATATACAATGGGTTAAAAATTAAATATATAAATTATTGCATTTTTAAGATAATTCTATTATAAACAGTATAGGCAAAAGAAAATTCAAATTTTAACAGTGGCAATATAAAATACGAATTACATTTGAATAGATTTTCAAAAACTATTAATTTAGGAGCATTTAATTTAAATATTTTTTAAATTAATATTTCAAAATTGTATGGATATATAAGTGTGTAGATAATTTATATTTATATAACACAATATTTTAAATAAACAAGTATGTATTTATTAGAAATAGAAGGATATTTAAGAAATGAATTTGTTTATAATAATCAAAATAAATATTTGGGCTCTGCATAGTAAAAATAAATTGGATATAATTATGGATTAAAACGCAAATTTTGAAAGAGAGTGCAAATTACGAATCACGGGAGAAATGGAAGAAACAGGTTTTTATTTATATAGCGCTAAAATTTTATAAATAATTTTTTAAAAATAATACAAAAATTAATTTAATTAAGAAGAAAGTTTTATTACTATTAAAGTACAAAATATTAATGACATAGAACTTTTGTCGATGATCGTTCGTCATTAAATAAATTAATTTTAGAAGATGAATTTCTATTTATAACGGTTTAAAATAATCCAAAATTTTAATAAGTTGTTAACTAAAATACTACAATTTAGTAAGTATATGTACTTTACTATTTTTGGTAAGTTAATTTTTCATTTACATTTATAATTATTAAAATATAAATTTAAGCTTTATAAGAATTCATATAGTTTAAAATTTACAGTTAACATTTAATATGTCTTTATTTTTTTTAATTATTTTTATTCTGATTTCATTACACTAAATTTTGGTAAACTTTTATTTATAAATTATAATAACTATAGCAGTACCTCCAAGGTGTTGTGTGAATCTGTTTAATTTTTAAGATGTCCATGGTAGTGAAAAAATAATACAATTTAAAACATTATTTTAAATAAATTAATTACGAAAAACCTTTTTCGAAATTAAAAATAGGGGGTTGGCGCGCGAAGCGCGCAGGGGGGCGAAGCCCCCCTAGTATATATATATATAATTCATTCAATGTCTACCTGGCATTTCAACAAATAGTTATTGAACATACGGTCGTACATACGCTGATATAGTAATCTAAAATATTTAAATAATTAATAACACAGCCACACAAAAAAAAATTTCAAAACCCACGGACCAGACCATATATACCTTATGTTTTTGAAGTCGCTGATTCCGAATCCGTGGTCCATTTGACCCCATCACCTCAGGGTCAAGGTCAGGTCAAGGTCAAATTTACAAAATAACCGGCAACCAAGGTTTAACAGTATACATATATGTTTTCGAGGTCGCCGAATCCGAATCCGTGGTCCGTTTGACTCCATCGCCTCATAGTGAAGGTTATTTGAAGGTAAAATCAAAAAATTCTTGTAAAACAAACCAAACTTCAAGCCATTTATTTTTTCTTACTATACCTTACACGTTTTACGTTTTACCTTTTACGTTTTTTCCGAGTAGTTTTACAATCTCTTTTCAACATCCAGTTCCATGTTATAGTACAACAACAGTAGTTCCATGACAAACATTGAGAAAGCTGCATGGCTTAGCTTTAAGGAAGTTACTGAAAACTTTTTGGGTAATCGCAGAAGCCCAAATTACAAAGTAATTGTATCTAAAATGGTTGAGAACTATGGGAATATGGGTTGCCTGATGAATTACAAACTACATTTTCTGCACAATCACTTGGATAGTTTTCCTGAAAACTGTGGCGATTATAGCGAAGAACAGGGAGAGCGTTTTCACCAAGATGTTAAAGTAATGGAGAAGCGTTATCAAGGTAGATGGGATGCTAATATGCTGGCCGACTACTGCTGGATGTTGAAATGAGATTGTGAAACTACTGGGAAAAAACGTAAAAGGAAACCTTTGCACCGATCATTTGATGAAAAACGTGTAAGGTATAGTAAAAAAAAATAAATGGCTTGAAGTTTGGTTTGTTTTACAAGAATTTTTTGATTTTACCTTCAAATAACCTTCACTATGAGGCGATGGATTCAAACGGACCACAGATTCGGATTCGGCGACCCCAAAAACATATATGTATACTGTTAAACCTTGGTTGCCGTTAATTTTGTAAATTTGACCTTGACCTGACCTTGACCCTGAGGTGATGGGGTCAAATGGACCACGGATTCGGAATCAGCGACCTCGAAAACATATATGTATACTGTTAAACCTTGGTTGCCGTTAATTTTGTAAATTTGACCTTGACGTGACCTTTACCCTGAGGTGATGGGGTCAAATGGACCACGGATTCGGAATCAGCGACCTCAAAAACATATACGTATACTGTTAAACCTTGGTTGCCGTTAATTTTGTAAATTTGACCTTGCCCTGACCTTCACCCTGAGGTGATGGGGTCAAATGGACCACGGATTCGGAATCAGCGACCTCAAAAATATAAGGTATATATGGTCTGGTCCGTAGGTTTTGACTTTTTTTTTGTGTGGCTGTGTAATTACATTACCGAAAGTAAACTTTTATGGTTAATAATTATTTGTCGTGGTGTTAGCTACACATTGAATAAATAAAATATTATAATAATGATATATTACTTACAATATTAAGAACAATTAAGAAAATAATAATTGACGAAATTTCCAAGAAATCCCTTATTTAATGCAAATATCTCGGTATACCATAATAAATCCCAAGAAAATCCGTAATTAGCAGATTTGCCGCATTACTTTAAAAATGCCCAAAATTCTCAAAAAAAATCCAGTATGTAGTACCAATATCCCGGGAAAATATAAAAATTTCCGATATTCCCAAGAAATCCCGTAAATAGTCTAAATATCCCGGGATACCATAAAAATTCTCGACATACACAAGAAATGCCTTAATTGGTACAGATATCCTGAAAAACCTTAAAAATTCTCAAATTTCTATAAATATCCCGTAATAAGTTCAAAAATAACAGAATAATACCTTAAACGTTCCAAAAATCACCAAAAATCCCATAAATAGTGCATGTATTCCGAAATACCATAAATATTTCTGAAATACCTAAAAAAATCCCGTAGTTAGTGCAAATATCCCGGAACACCATACAAATTTCCGAAATTTGTGAAGAATTGTGTAAATATAGTAAATATCCCGGAATATCATAGAAATCCCGTAATTAGTCAAGTTATACCAGATTACATTAAAAATTCCCGAAATTTCCAAGGAATTCTATAGTTACTGCAAATTTCCAGCAATACCATAAAAATTCCGGAAATACCCAATAAATCTTACAATTAAAGCAAATATCCCAAAATATCATAAATATTTTCGACATTCCCATGAAATTTAGTTATTATTATAGTCTGCCCAGAAAATTTAATAATTCGCGAACTTCTCGAAAAATCTCGTAATTAGTACAGATATCCCAGAAAACCAAAAAATTTCCAGAATTTCCAAAAAAAGGTAATTAGTTCAAATATTCCGTTATACCATGCGACGCTACCAAATTTTTGGTTAAAATGTTTAACCGTTTCCCGGTGGAAACGCCGAAAATATTTAATTCTGAATAAAATAACCCTGCACGGCTGACTCTCTCAAAGGAGATTCCGTTGAATTTACAGTGGACCGGTTTCCACTGTAATCTACAATAATTTTTAGTTAGCGTAAATAAATTAAAAAGCGGATTTCTTATGGAACCCACTGTCACCACTACCACGAGGGAGATTTTTGGAAAACTATTATTTATTAATAACGCGCGAAAAACCCAACGTAACGCGACGTAATTAACAAACAAACCTAACGAACTCAACGATCGAAAATCACTAACACTTCCGAAAACAGAAACCACGTTTGACCAACAAGAAATTTAATAAAGCTATCGGACGCGTAATCCGTTGAATAATCTATTAAATTGATTCAAAAGAATAGAAATAAACAATATCTTGAGATATGCTATGGCTCCTTGAATAATTCTCTAAAAGAATCAATACTCTCACAATTATTTTGCGTCTAAAATAGTCGATTAAAATGGCTGCTAATAATTCTCTCCGAAAATATAACAACTCACAATGACTATTGAAGCTAGACTATCTCATTTCCGGAAACTACCCTCCGTAACCGAAAATTTAAACAATCTATCTTATTGCCACTTGTTGTCCCGTTTTCCTATCTCTCTCGTGTCACCTGCGGGAGATAAGTCATTATTTGACTTATCTCCATGTAATTACATATTACAGGTGCACCCCCGCTACCGTATAGTCCTTACTAATTTCAAAAATGACAACTCATTTGCATAAGTTATCATTGTCCCAACTATTACAGTAAATATACGTGTATTACAGAATTACTGTCAGAATACCATTTTATACAGTAATTCCATACACGACACATCGTCCTTACTATGGAGTATTTAGTAATGTCACTAAAATCTCATTAGCGCGAGATTTAAATCTCTTATTTGCTTCTATATATCATACACGTATCATCTATATACCCGTCGATATGTATATACACTCCGCATCAAAATTATTGCAACAAGATTTTTCATAGAAAAATTGTCATTTTTTAAATGCTTGTAGCTCGGTCAATTTTCATCGTATTGAGATAATTTTTGTTTTGTTTTGTAGGGAATTATGTGCACTTTGAGGAAAAAATAATGCCTAATAGCTGCGAGATAATGCCACATTGCTATGTCTTAATCAGGCATACCAACTTCTTTTTCTTAAACAACGCAATAGTTTGCACGTTTACCTGGATTGCCAAAAATTTTTTTTCAAAAAACAACAAATACTACCTTAAAGTAGACTTTTCAACGAGTATTTTAAAAAAAAGTCGACCCTCTACGACTTTTTTGATCGAGTTATGCCATTTTATAGATCTTCCTATGTTTTAGTCAAATACCGCCAACATCAGCATTACCCGATGCGTACCGCGAGGAGGTTATTGGTCGGACTTACGCAGCATTGTGGCTCTGAAAACGGCCGATTGTGTGAACAGTTTCTTACATTAGGGACCCCTATTTCCCATTAAAATGACATAACTCGATCAAAAAAAGTCGTAGAGGGTCGACCTTTTTTTTAAAATACTCGTGGAAAAGTCTACTTTAAGGTAGTATTTATTGTTTTTTGAAAAAAAATTTTTGGTAATCCAGGTAAACGTGCAAACTATTGCGTTGTTTAAGAAAAAGAAATTGGTAGGCTTGATTAAGACATAGCAATGTGGCATTATCTCGCAGCTATTAGGCATTAGGGGTTTTAAAAGTAACCGATTAACCGTTACCCGGTTTTACCCGATTGACTTTACGGTTAATCGGTTTTCCTATTTTTCCCGGTTTCGAGTAATCGGTTAACCGGTTAACTGATAACCGACCAAACCCGGAAAACCGCGGTTACACGGTTACGCGGTTTTTATTACTAACATGTTATTTAGTAATGTAGACATAGAATAGGATGAATAAATAAATAAATCGCACTCAATTTGCATGATTTTTTTCTGAAAGTATAGATAATTTCCTCCAAAATTAATAAAATATTACTTATGTCGACTGTAGTATAACTAAATTAATTAATATTTTTATCGGTCTTACAGTCAATTATATGGGCAATCAGATTGCCCCTACTTATAATCACCCCCGAAGGACTGTCACTTGGACTGAACTTGGACTGTCACACGGTGATTTTAGAAAAGTAAATTTAGATTTAGTTAAAAAAACTTTTGTTAATAATAATTATCCGATAGATTTGATTAATAGAGTGATTGAAGAGAGAGTGAATCAAATTTATAATAGTAAATTAAAAGTTAGAGTAGATATTAAAATTGATGCATTTGTTGTTATACCGTATGTTAGAGGTTTATCTGAAAGAATAAGAAAAGAATTTAAAAAACTAGATATTCAAGTTTTCTTTAGAAATATTAATAATTTAAGTTTTTTGTTTAATAATTGTAAGGATATAGATAGAAAGGATGATAAATCTGGAGTTGTTTATAAAATAAATTGTATTGATTGTGATAAATGTTACATTGGTCAAACTAGTAGATATTTGAAAAAGAGAATTTATGAACATAAATATAGTTTGAGGAGTGTATCTGTCACATCAGGTTTGAAGGAGCATTGTTTGGATTTTGTTCATTCATTTGATTTTAAAAATGTAGAAATTTTAGAACAAAATATTATGAATAAATTTAAAAGAGAAAGTCTTGAGAATATTCATATATTTAAGAATGATAAGAATGTTAATTTAATGTTAGAGTCAAATAAATTAAATAAGATTTATCATCCTATCTTAACTTAGCTTAGTTTATTGGTGTGAATTTATTTAGGGTGGGTCCTTGGAGTGGGGAGGCTTTTTTTTGAGGGTTTAAATATCGTGTAGAATAGATTTTCATTTCAGTCCCTGATGAGGAGCAGCAGCGAGCTCGAAACGTCGGACATCATATTTGGGGTTAGTAGATTTTTGGTGCAGGGGGGCAGTCAGATTGCTTTATTAATAATTTGTTTTTATGTTTAGTTAGTGTTTTTATTTTTTATATTTTATATTTTTTATTTTTATTTTTATAGATTCTTCGGGGGTGATTATAAGTAGGGGCAATCTGATTGCCCATATAATTGACTGTAAGACCGATAAAAATATTAATTAATTCCTCCAAAATTTTTAAAATATCATCTTGATACGATGAACAATGACGGAGTTACAAGCACTTAACAAATAGCAATATTTCGATGAAAAGTATTAAGCAAATTATGCTTAGAACAATTAATTATTAATTAAATATTAATTGAACAGTTTCTGTTTTTATACAAAAATGTTAACATGTTTACGTTTTCTGGCAACAAACAGCTTCTTTTTGCGGTCACAATGTTGCCAGCAGAAGAAAACGTCCTCTCTGATGATGCCGAGGTTGCTGGTAAATTTATTTATTTATTTACCAGAGTAATATACACAAAGTACATACATGTTTGCTAACCTCTAAACATACATAATATGTCCGAGGCAGCCAAAAACATCCTATAGAGGTAGACACAGCTACCTGTACATAGGTCCAGTTTATCTAACACTTACAAACTACTTAAAACTACAATTCCAAGATCTTTAAAACATCTTGAATATGAATCACAGTACCCAAAACAAAAAAGCTGTAATTCAATTATAGTATTGCATATATATATATTATTTTTCTATAAATATTTTCTATTATATATTTGTTCCAATCCATTTCTTAATCTTTTTCTTATTGTATTTTTTATTTATGTCTAAATTTTTAAGATTAATGTTAGTATTAGGCAAATAATTGAAAATTTGTATCGCTCTAACATAGTTATTTTTATCACTAACAGCTTTCGTGCACTTTGGTGGAATTATTAGTTTATTTCTAGTTACACTTCTAGACATTTCATATATACTTTTGAGATCATCATAGTGGTATATTACACATTCATAAGCAAAAATTTGTTTTAAATTCAAGGGACTGTCTTGATCAAAGTTATTTTTGTTCATAATTCTTAAAATTCTTTTCTGTACCTTTTGTAATAAGTCAAGCTTATTTTTATAAGCTCCACCCCAAGCTATATTACCATAGCTAATAATGCTGTGTAAAAATGCATAATATATCAATCTAAGAGTGTCTGATTGCATATATTTCGACATTTTATACATTATATATATTATGTATTTGGTTTTCTTGATCAGATAATCAATGTGTTTATCCCATCTCAAATTGAAATCAAATATTATACCTAAGTATTTACAAGATTCAACCCTGCTTAATTTATTACCCTGTATGTAAATATTCATATCAATAGGAACACTATCTCTGTAATTCCCAAATGTTATATATACGGTTTTCGTTATGTTTAGGGATAATTTATTAAGTTCTAACCAGTTAGTTATGTCTTCCAAATACTCATTCATTTTACTTTCAACCCTCTCCCAAGTATCATCAGTTACAATAATTGCAGTATCGTCTGCATAAGAGATAGTATTATCTTTTCGACCAGTTAATAAATCATTAACATAAATTATGAATAAGAGTGGTCCCAGTATAGTACCTTGAGGTACTCCTGTAGTTATTGTTTCAAAGCAACTTTCAGTCGTTCCTATCCTTACTTTTTGCCTTCTATTATTTAAATAGTTTGATACAAGTGTATGCGCCTTACCACGTATACCATAGTTATATAATTTGTTTAATAGGAATAAAAATTTCTAATCCCGATAACTGAGTTGGTGGTGTAGCTTCGCAAACATCCATCGGCTCATCCGCAGTTATAAAGTCTTCATTTTGTAAGCTTGTACTAATCCTTTCAAAAATTTTATTTTTCATGCACTCGCTTTCAATTTTTAAAGCTTTGTAGCGAGGATCAAAAAATTGGGCAATATGGATTGCTTTAACTTCGTACGTATCCTCTTTACCCTCATCAAATAAAAATCTTAAACAAAAATGAGAAAAACCATAATTTTAATGAAAATAAAAAAATCATAGTGTGGAGCCATAAATTGATTAATGTAGTTATATGTGGCTAGTTAAATTAGCTAAAATAAATTAGCTAAAAAAGTTTTTAATAAAAGTTACTAATAATACAAGTTGTTTAAAAGCATAGGAAATGTTTTAACTTGTTATATAATAAATTGTGAATTATTAATTTTAAATTATTTTTTCTAAATTTTTACTCAGACTCGTCCCATTAAAGAATTTCATTTTACCTCTTCTTCAACGAAGCGATCGCTGTAATTTTGAAATTCATTTCATCATCTGTTTCTTTGTAGGTGATATGTAGATGGTTATGTATTAATTTGTGTATGATAGGCCGGACCATAAATAAAGTAACCTCTGTTTCGCTGCACAGAACTGTAGTGGTAATTTGAAAAGGCTTAAGTAAATGTATCAATTTTTCAATATTTGACCAATCTGCTTGATTTAGTTCCAATTTTTGAGCAACAAATATTTTGGTTATTTGCCTGTCCGTCAAGACTAACGAAATGGCCACTCTGTTACGTAGCAAGCATTCGTACATAAAATAAGTTCAGTCGCTCGACCTTAAGTTTCTGTTCTATCTGCCTTTTTTCCAATGCATCACTTGCAATATTTGATCTACGAAAATGTGCTACGACAGCACGAGCTTTACTGCGTAAATCATCGTATGCGGGTGTTGCTTGTAATGCGTCTTTAATAGTCAACTGTACAAGATGTGCATTACAATTTATGCTATCTGGTACATTTTCAAGCATCTTGCAAGCTGCTATCATTGCTGCTGCGCTATCATGAGTAACAGCCTGAACTTTACCTATACGAATGAAAAAATAAAATTTATATAAACGTAAAATTTGTTAAAAGTTTTAAGCTATTAAAAAATTCAAAATTAAATAAAAAAATCGATTTTTTTTTTGTAAAATTTAACCAAAAGCACACCTTAAATAAAAAACTATTTTGAATTGAATTACTTAATTTTTCGTGTATTGTAATTTTTCAGATATATTTGCATTACCTTTGAGATTCCATCTGTTGATCACAGTTTTTATTGCTTCAGATATGTTTGTAGAAGTAGGTCGGTCTTCCAGATTTTCGTTGCATAAAGTAACATGGCAAAGTTCGCAATTTGAGTTGATGTAATGTGCTTCTACCGAAATAAAAGAATCTTGTGCACGGGATGACCATGCATCTACTGAAGGGGATACGCTTTCTGCTAACGATAGGTCGTTTTTAATTTTTACTTTTAAATTATCAGCTATAATTTTTAATCTGTTTAAAATAGTTTTATCACAAGGCACTTTGTACGAGGGTTCCATAAGTGCCATAAAATTTCTGAATCCCAGCGAAGATACCAATGAAGTTGGTAGCATGTTTGTCGCTAATAAATTAGCAATTCCATCAGTGATTTCCTCTTGACGTTGTACACTGCATGATGGTCTTCCATCATTTCTTTTTGATCTTTTGCGGAATGTTGGTTGTTCATCTGAATGTTGCGAACTCGAAGTTTGGGTACAAGTTGTATCGTCATTTTTGTAATATTTTACACGCAATATTTAAAACAAAATTTTTTTCGTGAGATATTAAACCTAATAATCATATCCTTACTTATTTGGTAAATTAAAAATAGAAAGAAAAATAAAAAAAAATTAAGCTTTTCAATCAATTGTTTGAGTCTGTAACGTTCGTCTACCTGTTTAAACTATTATTTAAGGGTTATAAAAGTTTTAATAATATATTTTATTATTAGCAAAAAATAATCAGTACTTTACGATTATACGTTATTCAAAAATATAGAATATGATGAATTTCAATCTTAATGTAATACAGATACACTACCGCTCAAAAGTTTAAGCTCACCAGAAAAGAAATCTACACAACTTCAAAGTTTCATATCTTCGGCCCAAATAATGTTACAGAAACCTGCGGGAGCTCATTCGAAAGCTTATTTTAAGGGCTTTTGACGAGTATGTAGCTAAAATAAAATATATATTTTTATAATTTTTATAAGCAACAATTTGAATCGAAATAATCAATATTTTGGTTCATTTTATAATGGCCTGCACCTTCTAAGAGCATGCCTGAATTAATATCTAATATAGAGAAAATTAAAGCTTTTTTAGAGACCCTTTAATGGCTTTTTATTTTTTGCACAGCGGAATTTTTAAGAAACTTATGAAGGTTTTTGCCTTTGAAAAACTTTCTTCATGCTTCACGAAGTAATCGATCTATATTAATTTAAATTCTTTTAATTTACATTTTTGCTTATAAAAATAATTTAATAAAATAATAAAGTATTTTTTCATTACTTTTTTAAAAATTACGCTGTTCAAAAAATAAAAAGCCATTACAAAGCTCTCAAAAAAAGCTTTTATTTTCACTATATTAGATGTTAATTCAAGCATGCTCTTAGATGGTGCAGGCCATTATAAAATGAACCAAAATATCGACTTTTCGATTCAAATGTTTGCTTAAAAAAAATAAAAATATATATTTTATATAAGCTACATACTCGTCGATAGCCCTTAAAATAAGCTTTCGAATGAGCTCCTGCAGGTTGCTGTAACATTATTTGGGCCAAAGATGTGAAACTTTGAAGCTGTGTAGATTTTTTTCTGGTGAGCCTAAACTTATGAGCGGTAGTGTGTAATAAATGGAGAACGATATTTTTCTTGCTGCGTGTCGCTCTCTTTACAATGCACAGGATTCTCTAGCAGAAATTTGGTTTGGAGTTAAAAGTGGCTGGTTTACAGCTTGTAACTTTTTTTCTAGCCATTTTTAAAGTTGGCTAATTTATACCTTAAAAATGATTTTAATTTCTACTAGGAAAATTATGATTTTATTAAGTTAAAGTATAAATACAAATTTAAAATTTAAAATTTTACTGTACAAAAATAATCGTGTATAAATATTTATACATAATGCAAATCAAACTTTAATATTCACAAAATATGGTAAATAAGGAAGCTAAATATTGTAAAGTGTAATTTTTTTGAATCAAGAGTATCTGCTAATAAGAGAAAGACAATAGTAATAATTATTGCCTATTTAAAAGTCAATTTATATACATTTTTTAATTTATAAAATTAAAAATAGTTATTATTTACGTCTGAACTTGAAGTTCAAGTGCATCAGAAGGCTGTTTCTTATGCAATAGTCTTAGATGGTTTGCAATGGCTGAAGGAGAACAATTATATTTAATTTTTTTATCACATAGATTGCAAGTAGCAATCAATTTATCATTAGATACTTCAGCAAATTTCCACACCCAGCTTTTATATCTTGGATCCATGTCTTATTACTATCCTATAATTCGGTGTAGGTCTAATCGATCGAATACGATAGATTGAACTGACTCAAATGTTTCAAACTTGTCAAGTGTATCAATGTTTGACGTCTTAATTAGATTAATCAAACTAAAGGTAATTGTAAACATGTTTTTATACTATACCAATTCATAAGCTTATTTTCCATGACATATAGTTTCAATTACATGCCGATATTCGTAAAATTATATTTTAACTTTAATTCGTAACCTTTATATAATTATACATCGAATATTTATAGACATGACAAATAATTAATAACATTTGAAAAGTACATTTTTTTAACCAAATTGCGGCAGTATATTGAATAAAGCCTATAAAATAATTAAAAACTCAGTGTCTTAATGTTTACAACATACACATAAAAGATTTTAATAAAAAATATAATATCCCTAGTAGCCAAAAAAATTTTTACCAGTAAAATAAGATTTTTTTTACTGTAGTACCTATATAATAGGTATCTAATTCCTTTACGAATGACATTTTTAAAATCTAAGTAGGCTATTAAATATAGCCTAGTGGAAATAGTTATTTTTTACCTATAAAATAGTTATAAGTTTGTTTTTCCATTTTCAGGTTACGTAAATTGCGTTAAAACTATCGACATTATATAAAATATAAGATTTACTCGACATCACCGAAGCACAGTGATTTTCGCAGTTTTGTATGTCAATTCGACATCCCATTTCGCAACAATTCTAATGCATTCAACAACGAAAAATTTTAAAAAGACATAATCTTATACTTTAAACAAATGGACGAGCAAAAATTCAAATTATCGACATTATAGTTAAAAACACTATATTTTTATAAATATAAAGTAATAATGTATTAATTTTATTTTATTTTGTGCGTGCACGATTGAGGGAGAAAAATTGAGTCTAAAAAATAAGTATGCTTCAACTTCTATTCCAATTCACCTACGGGTAATTTTACACGGAGAAAAAATGTCAGATTAATTCTGAATGCTGTAAATTGTTTAATTAATAAAAAGAAAAGTTTTTAATTTTAACCGATTAATCGCGGTTATGCGGTTTCACGGTTATTCGATTAACCGGTTAACCGATTAACCGAAACCGGAAAACCCGTAAAACCGAGTACCCGTTGTCTAACCGGTTTTAACCGGGTTCGCGGTTAATTATTTAACCGGGTCATAAGAGCCCGCTTAAATAAGCTTCATAAACCTCATAAAATCACTAATTTTCATGTATTTAGGGCATAACCTACACCAGCGGTCTAGGCCAATAATCTAACCACCACCGTTCGAAAGCTCTCGAAAAATGTTATTTTTTGAGCGGTGTTAGATCAAAATCGATTGTGGCGTGGTCGCCTTTTTTTGATATTCAATATTTCCGGGCATTCTATCTTTTCGAGATTTTAAAATTAAGAATTGTAACCCAGGTAGATAAGTTCTAAAGATTATTTTGAACAAAAGTTGTTTGTAATGTTTTTTCAAAAAAATGAATAGATTTTGAGATAAATGGCTTTAAAAATAGTAATTTTTCTAAAAAATTGAAAAATTTCCATTTTTCATGGTGGAATAACTCTTAGGCAAATTATTTTTAACACCTAAAAGTTTTTTTCTATTTTCTGGAAAATATTTCCAGCCTGTTCTCAAATTTTGGAGCGATTTAAAATTTTCATTGTACCACTTGACGTGAAATAGCCCATATATATATATATATGTTTAAACTTAATTGCCGGGGTTTATGACACCCACGACAGAGAGGGAAGATACGTACTTTAGAACGAGCAAGAGAGAGGTTCGAGTGGAACCTCCACCAGTGGGTGGAAGGAGACAGAAGATACCAATTTATTATGTCGGGCGTCATAAACCCCCATTGGGAAGTTTCTATATGTATATCGATACATATATCCCTACGTTGATAAAAGCGCGGACCTTCTAGTTACTAGGCGCGCGCTTTAATCTCGAACGGTTCAAGATGTCCGCAACTAAGCTTGAACTGGCACGTAAACAACGTGCTTCGCGACCGGTTCACCGCGTGCGCGCAATCCCCCCCGGCGGGGACGACAATACATCGTTCCGCGGGTGTTGTGCGCGTGTGTAGTGAGTGCGCATACGTATACTCGCGTGTATACGCCGTGCGTGAGGACGAACGACGGGTTCCCCCACCAACGCTCCACAAGGTACTACGCGCAACAAGGATGGTAATGGTTACATCATTGTTTATTGCATATTTGCAATAAACAATAATGCAACACTCACATAATAGGTAAATATCGATACAATCTCCCACCGAATTCCTCCGTTACCTCGATTTAATTTTCATCTCCCTTGTAATTAATTCCTGATTTTCCTTATCCTTTTTTCCCCAGTTAACACCCAATGTTTATATATTTTCCTATTTCAGATGCTGGTGTCTTGGAGTAGCCGACCACCCCGGGAACCCTGCTTCCTGCAGCAGAGAACTCCGAATCAGCCGACCAACAACTCCTCGACAGCATCCCAACTACTGTTTCTGGATAACCTACGAACCAGGTAAGTTTACCTTCAATTATAATTTATTTATAATAACACATGTTAATATTTACTATTCCTTTTTAGGTGCCCCCTTGAGGATGACACCGTCACAACCATAAAAAGTTCCGTGATATCCTGGATGGCTGTAAAAATTCCCGAAGTACCCAACAAATCTTGTAATCATTCCGTGTATATAACTAGGAACGCCATAGAATTTCCCAAAATTCACATAAAATTCCGAATATTTTTCATATTACCCACAGTATCATAAAAATTAACAATTTTTGGGACAGTAGAAATATTAAATTTTTTAACATTTTTGGAAACATCCTCTAATAATTTTGGTATATAAGGTAATGGTAAAATTACACCTCTTTTTTCACTCACATTGTTAATAACATTTTTATTATTAGATGTTTAGACAAATAATTTAAAACTCTACCAGAGAATGTTGATTTATGGCACCAATAATTACAATATTGTTCCCTTCTTTAATTATTTTAATTTCAAGAAAATTTATCATATTATTTTGTTCAGATTCAGTTGTAAATTGTAATTTCTCGTGGTAAGAATTAAAAACTCTAGTCTTTTCATCTACCTTATTTTTAGGAATTATTGTTAATATGTCATCAAAGTTTCTGTAGTATATTAATGGTTTACCATGTCAGATAAAGGTAATGTAACTGTAGCTAAATATAATGACAAAATGAATGAATTATTACTTGATCAAAGTACATACATCCAAATTCAAAAAAATCCACTTAATAATTTACAGAAACGTTCAAATGAAATTATGAATTATTGGAATGATAATCAATATCTAGATAAAAATGATCATAAATATGCTTTTACCGCTAAGACCTATTGTTTCCTGTATTGGAGGTCCAACATATAGTTTATCGAAAAGGATTAATTTTGTATTAAAAAACAGCTTGAAAATACCTAATTTCCACATTTAAATAGTATTGACTTTTGTAAAAAGATAAAAGCTTAATAATACCGGAAGATCATATAATGGTTAGTTTTGATGTGGTATCTCTGTTTACAAATACTCCGTATGAATTAATAAAAAATACGTTTAATTAAGAAAATGGTGTCCAAGAAAAAGTGTGACTTTGATTGTTTTATAACTTCTGTGATTATACTTGCATTGTATAAATTAAAAAATTATTATTAATAAAGTTTAGCACCTGAAGATGGAGGCAAATGTGTTTACGAAACGTTGTGCAATTCGATAAATAAGTCGACTCGTTAAAGCAATCGATAATCTTACCCAAACTATAAATTTACGAGTGTTAAATATAATAAAGTAAGTAATTTTGTATAATTCATCCGCAAAGTTACGAGAATTATAAGGATAATTATTTAGACTCGTGCGTTTATTTTATCTTGTTTTGTATTTTGTATTTTGTATTTATTAGGTTTTACTATTTACAATATATGTATGAATATTTTTTTAATATTTGAGTGTGAGAAAATTTTTTTTTACAACTTGTAATAATGAGCCCTGCGATGGCTCGGTCGGTGGGGCGTCGGGTTCGTAATCCGGAAGTCCCGGGTTCGATTCCCGGCTCCGGCCGATTGATACAAGCACCAATGGGAAATGTATTTTCAACAAGTGCTTTCTTAACGAAGACATAGTATGATCTTTGTTGCTGATTAGCACCACTTGCGAGCATACAAAAAGCCACATTAAAATAATAAAAAAAGGTGTCTTTAATATATTTACATTATATTCTCGAAAATTTAATACAAAAGTTGAATGAGAGGTTTAGCGATGTATTAACTTTTAATTCTTTAGTGTCAAAACAAGCTGTATTTGCTGCTTGTTTTCGTCCATAATTTAAACTCACAAGAAGTCCATCATATGTTTGGAAAACGGATCGGGTCCAGCTTGTAGAATATGCATCACACTGGCTTTAGGAGATGTACCATGGATCAGGGAAGCACCGTAGCAGCAAAGCAGCAGCCGTAGTAATAGATAGCAGCGATCCCTGGTATCAGACCAAATTATTAGGCATGATTAAGTTCCCTAGTAAGTACTCCGACTGCAGAATAGAGAATAACCTGCTATACTCCTACCAACACAATCCTGTGATAGATCCGGTCATACCAGACCTACATGCCTGGAAGCTGACTCTACCCCCAAACGACCGTGCTAAAGCACAAAAACAAAACCTATGCTAGATTAACTACCTATTTTACTGTTTAGAAATATACATGGACACATTTTAATATGTAAAAGCTTGCCAAGTGTGTCAAGTTCACAAGAGCAGTCAACAAAAGCACACCGGTATAATGGAAGGCAGGAACATTGATGGACGCTAGATAGTAGTCGCTGTGGATACTATGAACCCGAAACCTCCATCGATACGAGGCTTTAAATACGTTATAGTATTTGAAGATCTATTTACGAGATACGTAAAAATGAAGGCATCAAGGAGAGCTGGTGTAAATAGCGAATTGCAAGCCTTCGACGGGCTCATAATAAATAGATAAACATGTTTCAAATACTTGATTACTTATAACGGAACAAAATTAATCGGATAGTCACAGAGAAGCTAGCATATAACGGGATTACGCAATCCATAATTATTTAACAAATACTGTGGAAAGGGTAATCAGAAATATAAAACCGATGATCAACAGCTGATGATCATAGAAATTGAGACGCACATCTAGGCGAATTTTCTTTTGCGTTAAAAACGGTCATGCATTCTCAACCAAATATTCAGCAGCATTCCTGAATTTTAGTAGGCACCCCACCTTCATAGCCCTAATTAGAGAGCACATAGAATCACCAACCCAAATCGCAGTCTCAGATATGCTGCAGTGGATAGAAAGATTGTATAAATTGACAGCAATCTACGATCTAATGAAAAAACATATCGATACAGCCACAGCAAAACAAGCACCGTACTATAATAAAGGTCGTAGAGACATACAATGCCAAATACAAGATTTAATTTGTTGCCGCAATCGTGTACTATCGTCAACTCAGGATAATTTCGCAGCTAAGGACGCGCCCAAATATAAAGGACCCGCAAAAGTAGAAAAAGTATTCTCTCCTAGAATATATTTAGTGGAGGATGAGAGTGGCATACGCCAATTCAAGGTCCCAAAATAAAAGGCAAACAACATAATGACGCAGTAGCAGTAACTTAGCAAATAAGTAGCAAGGCATGCATCAATCTTATAATTTATTAGCAACATAAGATTATATAAATGATATATTTTTAATTGCATTTAACCTTTAGACTGCCGGCATTTTTGCCTTATAAATTGATATTTTCGATGTGCAAAATTTATACATAAAAACACCTCATATCACTAGAGTAGTTGTCAAGGTCACAGGTGGCTCATATATAAGCCATGCCGGCAGTCTAAAGGTTAATATTTAATTTTCTTTATCGAAATAAAATGTTTAATAGGAATGAGAGATAATGTGTAAGTATGCAGAGTGAGAATGTCGCGAACGGGTGAAGAATCGAACATCCTTCAAATATACTTATATAGATCCTTGTGACAAATTTAAGTCCCAATAATATTGTGACTGGCGGTTTGTAAGGAATTTTGGAATAGGTTGTGAAGTAGGTTCCCCATGCAATAAAGTACGAGTGATACAAATTTTCCTTTTTTAGGGTGCTAAATTGGTGACTCTTATTGAACTGGTCATATTATAACACTTTGACTATATATACCGTTGTGATAAATTTAAGACAAGGATTTAAGAACAGGACAAGCTACAGCGAAGGGAACGGTGAATGCTCCTAAGATCATATGGAACCTCTTTTCGGTTCGATGTTTGTAATTATCGTCCAAACCCCGCACGTGAAATGTTCCCGTTATAAAATCCTAATCTCTCGCGCCTAAATGAAGCATAATCAAAAATCTTCAATTTTAAGTATAGTTACCTTTGAAATCAACGTTATACCAATAATTTATGTGACTAGCGGTTTTTGAGAAAATTATGGATTTGCTGTATGTACTTCGGTTGAAATTTGAATATTCCTATGCAGACAGATTTAGAATTATAACCTAAATTAATACACATTGCAATTTTTCCTGTTTTCGTAGAAATCCAATTTGAATTAGTATTATTTTTATTATTTAATTTTCCAATACTTGCTATATTATTATCTAATATATACAATTCTTAACGGACCTATCTGAGTTTGACTTCGATTTGACTTAAAATAACCTTGAAAAATTTTCTGAATATGATTTTGAATGTAAAATTTTTCGCTCTCTCTAAATCCGAGGTCAAAACTAGAGATTCCCATAAGAAAAATCACTGTGACGTTGGAATAACCTTAAAGATCAAGTTCAAGGTCAAAGACGTTCGCTCTTTAGTCATGCTTCCTTTGCCTTCTGCAACTTTTGTCAAAATCATTTTGGCCTAAATGGCTTAGGTTCTGAGTAATTCGGCTGCAGCGATTAAAATGTGTTACCGTGTATATATATATATATATATATGGGTGGTTCTCTGTGACATCGAAGATGAAAAAAATAAATATTGCTATAACTGTGGGAATATGTTTTAGAGGTATCCAGTAGTTCTCCTGAATTTTTTCAGATTTTTTCTGGGCCATTATTTTAAGTTACAGAGAGTCAAAGTTGACATTTTAGCACTTTTTTGCATTATATGCCCATTTTCATGAATTTTTAGCTCCTAGGGGATGCATTTTTCACTAAAAACATAACTGCGACTTTTTTTGTAAAATTTTCCGAACTTTTCATTAAAAATACTTTTAAAGACATAAATGTATGCTGTCACACTCTTGTAAGCCATTTAAACCTTAAATAGTGAAAATCAGCAATTCTACTCCGGACTCTGGAAACCTAATGCTGTCTAAAAGATGTCTTTGTATAGTCAGAAACTGTTTATAAATTTTCAGAATGGGTCTAAATCATTAAGATCACTTATGGTCAAAATATCTGGGAAACGTGCCTGAAATATTAATAGAAATGTATATTTGTTGCCTTATAACGATGAATCTATTAGCATGATCATTGCAAAGAAGTTTATGCACTTACATTGGTGTGGCAGAAAAGTATTTCCACTATTTTCAGTATCATTCTAATACCCTGTAAGCTGTTAAACACACAAATATTATTATACAATTATAAAAAATTAATTTTTAAACTCATAATGCTGGATTTTCAATTATACAACCACTTTAAGAATTATGATACTAATCTAAAGGATTACTATACGCGACCACCAGGGTGAATACCGACGCCATCTGGCGCTTTCTCCTATGAAGAGTCGCCTGTCCCGACTTGACCGAAGGCTTTTTTCCTGCCACTGACGCGGACTTGGACTGCTCCTTGTCCATGCCACGTGGTGGTATCTCCTTTCAAGGCTTCTTCTTCTTTCGGCTCTTAGAGACCTCGGGGGGCTTTGGGGGCCGTCTCTACTTCTCTTTTGAGCCTGCATTCTAGCTGTAGCCGTAAAGACGGTTTTAGCTATTATGCCTCTTCTTTTAGGCCGCCGACGATTCTTGTGACCAACTCGATAATCCTCGATTTGGCACTTCTAATCGCCTACTGCCGAAAACATCTTTTTGGTTTTCCCGTAGAACTCTTGTACAAGAGTGTCTACGGTCTTTTTAGATGGTCGTAAGTGGAGTCGATGTTCTTCTGCGCCTTCTCTACCTTCTCGTATTCCTTGCGGAATATTTCTATCTCCTCTTGCGATTCCTTACTATAGGCAGAAATGCCACTGATGGCACTACCAAGGCCGGTAATGCTTGCTGCTATTAGGGGTTCTCTTTTGAGGGCCTCACCTCTGACGTGTCCGTAGAACGAAGCGCTTGGTGGCCTCCCCCAAAATCCATGAGGCCAGCGCCGGCCACCGGGGCTTTCACCCGATTGGAACCGACGGCGGGATTGACTGCTAGTTTGCTGCTGCCCGCTTGGGGTATTGGGTATTCCATCCGCTAGCTCATCATTCCTCTTCAACTGTTTGGTCCACGAAGGCTATTCTGTTTCACCTCTACCAATCACGCAAGCGTGACGAGCTTTCCCACATCCGCCACCCGGAGGACTCGCCGTATACGGGAACAGGACACCCCGCGCGGAATCTAAAGGATTACTATAAATATATTGACATTATATGAAGATACGTATTTAATACATAAATATATCAGCAACCAGATCTGAGATTATAAAAATTAACATGATTAATTGACAGTGAAATTCAAACAATGAAATTCAAGTTTGTGAAATTCAAACAATGTATTGCTGAATAATAATAATAATGTTGTTACTTTTATAATAATCCTTCAGATTAGTATTATAATTCTTGTAAGGATTATAAAACTAAAACTTCTTTTAGTTATAATTCTTGTAAGGGTTGTAAAACTAAAACTCCTTACTTCTTTCTTAGTTGTTTCTTAGTTTCCGACTATAAAAAGACATCTTTTAGACAGTATTAGGTTTCCAGAGTCCGGAGCAGAATTGCTGATTTTCATTATTTAAGGTTTAAATGACTTACAAGGGTGTGGCAGTATACATTTATGTCTTTAAAAGTATTTTTAATGAACAGTTCAGAAAATTTTACAGAAAAAGTCATATTTATGTTTTTAGCGAAAAATACATCCTCTGGGAGCTACAAATTCAAAATATGGGCATATAATGCAAATAATGCTAAAATGTCAACTTTGACTCTGCGCACTAAAGAAAAAAACGTTGAGGATTTGGGAGAGTCAAGTAATTTTAACGTGACTGCTTAGATAAGCCGACGAAAGTAACGCCACCTTGACGTACTCAAGTAAATTTTACTTGACTTAGCTCGATACTAGATACATTATACTATATGGTTAAAATTATCGCCGTTTTAGGTAGGGATTTCTTGACTAATTCGTTAAAAGTTAAATAATTAGATTATTTCAAAATGAAAAGGTATTGTATATATATATATATATATTAAATAAAGTTATTCATATCGTGGATTATCAAATTAATTAACTAGTTCCCCTAAATAGATTAAAATATTAACAAAATTATTAAATTCATAATTATATTAAATTTAAAAAAAAATTCATTTAAATTAATAATAATTTATTATACTAGAGTATCTAATTCTATTTTAATAAATAATTTTATAAATAATTTCATTAAAAAATTTTAAATATTAAAATAAAAGTTTTATTTTATCATAAAATTTTATAATAATAATTAATAATAATACAATAATAAACATATTAATTAATAATAATATTATAATTTATATATTTTGTTTAACCGCAACAGCTGGCACAAAAATAATTTATATTATAAATATTTCTATGAATTACTATAAAGATAATAAATAAATCCTTAAATTAAAAATAAATATATAATTATTTAAATTATAAAAATAAAAAATTTTTACATATATATAAAATTTAAAATTATATAAAAAACATAAATAATATTTAATAATAAAAATTATAAAATATTTTTAAATTATGAATTTAATGACTTAATACTTAGTCTATTTTATTAACAATTTATCTTAATAATTTCTATTTTTTTTTTAAGAATTATTTTATAATATAAACTAAAATTATAAATAATAATTCTATATTGAATTAAGATGATAACCATTATGACGTATATGGTTCTCCGGTCCTCCGGTTCTCCGGTTATCCGGTTTTGACGAGTGACTATTTTATTTTTAATTAGAAGATCATTTTTATAAATCTGAAGATTTTTTGTCATATTCATACATTTTGACATGTAGGCTTTCCAGTAGACGATGTCCGGATGACCTGGGGGTCACCCTGACCACCTGGAGATGGTCTCCATGAAGTGACAATTTTTTTGTCATATTCAGACATTTTGACATGTAGGCTTTCCAGTCAACGATGTCCGGATAACCTGGAGCTCACCCTAATTACCTGGACATCCTCTCCAGGAAGTGACAATTTTTTTGTCATATTCAGACATTTTGACATGTAGCCTTTCCAGTCGACGATATCCGGATGACCTGGAGGTCATCCTGACCACCTGGAGATCGTCTCCAGGACGTGACAATTTTTTTCCAGGAAGTCAATATTGTTTCGATAACAAATAGTTCAATTCGTCTGAAATCTTGAGAATTTTTTAAAAGTTCAAAAAGGAAGGGAGGACCAAACAGAAATCGCAACATTAAACATGTTTGTAATGAATTTTTATTTGTTTAACGGTTTTTAGTTATTTTCAATGGTACATTAATTTTCAAACTTTTAATGTGTTGTTATCATTCCTTTTTATATTTTTATAAGCCATCAAAATTTCTTGAATTTTGATTTGAAAAAAATACTTGAATCGGTCTATCAGTATTCAAGAAAACTTTGCCTTACTATTTTATGAAAATACAAGTAAAATATTAACTTTACAAAAAATGTTCAAGAAAAAAAACACATTTTTTCGTAAAGTTAACAAATTTCATCACAAAGAATGAAATAACGTTGTTTAACAAAAGACGCCATTTTTATAAAACTAGGAAGAAAAAAAAGTTTAATACCAAGATTTTATAAAATTAGATTTTCGGATCGCGATTTCTGTCGGTAATAAAATTATTTAAATTTAGGTACAACAAAAATCCTATCTTATAATTGAGTAAGCGCTCGAATCGAAAATCACTTATCTCGATCTCGAAACTTGAATTTGATCATCAATTGTCTTAAAAATTTCGAAGGTGTTAATCAAATAAGAGGTTAAATAATCGAAAAAAAATTGCAGTAGGTGCGCGTAGCGCGCTCGTATTCACTAGTCCTATATTAATTTAAGGAGGATCCACTTTTGGACTTCTCCGGTTTTCCGATTTTAGTTTTAATTAGAAGATTTATTTTTATGAATGTAATGATTTTTTTTTCACATTCCGACACGGGGGTCATGTTAATGAAGGTGAATAGCACGCATATATTTTTTAATTATTTTTTTACATATTACAAAATTTCTGCAATTAGCTCAAAGAGTTTTTTTTAATTTTTCATTATTATTTTTTTTGTGTTTTATTTGCATGGTTTTTTCCGGCTTTTGTACCTCTTTTGGTTTTTCCTGAAAAATTAATTATGAATAAATAAAATGCTTGATTAATATAAAGTACTTAAAAAGAAATTATTTTACTAACTTATATTTTGGTATCTTCTATTTTGTTGATTTTGTTGAGAGATGTTTTTGTTTGTATATAATTTTTCTAAAATAAACACTGCTAAATACAGTTTAGACGTTAGCAATTAAATATTACAACTTCGTTATCATGCTATTGTCATACATCGGTCATCTCTTATTAAAGAGTTATTAAAATCATTACAAACTACTTTACCGACTGCAACGCGGCATTGTAAATTCTTATTATATAATATATAAATATTACACTATCGGGATAGCTGCCATTCATTTTCATATTATTTATTATTATACGAAAATTTAAAGAAACCTATTTGTAAACATATTTATTATAATGAAAATACTGATCAATGTAAAAAAAAATGAAAAAAAAAATTAAGTGGAAAAATATTAAACGAAAAAATGATATCGATAAATTAGTACAAAACCATTTACAAAAAAATTTAAAAAGACGCATATGTATGAAAAATGACAAAGACATGAAAATACCAATCATATTGCTTAAAAAATTAAAAATTGATACAGGAAAATTTTTGTAACGTATATGATAAACCAATTTATACCAAAAAAGGTATAAATTTTAAAGAATTAAAAAAACGTATTTTAATTAAAAATGAACAAAATGTAAAATTAGTAAGTAAATTCAAAATAATAGGTCGAATAGCAAATGTAGATTTTGATGAAAAAATAATTATTGAAAACAATTTAGGTTATATGTCTGAAACTTGTAAACATTGTAATGCTAAACATTTTGTTTTTGAATATACACTAGGTAAAGAATTTTCTAATTGTTGTCACAAAGGAAACGTAGACTTACCGAAAATGCCTCCCTATCTGGAAGAATTAAAGCAATTAGCTACAGGAATATCGGAAGACAGTATTAATTTTCGCAAAAATATTCGGCTATATAATAATGCGTTAGCTTTTGCAAGCTTTGGAGCTAATTTTGATAAGTTATCTGGTAGTGGACCACAAATTCTTAGAATATGTGGTCAAATATATCACAATGTTTTTGCTTTACATACAAATGAAAATGAAGCTCGAAAATAAGGGCAATTGTATGTTCTAGATAATGAATTAGCTACAGCTGAAAGAAAAAGTTTTAAAAATAATTTAGATACAAAATTAGAATTTTTAAGTAAATTAGATAGCTCAATTAGAAATGTCAATCCTTATGCTAAAGCTTATAAAATGATGTATGAGGTAGAAAAAGAAGAATTAGAACGGTGTGATAAAAGTGGTACTATACCGCAAACAGTTACCATGTGTATAAAACGAAAGAAAAATTAGATAAAAATATATATTTATTCTTTTATTCTTGATTTTGTGCCCTCTTTTTTCCTGGCACTTCCTACCGTTTATCCCCTGGGGGACTTTAACGGTGTCCACCTACCACCTATGTGTGGGTGCTTTATCCCTCCCTTAAAAACCCCACCATCTCGCATTTGCCCGGGGTTATGCCCGTGGATGAGGGAAACCTGTGAAGCAGGGAAAACCTCACCCGAGATGGCCGGTGTATTCGAAACATTCTTTTTGGGTGTCAAAGTCATATTGCGTAGGCCTTGACACCGAAACCGAATGTTTCACACCTCCCGCTCACGTTGTGAAGTGTAAAAAACACCTAACCCGCCACGAAAGCCAAGCGACCGAGAACGTCACCCATCCACTTGGGTACCGCGCTCAATACTGCTTAACTTCCGTGACCGACCGAGGTGCGTCTCCGCCACTCCGCCACCGCGTCGGTCGATAAAAATATATATAATGAAGCTACTTGTAATGAAGTTGCAATGGTATTTGTAGGAAAAAATGGACTGCCTACTTCAGAGCGGGATATAGTTATATATTCAAATTATGACAATCCAATTAGTATTTCTTTAATAAGTAAACACACTGATCCAATGACATACCCACTTATTTATCCAAATGGAGGATATGGGTGGATGCCTAATATGAAATGCAAATATAAGAAAAACAATAATATTTCACGTTTGCAATTTTATAATTACAGACTTTCTATGAGAAATGGATTTAATCCATACCTTAATATGGGAAAAGTTTCTTAACAGTTTACAATTGATGCATTTGTAAAAGTTGAACAATCAAGATTATATTTTATAAAGAAAAATCAAGATATTTTAAGAAGCGATTATTATAAAGGCGTAATGGATTATTTACACAAGAAAAAAGAATCTGAAAATATAAAAATTGGAAAAAAGTTTATTTTGCCATCAAATTTTGTTGGAAGTTCAAGATTCCTAAAACAAAATTACATTGACTCAATGTGTATAGTAAATCGTTACGGAAAACCTGACTTATTTATAACAGTGACATGTAATCCAAACTGGAAAGAAATAACTGAACATTTAGAAAAATATGAAACTGTAATTGATAGGCCAGATTTAGTAGTTAAGGTATTTCATTAAAAAATAAAAGAATTTAAAGAATTGGTAATTAAGCAAGGTGTTTTAGGAAATTGTATCGCCTACACTTATGTTATCAAATTTCAAAAACGTGAACTTCCTCACATGCATATGCTATTATTTTTAGATAAAAATTATAAAATTAATACTCCCGAAAAAGTTGATGAACTCATAAACGCAGAAATTCCAAACGAAGATATCTATCCATGGTTGTATAATATTGTAAAACAGTTTATGATTCATGGACCCTGTGGAGAGCAAAACATGAGTTCACCTTGCATGAGTAAAGACACAAAAAAAGTAGGAAAATTTTTCCAAAAAAATTTAATAACAAAACAACTTTTAATTCTTCAGGATATATATTATATATAAGAAGAAATGATAGCAACAAAATCAATTATAAAGGTAAATACCACAATAGAATAGCTGATAATCGGTTTGTTGTTCTGTATAATCCTTATTTATTGTTAAAATTACTTGTCACATTAATGTCGAAGTATGCTCAACAGTCCAATGTATAAAATACTTATTTAAATATTGTTATAAAGGACATGACTGTGCGTACATAGAAATACGTGACGCAGGTATCAGATCAAAAGACAGTTCTAATTTAATTCATGATGAAGATATTGAAAGCAATGAATACGAATACGATGAAATTAAACAATACATTAATACAAGATATTTATGTCCACCAGAAGCTATGCACAGACTATTAGAATACCCTCTATACGAACTTTCACATACCATAATAAGATTAGCTATTCACAATGAAGATGAACAAGAAGTGTATTTTAAAGAAGGAAAAGAAACAGAAATTTAAAAAAAAAATGTAGAAACGACATTAACAGCATACTTTAAATTAAATCAAATCGATTCTGATGCACGAAATTATTTTATATTCCGAAATACCATTAAATTATGTATTTGATAATAATTCAAAAACATGGAATAAAAGAAAAAAAACAAAAAAACCTGTATTAAGCAGAATGTATTTAGTGAATCCAAAGGATCGCGAACGATATTTTATAAGATTATTACTTTTACATCTCAAAGGAGCATCATCATTTCAGGATTTACGTACTGTTGATGATATAATTTATTCTACATTTTATGAAGCTTCTATAGCTAAACATTTAGTTAATGAAGATAAAGAATGGGACAGATGTTTGGAAGAAGCAACACAATTACACTTTCCTACTGCTTTTTGTGAATTATTTGCATATATTTGTATTTTTCACAATCCTATTAATGCAAGAGATTTGTACGAAAAATACAAACACTTTTTTTACCACCTAAAATATGAACAAAATGCTGGTGAAAACCTAGCATTAAACATTATTGATAAGAATCTACAATTGAATGGATATTCTTTAAATAATTTTAATTTACCCGTTATATCTACATTTATAGAAGATTATGCTGATACATCAACAACACATAACAAAAGTTGCACATTTTCTGAAATAAACGTCAACGTAAATTCGTTAAAAAATCATCAAAAAGACATTTTCGATACTATCGTGCAACATTTAAAAATTGAAGACAAAAAAATCTTTTTTATTCATGGACCAGGAGGAAGTGGGAAAAGCTATTTACTTAATGTTCTAATAGACTATCTTAAATTCTCAAACATTTCATTTTTATGTGTTGCTTGGACAGGGATTGCAGCAAGTTTATTATATAACGGGAAAACAGTACACACAACATTTAAACTACCACTTAATATCACAGAATGTAATACATGTAATATTAAATCTAATTCAATAGATGGTAAAAATTTAAAAGAAGTTCAAATTATAATATGGAATGGAATATCTATGACATCGAAATATGCTTTTAAAGCAGTCAATCGCCTATTTCATGATATATGTAATAATAAAAAAATATTTGGTGGTAAAATGTTGGTTATTTCAGGCGATTTTAGGCAAACATTACCAGTTATACGACATGGTAGTCATACTGAAGTTATTGAAAATTCAGTTAAAAACAGTTACTTATGGCCGTATTTTATACGTATGACACTAAATGAAAATCTTCGAGTGACAGATAATGACAATTATTTTAGACAATGGTTATTAAATGTAGGTGAAGGTAAACGTTTAAATATGTATGAAGAAGAAAATGAACTGCTTGAAATCCCTCTTGATTTAATAACACAAGAAAATGATATCATTGCAGAAATGTTTGGAAATAAAATAAAAATAAATGATAAAGATTTAAATGATAAAGTTATATTAGCCCCCACCAACAACGACGTAATTAAAATAAATAATAAAATTTTGGCTGTAATGGAAGGGCAAATTATTGAATACTTAAGGGGTCAAGCCTGGGTTAACTGCTCAAAAAATCGATTTTCTTTTTATTAACTTTTTTTAAAGTATTTCTTACATAAAACATTATCCCAAAATTTGAAAAAAAACAAAAAATTTTTTCGCAAGTTATAATTGAAATAAAGTAAGCATCAATAGACATTATTTCTCTAAAATTATTTTTGCAAAAAAAGACATTTTATTTTAATTTAACTAAAATAATAATTGCGAGGTTTTCGACGTTTACATACAAGTATATTAAACGAAGCAACTATCAAGCGTAGAGTTTGGTAAAATAGAAATCTACTTTACCATACGATTCAAATTTAATAGTTAATAAATAAATGATTCCTTTTACTCTAATATACTGCACAAATACGTACAGTTCTATTTGAAGTAAATATTGTCTGCATTGATAAAGTATTTACATTATTTTAGTAAATACTCAGTGGATTTTAAATTAAAAGTATATTTTTAACTTTAAATTTTATTAGTTTTAAGAAATTAATTATAAGTTTATACAAAAAAAGAGCAGTAAAAAAAATGCCAGACTCAAGTAACAGTACATCTGCTCATAAAAAAATTATCAACATCAGTAAGAACCAACTACGATGCACTTCCATCAACATTGATCCAGATCAAGTAAAAAGTTAAAAACTGATACCATTGAAGAAAGTAGCACAGAAAATAGAATTATTGATATATCACTACTTTTCCCAACATTAGAAGAATTTTTAGTTTGTCAGAATTGTCATGGTACAGTTAAATTTTCTGAAGTTGATGTGAGAGGTTTGGGAAGTAAAATAACAATAACATGTACAAACTGTTTTAAGGTATTTGTTATTGATTCAAGTAGAAAAGTTGGAAAAAAAAGTAACGCTCATGAAATAAATAGACGTTAGTGTACACAATGAGAACTCTTGGTCATGGGCATGCTGGTTTAGTTACTTTTTGTGGAAATATGGATTTGCCGAGTCCAGTTTCTCACAGTAATTATGACATTATTAATACAGAGATAAAAAATGTTTGTAAAGAAGTTGGTAAACAGTCTATGAAAGCAACTGTCGAGCAAGTATATGATTCAACAAGTCAGAATTGCCATATAAGTGTATCAGGTGATGGTTCTTGGAGGAAGCGAGGATTCAATTCTCTTCAAGGTGTTGATACTGCATGAGAATGAAAAAGTAATTGACGTTCCTCCAAAGCAATATTTTTGCAGAGCATGTGAATTGCGACCAGAAGAAGAAACAAAAGAATATAGAGAGTGGTACTTTACGGCATGAAATATACTAATTATATTGGAGGTTTGAAACACTTTCACAAATAAGTACACATAAAATAACTTCAACCACATAATATCGCACTAAGCACAAATACACTGAGCATAACAAAACACTTGTTTATAATTTTATCTGTATTCTGCAAATATTGTATATCTAAGTGTTGACACATTGGTTATGCTGAAATGGAGAAACAAAGAATCAATTTCTTGACATAAACAAAATATAAATTTAAGGTTATATGCAAATACTTATCTGATATAATTTGTTCATGCAGTTTTATAAACCACTAGTTTTTTTTACTTATTTTATTTAGATATTATATAATATAATATATATAATATATAATTCTACTTGATATTATAATAGCTTAAAACTGAACTACAAACGTGTGGCTGGTGCACACTTCCATTAACAGCTGTAACACTATCTATGCCTCTCTCTTTCTCTATCACGTGACAAGGCTATTCGAAAAATCAATAATCTTATGGAAGACTTGTCATGTGAGAGAGAGAGAAAGAGATATTGTACACAACTGTCAAACAGTATTTGTTTTTACTGCATTCTTTACATATTTTTAATTAAATTTAATGCTTATAATAAAAATTATAATCATATAATATAGTATATGATTTTTTATCAAAATATTTTTTAAAATCTATATAATCATGCATTAATATTCAATAATAGCTAAGTATTCTTGTAGTTTTAAAAAATTTTATTCCTCTTTTTATAAAGAAACTGATTCTTGAAGTTGACTTTTTGTTATTTTAGATAATACATGTATATTAAAAAAATATACTGAGTATTATATTAATAAAACCAGAAAAAAGTCACTATAAACCTATTAAATATGCATATTATTAAGATTACACATACAAATTGTACGATACCTGAAGAATATGGTATTAGAATTATAAAATAAGTAAAACTTTAAATCTAATAAGTGAAACTTTAAATGCATTTATCTCATTAATGGTTTTTTAATGATTTTAGCTTACTTGCCGCAGGATATTTCAGAGCCAGGTTGATGAATCACTTTGAAATTTTGGGGAAACTTTTAAAATATATATTTCTACGGACTTATGTTGCCCAATTTTCAAAAAGATAAGTTTTAGGTGTTATTATTTTTCTTGTTATTATCAACTTTTATATTTAATACATTGTTATTAATTTTTTTTCAGAAAAGGAAAAACATAAGTCTGTAAACATATATTCCATGAACATTTTAAGCCTTATTAGACATTAAAAGATGCATTCAATGCTTCAATATCCTACGGCAACTGCAAAAATTAATCAATTTTTTAATATCATTATAAGTTTAATAACCAGGATTAAAAATGCATTATAAACATTTTTTATATTGATAAATATAATGTATAATACATATATATTATGTAAAAAAAATTAATATGTGAGAAGAATTAAAAAAAAAAAAATTATTCTAATAATAATTATTTATTTATTGAAAACATTTAACCCAGGCTTGACCCCTTAAGTGTAGATACAGCAGAAGATGATAATGGAGAAAACTTAGATGTCATGTTACCTACAGAATTTCTTAATTCCCTTACACCTAATGGACTGTTGACAATCAAAAGAAGGTGCAACAGTCATTCTTCTAAGAAATTTAAATGTGAATGAAGATCTTTGTAATGGAACAAGATTATTAGTAACAAAACTTATGAAACATTTAATTAAAGCAGAAAAAAGTCACTATAAACCTATTAAATATCATATTATTAAGATTACACATACAAATTGTACGATACCTGAAGAATATGGTATTAGAATTATAAAATAAGTAAAACTTTAAATCTAATAAGTGAAACTTTAAATGCATTTATCTCATTAATGGTTTTTTAATGATTTTAGCTTACTTGCCGCAGGATATTTCAGAGCCAGGTTGATGAATCACTTTGAAATTTTGGGGAAACTTTTAAAATATATATTTCTACGGACTTATGTTGCCCAATTTTCAAAAAGATAAGTTTTAGGTGTTATTATTTTTCTTGTTATTATCAACTTTTATATTTAATACATTGTTATTAATTTTTTTTCAGAAAAGGAAAAACATAAGTCTGTAAACATATTCCATGAACATTTTAAGCCTTATTAGACATTAAAAGATGCATTCAATGCTTCAATATCCTACGGCAACTGCAAAAATTAATCAATTTTTTAATATCATTATAAGTTTAATAACCAGGATTAAAAATGCATTATAAACATTTTTTATATTGATAAATATAATGTATAATACATATATATTATGTAAAAAAAATTAATATGTGAGAAGAATTAAAAAAAAAAAAATTATTCTAATAATAATTATTTATTTATTGAAAACATTTAACCCAGGCTTGACCCCTTAAGTGTAGATACAGCAGAAGATGATAATGGAGAAAACTTAGATGTCATGTTACCTACAGAATTTCTTAATTCCCTTACACCTAATGGACTGTTGACAATCAAAAGAAGGTGCAACAGTCATTCTTCTAAGAAATTTAAATGTGAATGAAGATCTTTGTAATGGAACAAGATTATTAGTAACAAAACTTATGAAACATTTAATTAAAGCAGAAATTATAAGCGGAAAAAATATTGGAAAATTAGTTTTAATACCAAGAATCACTTTGTCACCATCTAAAGAAGATATATCATTCAACATGCGCAGAAAACAATTTCCCATTCGATTAGGTTTTGCAATGACAATTAACAAATCACAAGGACAGTTATACAAACAAGATGGTATCTATTTACCATCTCCAGTTTTTAGCCATGGCCAATTATACGTAGCTCTTTCAAGAGCTAAGAGTAGAAAAATTTAAAAATATTACTGTCCCCGTTGAAAAATTTCCTATTGATTCAGTATTGATTCTGTGATGAAATCATTATGGAATTAATAAAAAATAGCTACTGATATTGATCAAAATCAAGTCTGACTCAGTAGTAAGTTCTCACCAAAACGCAAAACTGATTTCTTACTGAATTATTACAAAATCAGTAATGAATCAATGTTGTATCATTATGGAATCAGTACTGTATCAATTTTGAAATTATTTAATTGAAGAAGGGCAATGTGCCCTTAAAAATTCAGTATTCACTCAATTCAGAATCAGTGTCAAATCAATACCCTGTTTAAAAAATTCACACTGATTCAGTACTGATTTCTCTAAAAAATAAATAAAATAAATTTTTTTAGATAATTCTCTAAAAAAAATTAGGTAAAAACAAATAAAATTCTCAAAAAAACATTAAATAAATAAAAAAAAAGTATTACACATTTTTCTGTTTATGTTAGTTATTCACCCATCCACTTATTAACCGCGGTCAATGCTGCTTAACTTTCATTATCTATCATTTCTCAGTCTATTCTCAATGCTACATTCACAAACAGTTACAAAGATAATAAAAACATATTTGTAGACATTTCAAAAAGCCCAGCTAGATATTATTTTAATGGTATTAATTTTAATGGAATAAACATATTTTTAAACAAATATATAGTAATATATGGCAGCAATTTCATATTAATTGTAACTAGGCTTTTTATAAATATGTTTTCATTATCTTATTGTAACTGTTTGTGAATGTAGCAGATAGAAGATAGTAAATCATGCAATAGAAAATACTAAAATCAGTATGGAATTAGTAATAACATCTCTTTAAGGTTATAATATTTAACATTTCAAGTACATATATTTCATTAATCCAATTGTTAAATATCTAAAAGACCTTTTACAAAGGTGTAAAAATTCGAAAGTATGATGCAATTTCGATTACACTTTAGCAATTCTTATCTTACTTTATACAAACTTACTGCAATAGAAAATACTGAAATCAAAATGAAATCATCAAGTTTTCTGCTAAAAAATTTAGCTGTACATTTACTCAAAAAGTATTAACCAAAATTTATTTCATAATTGTTAGCCCTGGCGTATCTTACATCAATAAATAATTAATATAATATTAATAATAATACTCTTTTGTGCATATTAATTTCTCCATATGTATTAAAACGTAAATATCTCTTTTTTATTGGTTTAAAATTATTTTTTGTATTTTAGTTTAAACCAATAAAATAGAGATATTTACGTTTTAATACATTATGGAGAAATTAATATCGTACAAATGAATGAATATTACTTCCATACTGATTTTAGTATTTTCTATTGCATAATTTACTATCTTCTATCTGCTACATTCACAACAGTTACAATAAGATAATGAAAACATATTTGTAGACGTTTCAAAAAGCCTAGTTACAATTAATATGAAATTGCTGCAATATATTACTAAATATATATTGTTCTTCTAATATGTTACCGATATGTACATTAAAATTTTAACTTGTATGAAATTGTCCATATTTTTAAAAATATGTTTATTCCTATAAATTAATACCATTAAAATAAATTCTAATTGGGTTTTTTGAAATGTCTACAAATATGTTTTTATTATCTTTGTAACTGTTTGTGAATGTAGCATTGAGAATAGACTGAGAAATGATAGATAATGAAAGTTAAGCAGCATTGACCGCGGTTAATAAGTGGATGGGTAAATAACTAACATAAACAGAAAAATGTGTAATACTTTTTTTTATTTATTTAATGTTTTTTTGAGAATTTTATTTGTTTTTACCTAATTTTTTTTAGTGAATTATCTAAAAAAATTTATTTTATTTATTTTTTAGAGAAATCAGTACTGAATCAGTGTGAATTTTTTAAACAGGGTATTGATTTGACACTGATTCTGAATTGAGTGAATACTGAATTTTTAAGGGCACATTGCCCTTCTTCAATTAAATAATTTCAAAATTGATACAGTACTGATTCCATAATGATACAACATTGATTCATTACTGATTTTGTAATAATTCAGTAAGAAATCAGTTTTGCGTTTTGGTGAGAACTTACTACTGAGTCAGAATTGATTTTGATCAATATCAGTAGCTATTTTTTATTAATTCCATAATGATTTCATCACAGAATCAATACTGAATCAATAGGAACTTTTTCAACGGGGGTTAAACAATGCAAAAATAGAAAATGATAAACTAAAAAATAAACACAAAATTTACACTAAGTATATAGTGTTTAAAGAAGTATTGTAAATGTGTAGACGAAAATTTATACACATTTCATATAAATTTTATAAATAAATAAAAATGGAAGTATGAAAAAAAAAATATTAGAACTATTGAATGATTAAAGTGAATAAGCAAAATAATTAATAATCGTTTGCGCTGAAAATCATTAAAATAAAATTGAAAACCGACTGCAACATATCATATTGTAAATGACAAATCATTATATTAGTTATAATAAATAAAAAAAATGAAATATAAGAATAAAACATTGAAATATTACTACTGCTGAATCATTAAAATAAATATGCAAAATAATTGATAATAGCCTGCCGTTCGACAAAACTTACAGACTTCAAAAAAGAATCAGAGTTTCCCAAAATGCAACGACCAAAAGTTTAATTCTTATAATAACGTATAAACAGGTATTTAAAATTATTATTTAAAAACTTAAATTTGCTAAAATTTTACAATTAGAATTATATTTGCATGTATCATGTATAAAATATTTCGACAGAGCCGCCATTTAGATACAATCACTCACCCAACGTGCGTAAAAAATGATTTTCATAACACTCAATATTATAATAACAATTACTATACAGATTCTATAAAATACCAAAATTTTTAAATATGCATTATAAAAACCATCACTTTGAAATAATACTACATTCACATACAAATTAAAACCATATATAACACGACGACAGTATTATGTACCAACTTTTTAAAAAATTTTACCACCGCCACTGAAGAAAAATATAATTTATGAGAGTATATAACATGCTTATATTTTATGTATTCTGTAAACACATTATATTACATCAATTAATTTAAAATTACGATACCCCCCCCCCCCCCCAAATGAAAATTATTTTATGTGTGTGCATTTTAAATATATTAAATATATGGACATATTTCACTTTCTTTCTGAACACACGCACACACACCTTCTTTATAATAACCTATAATGATTATTTTTACATAGACACAATATATACATATATGGGGTTTTCCACGTGAAGTGGTCCGATCAAAATTTTAAAATGCATCAAATTTTGGGTATACATTGCAAATGTTTTTCAGAATACAGAAAAAAATTTTTAGGTGCCGGACTCAAATTGCTCAAATGTTATTCTAATCTCAAAAAGTGAAATTTCCAAGTTTTTTTAACACCAGCTGGGTTCACCGCTATTTAACTCAAAATCTATCAACTTTTACTATAGAACGTTCTGCGTTAGGATTTCTAATCTCAAGGTCAATGTTACATAAACTACATGTCAATATTTAACTTAAAAAAAGTGTAAGTGCGCCACAATTGATTTTTTTATCCAAAAGTCTAAAAGAAAGCTTGAAGCAATACCTTTCAAATGGTCTGTAGCATTTTTATGGCCTTCAGTTCTGTAAAAAGTTATGATAATTTAAAGAAATACTAAAAATTCACAAAAATTAACATGGTAATTCCCATTTAAATTTTTAAAAAAATTTCGTGTTTCTTTAAATTATCATAACTTTTTACAGAATTGAAGGCCATAAAAATGCTACAGACCATTTGAAAGGTATTGCTTCAAGCTTTCTTTTAGATATTTGTATAAGAAAATCAAATGTGGCGCACTTACACTTTTTTTAAGTTAAATATTGACGTGTAGTTTAGGTAACATTGACCTTGTGATTAGAAATTCTAATCCAGAAGGATAAATACTAGACATAATTAGCAACGAATGTTACATATAATGTTCTACAGTAAAAGTTGATAGATATTGAGTTAAATAAAGGTAAACCCAACTGGTACTGAAAAAAACTTGGAAAAATTCACTTTTTGAGGTTAGAATAACTTTTGAGCAAATAGATTCCGGTACCTAAAAATTTTTTTCTGTATTTTGAAAAACATTTGCAATGTGTACCCAAAATTTGGTGCAATTTAAAATTTTGATTGGACCACTTCGCATGGAAAAACCCATATATATATATGGGCTATTTCACGTCAACTGGTACGATGAAAATTTTATATTGCTCCAAAATTTGAGAAAAGGCTGGAAATATCTTCCAAAAGATAGAAAAAAAATTTTAGGTGTTAAAAATAATTTGCCTAAGAGTTATTCCACCATGAAAAATAGAAATTTTTCAAATTTTTAGAAAAATTACTATTTTTAAAGCCATTTATCTCAAAATCTATTCATTTTTTTGAAAAAACATTATCAACAACTTTTGTTTAAAATAATCTTTACAACTTATCTATCTTGGTTACAATTCTTAATTTTAAAATCTCGAAGAGATAGAACGCCCGGAAATATTGAACATCAAAAAAAGGCGACCACGCCACAATCGATTTTGATCTAACACAGCTCAAAAGATCACATTTTTCGAGAGCTTTCGAATGGCGGTGGTTAGCTTATTAGCCAAGACCGCTGTTGTAGGTTATGCCCTAAAATACATGAAAATTAGTGATTTTATGAGGTTTATAAGGCATAACTTTCACCAGCGGTCTTGGCCAATAATTTAACCACCGCCATTCGAAAGCTCTCAAAAAATGTGATCTTTTGAGCGGTGTTGGGTCAAAATCGATTGTGGCGTGGTCGCCTTTTTTTGATATTCAATATTTCCGAATGCCCTATCTCTTTGGGATTTTAAAATTAAGAATTGTAACCAAGGTAGATAAGTTCTAAAGATTATTTTGAACAAAAGTTGTATATAATGTTTTTTCAAACAAATGAATAGATTTTGAGATAAATGGCTTTAAAAATAGTAATTTTTCTAAAAAACTGAAAAATTTCCTTTTTTCATGGTGGAATAACTCTTAGGCAAATTATTTTTAACATCTAAAATTTTTTTTCTATCTTTTGGAAGATATTTTCAGCCTGTTCTCAAATTTTGGAGCAATTTAAAATTTTCATCGTACCAGTTGACGTGAAATAGCCCATATATATATATATATTTCAGCAGATAACAAACTGACATGCATAGAACGCTTCAACGAATCGTAATATAAAATCAGAAAAATAAAAATATAATTTAATATTAAAATAAAACTAGCTAATCTAATCAAAACATTAGTATAGTTTTTGTAAATGGAAAAACAAAAGCGCGTACGCATACGGCATTTACAGAAACCCCATATACAATATAAGAATTTAGCAATCTATTCACAAAAATTTGTAAAAGTTTATATAAATCATACATTTAGCATCACACCGCGCTCATTGCAAGACCTCATAGTCAGATCACCGTACATATATCTGAACGCAGAATTTTCTATATTTTCCAAATTTGCAATAAAGTAGAGGAAGGAGTCAATATAAAAAAGTCGACCTAACCTCAAAAAACCTTAAATTTTGAGCTTCGGGTTAAATTCCAGGATTCCATTGAATAGCCAAGGGAAAATCATGAATCCTACATTTTTTTTACTTCTTTATCACGATGAGTTTCCAAACATCCGGGAAAGCGGGCCACAATGGTATTTGACCTCTGAATGACCTCGGATTAACCTTTGACCCACATTATGATACATACTGTCGTAAGTAGGAATTCACGAAATTTCAGGATTCACGATCAAATGTGAAGCATTCAAAAATCGTCTTGACCTTAAAATGACCGTTAACATCAAGTTCAAGGTCGTGATAAAATTCTTAGTCGGAAACCCTACAACATTTATAGACGTCATTTCTCCGTAAAGTTCGTAGTTTCAGAAACTGGGGAAAGGGAGTAACCGAGATATTTGATCTTCTGATGACTTCCTGATGACCTTCAGAATGACCTCAAAACAAATTTTGACCTCTACAATATATACGTAAAATACTTTGCTCGATTATGATTCCCTAGATTAAATATATATGATATATCTGATTAACAATATAATATATCTGATTCCCTAGAATAAAAAAAAATCATTTGAATAACCTTGATAATCGCGTTCAACGCCAAGGTTGTTGCCATTGTTGAGTGGGCCCCTCTGTCCCCTTTAACTTTTGTAGAGGTCAAATTTTTATGTTGGTTTTACAGAGCTTACTTACGTGGATGGACTAAAATGATGAAAAAATACATTACAACAAATATATATATATACATTTCTAACTAGGGGGTTATGGAGCCTCATGTGTTAAATCCCTATAACCCTATCCCTTTCCCACTCATTGTTAATATGGCAGGTTTTCTTTTCTGTCTCTTTTTATCGTAGTAAAGTACGTATCTTCCCTCTCTGTCATGGGCGTCATAAACCCCGATATTTAAAATTATAGATATATATATATGGGTGGTTCTCTGTGACATCGAAGATGAAAAAAATAAATATTGCTATAACTGTGGGAATATGTTTTAGAGGTATCCAGTAGTTCTCCTGAATTTTTTCAGATTTTTTCTGGGCCATTATTTTAAGTTACAGAGAGTCAAAGTTGACATTTTAGCACTTTTTTGCATTATATGCCCATTTTCATGAATTTTTAGCTCCCAGGGGATGCATTTATCACCAAAACCATAAGTATGACTTTTTTTGTAAAATTTTCCGAACTTTTCATTAAAAATACTTTTAAAGACATAAATGTATGCTGTCACACTCTTGTAAGCCATTTAAACCTTAAATAGTGAAAATCAGCAATTCTGCTCCGGACTCTGGTAACCTAATACTGTCTAAAAGATGTCTTTTTATAGTCAGAAAGTGCCTAAAAATTTCCAGAGTGGGTCTAAATCATTAAGATCACTTATGGTCAAAATATCCGGGAAAAGTGCCCGAAATATTAATAGAAATGTATATTTGTTGCCTTATAACGATGAATCTATTAGCATGATCATTGCAAAAAAATTTATGCACTTACCTTGGAGTGGTAGAAAAGTATCTTCACTTGTTTCAGTATCCATCTAATCCCCTGTAAGCTGCTAAAAATACAAATATTATTATACAAATGTAAAAAATTAATTTATAAACATTTATAATGCTGAATTTTTAGTTTTACATCCCTTACAAGAATTATAATACTAATCTGAAGGATTACTATAAATATATAAACATCATTATTACAATAACAAATAAATATTGCTATAACTGTGGGAATATGTTTTAGAGGTATCCAGTAGTTCTCCTGAATTTTTTCAGATTTTTTCTGGGCCATTATTTTAAGTTACAGAGAGTCAAAGTTGACATTTTAGCACTTTTTTGCATTATATGCCCATTTTCATGAATTTTTAGCTCCCAGGGGATGCATTTATCACCAAAACCATAAGTATGACTTTTTTTGTAAAATTTTCCGAACTTTTCATTAAAAATACTTTTAAAGACATAAATGTATGCTGTCACACTCTTGTAAGCCATTTAAACCTTAAATAGTGAAAATCAGCAATTCTGCTCCGGACTCTGGTAACCTAATACTGTCTAAAAGATGTCTTTTTATAGTCAGAAAGTGCCTAAAAATTTCCAGAGTGGGTCTAAATCATTAAGATCACTTATGGTCAAAATATCCGGGAAAAGTGCCCGAAATATTAATAGAAATGTATATTTGTTGCCTTATAACGATGAATCTATTAGCATGATCATTGCAAAAAAATTTATGCACTTACCTTGGAGTGGTAGAAAAGTATCTTCACTTGTTTCAGTATCCATCTAATCCCCTGTAAGCTGCTAAAAATACAAATATTATTATACAAATGTAAAAAATTAATTTATAAACATTTATAATGCTGAATTTTTAGTTTTACATCCCTTACAAGAATTATAATACTAATCTGAAGGATTACTATAATATATAAACATCATTATTACAATAACTGAATATACGTATTTAATACAAAAGATATATAAATAAATCGGATATATAATTATAATGAATAGTATGATAACGTGACAGTGACAAGTTTGTGAAATCTAAACAATGTATTGCTGAATAATAATAATAATAATAATGTTGATACTTTTATAGTAATCCTTCAGATTAGTATTATAATTCTTGTAAGGGATGTAAAACTAAAAATCCAGCATTATAAATGTTTAAAAAATAATTTTTTATAATTTTATAATAATATTTGTATTGTTAGCAGCTTACAGGGGATTAGATGGATACTGAAACAAGTGGAGATACTTTTCTACCATTCCAAGGTAAGAGCATAAATTTTTTTGCAATGATCATGCTACTAGATTCATCGTTATAAGGCAACAAATATACATTTCTATTAATATTTCGGGCACTTTTCCCGGATATTTTGACCATAAGTGATCTTAATGATTTAGATCCACTCTGGAAATTTTTAGGCACTTTCTGACTATAAAAAGACATCTTTTAGACAGTATTAGGTTACCAGAGTCCGGAGCAGAATTGCTGATTTTCACTATTTAAGGTTTAAATGGCTTACAAGAGTGTGACAGCATACATTTATGTCTTTAAAAGTATTTTTAATGAAAGGTTCGGAAAATTTTACAAAAAAAGGCATACTTATGTTTTTGAAAAATGCATCCCCTGGGAGCTAAAAATTCATGAAAATGGGCATATAATGCAAAAAAGTGCTAAAATGTCAACTTTGACTCTCTGTAACATAAAATAATGGCCCAGAAAAAATCTGAAAAAATTCAGGAGAACTACTGGATTCCTCTAAAACATATTCCCACAGTTATAGCAATATTTATTTTTTTCATCTTCGATGTCACAGAGAACCACCCATATATATATATATATATATATATACATATAAACTTAAATATCGGGGTTTATGACGCCCATGACAGAGAGGGCAGATACGTACTTTAGAACGAGCAAGAGAGGTTCGGGTTGTGACGCCAGGGCTCCATAAACTGCCCACCCCTAACCAGTGGGTGGAAGGAGACAGAAGATACAAATTTATTATGTCGGGCATCATAAACCCCTTTTAGGAATATTATATATATATACTATGTCTAGATATTTTTTTATTCTTCGCGCGCCAACCCCCTATTTTTAATTTCGAAAAAGGTTTTTCGTAATAAACTGTTATAGTGCATTGGGTTTTATACCAAAAATTTAATTTTTTTTAAATACGATTATAATTTATAATTAAAAGTTTTTACCAAAATTTGGTGTAATGATATCAGAATAAAAATAATTTAAATATTGAGAAATATTAAATGTTAACTGTAAATTTTAAACTATATGAATTCTTATAAAGCTTAAATTTATATTTTAATAATTATAAATGTTAAAGAAAAATTAACTTAACAGAAATAGTAAAGTGCATATACTTACTAAATTGTAGTATTTAGTAACTAATTATTAAAATTTTGGATTATTTTAAATGTATTTAAATAGAACTTCACCTCCTAAAATTAATTTATTTAATGACACATGATCATCGTAAAGATCTATGTCACTAATATTTTGTACTTTTAGAGTAACAAAACTTTCTCCTTAAATAAATAAATTTTTCTATTAATTTTAAAGAACTATTTATAACATTTTAGCGTCATATAAATAAAAACCTGTTTCTTCCATCTCCCCCGTAATTCGTAATTTGCACCCTCTTTCAAAATTTGCGTTTTAATCCATAATTATATCCAATTTATTTTTCCCTTTAGTTAGAGAGCCCATATATTTATTTTGATTGTTATAAACAAGTTCATTCCTTAAATATCCTTTTGTTTCTAATAAATACATACTTGTTTATTTAAAATATTGTTTTATATAAATATACATTATCCACTCACTTATATATCCATACAATTTTGAAATTTTAATTTAAAAAATATTTAAATTAAATGCTTCTAAATTAATAATATTTGAAAAACTTTTTAAATGTAATTCATATTTTATATTGCCACTGTTAAAATTTAAATTTTCTTTTGCCATTACTGTTTATAATAGAATTATCTTAAAAATGCAATAATTAACGTATGTAATTTTTAACCCATTGTATATCATATGAATATTTGGAGTGATAGTGCTGGTCCCACGGATTTTGGAGGGAACCAAACTCACACCGTTAAAATGGTGAGTGCTGCGGAGGTTGGATACTCGGCCTCTGTAGCATCTAATGCTACGTGTGACCTGCCCTCGACTGGGATGTCGAGTGACGCTGGCAGAGTTTTTCTCCGTCTGCATGAGAAGGTAGACAACCTACTCTTAATAAGAACAACATCCACAAAGAGCTGAAGAGTACCACGCGCGGATGAACAGTGCTGTGTGTTCGACAGCGCCGATAATTAAAATGGCGGATGCGCGTAGGGATGGAACGTGCCAAACGACGCCCATCTTCCGCGCTGAAGAGCGTCAAAGGAGGCAGGTGGAAAGGGAAAAGCCCTCACCACCTAAGCAACCCCCGGAAAAAGGAAGAAGGGGTCGAAGCAGCCCACTAACAAATGTGGGCCAGCAGGTGCTTCGCCATCCGTTCCTGAGACCGGTGGGAACCAGTTAAAGGTCCCTGACTGGGCCACGGTGAATAAGGTAAGAAGAAGAAGAAGATGAAGGACAGCCAGCCGAAGCAGCAAGACGAACAGCAGAAACGTGCCAGTAAACCGGCCAAAGACACGGCAGAGCCTAAGGCCGGAGTAAGACCCCCACGCCCAGATGCCATCAAGATCAAGACATCTACCGGGGGCTCTTCCTACGCTGATATTCTCCGGATGTCAAGGCTGCACCGGAACTAAAGATACTAGGAGAACGGGTCACGCGTATCAAGCGCACCAGGGCTGGGGAGCTACTCCTCGAACTGGGGCGACCCGGCACGGTAACGGCGGAGCTGAGGACAGTGGTCTCGTCCACCCTGAGAGGGTCAGCAGAGGTCCAGCTGCTGACTCACAAAGTGTCTATCACCATCAGGGAGATGGTCGAGTCCATGACAACAACGGGGGTGGCCGCAACGATTGCGGCAAAGATCGGGCCAAATGTGGTATCCCCGGATAATATAAAACCAGGGGGTTCTACAGTGGCAACCAAGCTGCGACCATCCAGCTTCCGGCAGTAGCAGCCAAAAAACTGCTGCAAGACGGGAAGCTCCGGATCGGATGGGTCAATTGCAGAGTTAGACTGCGAGAGGTATCACTGCGCTGCACCGATGCCACGAATCGGGACACATCGCGAGGGAGTGCAAGAGCGCAGTCGGCCGGTCAGCGCAATGCTATCGGTGCGGCCAAGAGGGCCACAAAGCAGTGGACTGCGGGGCCAAAGCCAAGACCTCGCATGAGGAAGGAGCACACATAAAAAATGATTGAGGTGCTCCAAATAAACTTCAACCACTGCGCTGTGGCCCAGGACCTGCTGTTCCAGCTGGTCAGAGGGGAAAGAGCGGACGTAGCGATCATCAGCGAGGAGTTCCGGGATCTCGAGAAGTCGAACTGGGTAAGGGATGCCACGGGCAAGGCGGCCATCTGGGTATGTGGAAATATACACATCTCCAGAAAGATGGTCGCCCCCCTTCCCAGCTTCACCTGGGTGGAGGTGGCGGAGGTACGCATGTACAGCTGCTACTTCCCGCCCAGCGATTTCACCGAAGACTTTGCGAGATCTCTGGATGCAGTCTTCATCAGTGCTCGGTCCTCACGGCTGCCGGTCGCAATCGGTGGGGACTTCAATGCTTGGGCGACGGACTGGGGCAGCGCCAAGACCAACGCGCACTTCTCGAGGCGTTCGCTCTACTGGGGCTGAAGATTGCTAACACAGGGACAACCCCGACTTTCACCAAAGCCGGCAAGTCGTCCATAGTCGACCTTACCTTCGTCGATCCTAAATTGATTGGGGAGGGGGACTCGGCTAGAAAGTTAGCGATCGTTACACGGGTAGTGACCACCAAGCACTCGTGCACCAGCTCCAGCTGACCAGCGGGAGGACAAAGAGAGCAGGAAGAGGAGCAAAAGAGAGATGGGCACCAGCCACGCTTGATCGTGAGACGTTCCACTGCTCCCTTGAGGGGGCAAAAGTGGAGGGAACCGCCGAAGAAAAAGCACGAGGCCTCACGAATGCCTTAACAGCGGCTTGCGATGCCTCTATGGCCGTGAAGTTTAACCCTCGCGGCCGTCCACCGATAATCTGGTGGAGTGAGGACATCGCAGAAAAGAGACGTGAGTGCCTGCGTGCCAGAAGGCTGCACCAAAGAGCGAGGGAAACACCGCGGTTCCAAGATCGTTCCGCAGAATACGAACAAAAGCGGAGGGATCTCAAGGTAGCCATAAAGGCTGCCAAGAGTAGGTGTTGGCGGGAGCTATGTGAGGAGGTGGACCACGACCCCTGTGGCAGACCGTATAAAACGGTTATGAATAGGATCAACCCCGGGGTGCTGTTGCACCCACCGACCCAGTTTTTCTGGACGAAGTCGTCCGCCACCTGTTTCCAGAACATCGGAAAAGGGCAGTAGAGACGGGCCTGATGGCCACCATTGGTGCAGCCGAGTCGCCAGACATTAGTGAAGTCGAACTGAGGATGGCCGCTAAAGGTATTTCCGTACGTAAAGCCCCAGGGCCTGACGGAATACCTGGCCTGGCCGTCAAGACAGCGGCGATGAGTGCTCCGGGCTTGTTCCTGGACGCATTCAACGCATGCATAAGAGGAGGTTGCTTCCCGGCCCAGTGGAAGACGCAGAGGCTGGTACTCCTACCAAAGGGAAACAAACCCCCGGAGGAGCCATCGTCTCACCGCCCGCTCTGTCTACTGGATATAGTTGGGAAGCTCCTGGAGCGGGTGATCTGCGCCAGGCTTGCAGAGGTCGGGCCGGAGACCTCTCCGACAACCAGTTCGGTTTCCGAAAGGGTCGATCGATCATGGACGCTGTAGGCAGAGTCGTTGGTATTGCCACAAACACCATCAATGCTGGTCGGAGTGCAAGGCGGATGTGTGCCATCATCACCTTGGACATCAGGAATGCCTTTAACTCTGCCAGATGGGACGACATCATGCTGTCCCTGCAGCACTTCCAAATGCCACTCTATCTCAGGGAGGTCACCTCGAGTTACCTTACTGACCGTACTTTGCTCTACGACACCGACGACGGTGTGCACTCCCACAACGTCACATGAGGCGTGCCGCAGGGTTCGGTCATTGGGCCCCTACTCTGGAACGCTGTCTATGACGACCTGCTTAGGCAGAAACTTCCGGAGGGTGTCTCGATATTGGCTTTCGCGGACGACGTGGCGCTAGTGGTAGTCGCAAAGAGTGTCGAAGAGATCGAATATCTCGTAGACGTCTCTATAGAAGTGGTCGCCACTTGGTTGAGAGACCACGGACTTAGTCTGGCGGCGGAAAAAAACGGAGGCGGTGCTCATCTCTCGCACAAAAAAGGAGAGGACCGCCACCTTCACGGTAGGTAAAGAACGGATACGGTCGGTGAAAACGTTGAAGTATTTAGGGGTCACACTATACGCGCGGCTGTCGTTCAAACACCATCTCGCGAACACAGACTCAAAGGCGGCAAATGTGGCCCGTGCGCTGGCGGGCATCATGCCCAACATCGGGGGACCCCAGCAACCGCGAAGGTCCCTCCTTGCCTCGGTGGTGAGCTCCGTAATTTTATACGGTACTCCTATCTGGGCTGATGCCCTGAACAGGCACAAGAGCTTTGTGCTCCGTGCCAGAGAGCCTGCAGGATAGCTGCGCTAAGGGTGGCCCGGGCGTACCGAACCGTATCTGACATTGCGCTCTCGGTGATCGCGGGGACCGCCCCCTTCGACCTCCTGGCAGCCGAGAGAGCTGAAAGACACGTGAGTGCCTGCGTGCCAGAAGGCTGCACCAAAGAGCGAGGGGAACACCGCGGTTCCAAGATCGTTCCGCAGAATACGAACAAAAGCGGAGGGATCTCAAGGTGGCCATCAAGGCTGCCAAGAGAAGGTGTTGGCGGGAGCTATGTGAGGAGGTGGACCACGACCCCTGTGGCAGACCGTATAAAACGGTTATGAATAGGATCAACCCCGGGGTGCTGTTGCACCCACCGACCCAGTTTTTCTGGACGAAGTCGTCCGCCACCTGTTTCCAGAACATCGGAAAAGGGCAGTAGAGACGGGCCTGATGGCCACCATTGGTGCAGCCGAGTCGCCAGACATTAGTGAAGTCGAACTGAGGAGGGCCGCTGAAGGTATTTCCGTACGTAAAGCCCCAGGGCCTGACGGAATACCTGGCCTGGCCGTCAAGACAGCGGCGATGAGTGCTCCGGGCTTGTTCCTGGACGCATTCAACGCATGCATAAGAGGAGGTTGCTTCCCGGCCCAGTGGAAGACGCAGAGGCTGGTACTCCTACCAAAGGGAAACAAACCCCCGGAGGAGCCATCGTCTCACCGCCCGCTCTGTCTACTGGATATAGTTGGGAAGCTCCTGGAGCGGGTGATCTGCGCCAGGCTTGCAGAGGTCGGGCCGGAGACCTCTCCGACAACCAGTTCGGTTTCCGAAAGGGTCGATCGATCATGGACGCTGTAGGCAGAGTCGTTGGTATTGCCACAAACACCATCAATGCTGGTCGGAGTGCAAGGCGGATGTGTGCCATCATCACCTTGGACATCAGGAATGCCTTTAACTCTGCCAGATGGGACGACATCATGCTGTCCCTGCAGCACTTCCAAATGCCACTCTATCTCAGGGAGGTCACCTCGAGTTACCTTACTGACCGTACTTTGCTCTACGACACCGACGACGGTGTGCACTCCCACAACGTCACATGAGGCGTGCCGCAGGGTTCGGTCATTGGGCCCCTACTCTGGAACGCTGTCTATGACGACCTGCTTAGGCAGAAACTTCCGGAGGGTGTCTCGATATTGGCTTTCGCGGACGACGTGGCGCTAGTGGTAGTCGCAAAGAGTGTCGAAGAGATCGAATATCTCGTAGACGTCTCTATAGAAGTGGTCGCCACTTGGTTGAGAGACCACGGACTTAGTCTGGCGGCGGAAAAAAACGGAGGCGGTGCTCATCTCTCGCACAAAAAAGGAGAGGACCGCCACCTTCACGGTAGGTAAAGAACGGATACGGTCGGTGAAAACGTTGAAGTATTTAGGGGTCACACTATACGCGCGGCTGTCGTTCAAACACCATCTCGCGAACACAGACTCAAAGGCGGCAAATGTGGCCCGTGCGCTGGCGGGCATCATGCCCAACATCGGGGGACCCCAGCAACCGCGAAGGTCCCTCCTTGCCTCGGTGGTGAGCTCCGTAATTTTATACGGTACTCCTATCTGGGCTGATGCCCTGAACAGGCACAAGAGCTTTGTTGCTCCGTGCCAGAGAGCCTGCAGGATAGCTGCGCTAAGGGTGGCCCGGGCGTACCGAACCGTATCTGACATTGCGCTCTCGGTGATCGCGGGGACCGCCCCCTTCGACCTCCTGGCAGCCGAGAGAGCTGAAAGACACCATGAAGGTGGGCGACGCCTAGAAGAGAACCGCTGCCACAACCAATGGTCATTGCGGACCGTATAGGAGTGGCAGCGGAGATGGGACACAGCCAGGGACAGCCGCTGGACCTACCGCATCATCCCGCGGATCCGGGAGTGGGCGAGCAGGAAACACGGCTTCGTCAGTTTCCAGCTTACCCAGGTGTTGACCGGGCACGGATGCTTCCGTAGCTACCTATTTCGTATAGGGGTCTACGGAAGCGCAGAGTGCCCGGCTTGTCCAGAGGTGGACGAAGACGTGGAACACGTCCTCCTACGATGTCCTCGTTCAGGGAGGAACGGGACCAATTTCAAATAACTTGGAGCGGTCCCCTCACCCCAGAGGGCATCGGGTCGTGCCTGCTTGGCTCCCAGGAGGGATGGAACGCGGTAGTGACTCTCTTTACGTCCGTAGCGGACAGGCTGTGTCTCATCAGAAGAGAAGAGGAGAGAAGAGTTGCGATAGCAACAGTAGTGGGCTAATCTACTCGTTGCCTCCTCCCGCGAAGTAATGCCTTGCGGCGGTTCCCGCGGGGGAATAAAGGTAAGAAAAGAGGTGGAGTTTTAGTGGGTATGCCTATCGACATCCTTCGGTAGGAGAGTCCCACACTCGAGGATTCTCGCATGGCTCCAGTCATGGTGCATTAAACATTTCTCCACCTCTTCGAAAAAAAAAAAAAAAAAAAAAAAAAAAAAAAACACACGCACGCATGCACGCACGCACGATCGCACACACACGCACACATATATAAATATATATATATATATATATATATATATATATATATATTGAATTCTGAATTCTTAGACGCGGCGTCGGCGGCGTCGGCGGCGAAATATTTATATAATATATATTGTAGCATGAGACTTTTAAGTGCTGAATATAAAATGAAACGGGCGTTGGGTCTTCAACCTGAGCCCCTTCGAATCCGAAGGCGTTCGCGCTAACCACTGCGCTACGCCCACACTGGTCGTAGCGCTTCTTATTGCTCTTATATGCTACCGATACCTCGCCACCTCGCGGTGTCGATAATACTGGCATCTATGACAAGTGGATTAAATCCACCTTGTCACAATATAGTAATGGAAAGTTACACGGAATATACAGTAGAATGATAAAGAGATTTTTGTGCAATTTTATATATTTCTGTAGGTAATCATACGTTTCTATACAATTTTGAAAATCAACAATTATACTTCGGCTGCAGTTAGTTTTAGAAACGTGATTTTTATAATACAACGTGTCGTTACAGTGCAAGGTTGGGTGGAGGGTGGTGGAGGGAGCTGAAGAAATAATTGTAACAATGAAAAAGTTGTTTATTTCGAACGAATTTACCTTCAAATGTGGAGGGTCAGGTGGCGTGTGTAGTGGTGGAGAGATAGAGGGGTGTGGGGGAGGTGGAGGGACGTGGAGAGCCTGAACTCCAGATTTTTTGTTATAACTATATAATATAGGAAGATATATATATGTGGGTGGTACTCTGTGAAATCAAAGATGAAAAAATATATATAGCTATAACTGTGGGAATATGTTTTAGAGGTAACTAGTCGTTCTCCTGATTTTTTCAGATTTATTCGGGGCCATTATTTTATGTTACACACTGAAAAAAAAGGTGAAAAATACTATGCCAAACCTGTAAAAATTACTGGCCCGAAATAAGCCCATCTTACTGGATGCGATCAAGTAACATTAGCTTGACTGTCCGTTTAGATATTTCAGGTGTACCACTACCGGATAGTTTAATATGTGCGACGTTGTTTACATTATATATGCGTGCTGCGATTTCCTTTTTTACATGAAATTTTTAATCTCCGACCTTTGACGATAATTTATTGTCTCTTAATTTATTAATGTTTGTGTATGGGTGCGCGGTACTTAATTTCAACAAAAAAATAAGATTAATAATTTATAACCATTTACCGTAGATGATGCAATTTTTACAGTAAGATTCAGTGTAAGCTTAATTGTAAAATGCCGATAAGGTATAATTTTTATATATCGTTAATTTTTCATCATATTTGAAATTTAAACAATTTAATTAGTTATGTTTGAATATTCTTAGAACCCTGATATATATATATGCGAAATATTTATATAATATATATTGTAGCATGAGACTTTTAAGTGCTGAATATAAAATGAAACGGGCGTTGGGTCTTCAACCTGAGCCCCTTCGAATCCGAAGGCGTTCGCGCTAACCACTGCGCTACGCCCACACTGGTCGTAGCGCTTCTTATTGCTCTTATATGCTACCGATACCTCGCCACCTCGCGGTGTCGATAATACTGGCATCTATGACAAGTGGATTAAATCCACCTTGTCACAATATAGTAATGGAAAGTTACACGGAATATACAGTAGAATGATAAAGAGATTTTTGTGCAATTTTATATATTTCTGTAGGTAATCATACGTTTCTATACAATTTTGAAAATCAACAATTATACTTCGGCTGCAGTTAGTTTTAGAAACGTGATTTTTATAATACAACGTGTCGTTACAGTGCAAGGTTGGGTGGAGGGTGGTGGAGGGAGCTGAAGAAATAATTGTAACAATGAAAAAGTTGTTTATTTCGAACGAATTTACCTTCAAATGTGGAGGGTCAGGTGGCGTGTGTAGTGGTGGAGAGATAGAGGGGTGTGGGGGAGGTGGAGGGACGTGGAGAGCCTGAACTCCAGATTTTTTGTTATAACTATATAATATAGGAAGATATATATATGTGGGTGGTACTCTGTGAAATCAAAGATGAAAAAATATATATAGCTATAACTGTGGGAATATGTTTTAGAGGTAACTAGTCGTTCTCCTGATTTTTTCAGATTTATTCGGGGCCATTATTTTATGTTACACACTGAAAAAAAAGGTGAAAAATACTATGCCAAACCTGTAAAAATTACTGGCCCGAAAATAAGCCCATCTTACTGGATGCGATCAAGTAACATTAGCTTGACTGTCCGTTTAGATATTTCAGGTGTACCACTACCGGATAGTTTAATATGTGCGACGTTGTTTACATTATATATGCGTGCTGCGATTTCCTTTTTTACATGAAATTTTTAATCTCCGACCTTTGACGATAATTTATTGTCTCTTAATTTATTAATGTTTGTGTATGGGTGCGCGGTACTTAATTTCAACAAAAAAATAAGATTAATAATTTATAACCATTTACCGTAGATGATGCAATTTTTACAGTAAGATTCAGTGTAAGCTTAATTGTAAAATGCCGATAAGGTATAATTTTTATATATCGTTAATTTTTCATCATATTTGAAATTTAAACAATTTAATTAGTTATGTTTGAATATTCTTAGAACCCTGATATATATATATATATATATATGGGGTATTCCACGTGAAGTGGTCCGATCAAAATTTTAAAATGCAGCAAATTTTGGGTACACTTTGCAAATGTTTTTCAGAATACAGAAAAAAATTTTTAGGTACTGGAATCTATTTGCTCAAAAGTTATTCTAACCTCAAAAAGTGAATTTTTCCATATTTTTTTCAACACCAGCTGGGTTTACCACTATATAACTCAAAATCTATCAACTTTACTATAGAACATTACATGTAACATTCGTTGCTAATTATATCTAGAATTTATTCTTCTGGGTTAGAATTTCTAATCTCAAGGTCAATGTTACATAAACTACATGTCAATATTCAACTTGAAAAAAGTGTAAGTGCGCCACCTTTGATTTTTTCATCCAAAAGTCTAAAAGAAAGCTTGGAGCAATACCTTTCAAATGGTCTGTAGCATTTTTATGGCCTCCAATTCTGTAAAAAGTTATGACAATTTAAAGAAACACGAAATTTTTTTAAAAATTTAAATGGGAATTACCATGTTAATTTTTGTGTATTTTTCGTCTTTCTTTAAATTGTCATAACTTTTTACAGAATTGGAGGCCATAAAAATGCTACAGACCATTTGAAAGGTATTGCTCCAAGCTTTCTTTTAGACTTTTGGATGAAAAAATCAAAGGTGGCGCACTTGCACTTTTTTCAAGTTGAATATTGACATGTAGTTTATGTAACATTGACCTTGAGATTAGAAATTCTAACCCAGAAGAATAAATTCTAGATATAATTAGCAACGAATGTTACATATAATGTTCTATAGTAAAAGTTGATAGATTTTGAGTTATATAGTGGTAAACCCAGCTGGTGTTGAAAAAAATATGGAAAAATTCACTTTTTGAGGTTAGAATAACTTTTAAGCAAATAGATTCCAGTACCTAAAAATTTTTTTCTGTATTCTGAAAAACATTTGCAAAGTGTACCCAAAATTTGGTGCATTTTAAAATTTTGATCGGACCACTTCACGTGGAATACCCCATATATATATATATATGTATATATATATATATCTATATATATATATTGTAACAGTTTGGTTTCCGCACGGATGTTTATTTTAATATCGCGGATGCTCAGCGGTACGGTTAAACTTACCGTATTTAAATAAAGGTATTTTTCCCGCGTTGCGGCGGCGGTTACCTGTCCGCTCTTCCAAATCTCTTAAGTATTAGTCTGAAACCGAGTTACTGTTTCAGATAACAACCAGGTAAAATTCAAATCTGAAATTGACCGCGAAACAGGGATATCGCGTCGAGCATTTGTCAACCAGAATTATACGAGCTCTTAGGATTACGGAAGGAATCTTACGTGGGTTAAATTCAAATACTTGAATACCGGATTGAATTCTAATAATAAACTGAGTTTATTGAAATAATAAACAAAATCTGATTGTCGCCGAGGTCTACGCTTTGAATTACAAGTCGGTAAACGGCCGACTTGTAGAGAGAGGGGGAAAAAATATCGCGTACTAAAATAATATTCCCAGTCAACGGGACTGGTATAACGCAATAAGATTAATTATTAAGTGCGAATAAAAACACGATCGCGTGAAGTGGTACCACTTACTTTATACGCTGCTGTAGTCGTTGGTAAACAACGACCAGCCGATCGGTCGCTCTCTCTCTCTCTCTCTCTCTCTCTCGTTGCGGTGTAGGACGGCTTGTCCGTTCGTCCGTGCACCGAGGTTGTGTGACTGCACTCACTGCAAACTCAGGATCGGCCTGCAGTCGGAACGCACACACAAAACGCACGGCAAATCATAGCACGGCGAAGCTAAACACGGGACGCGGGGAGATGACACCTGTCGCGTAACAAGGCGGCTATATCTCTTACCAACGCGCGAGAAGTCGATCCCGCCCGTGTAGCCACGACGAACCGAGCCGAGCCGAATCTCGCCGGCTCGATCCGATGCGAACATTATTATACTGTTCGCTCGTGTTGCTCGAATTCGTCAAACGGTAAGGTAAACAGTACCTTACCGTTACAATATATATATATATATATATATATTGCGACGCTACTTTTCGTCGGGAAGAATTTAATTAGATTAAATTAAAGGCCGACGGAGGTTCCGTCGTAGCGACGTTAAAAATGGCTAGATATCGCCGATTTGTATTTGATTGGGCGCCTGGCGATATTTAAATTAAAAAGAATAATTACAATACAACACTACTCGGCAACCCGGCAAATCTTCACCTCGACTCCTCGTCACAGAGGGAATCCCGACGGCTGACCACCTCGGAACCGGCGGCTTTTAGAGTAAAGGAAAAATTACTTAACACTCTCGAATTCAATCTTAAACCACAACTCATTTATTTAAATTTCAATTTAAAAAATATTACAATTCCGGCACCGACACAATTAATACTCGCGATCCGCGACCGACTCTCACACGTGCACACACTCACGCAACTCCGTCCGTCCGGCAAATATAAAAATAAAATATTAATAATAATTCGGCCGCCCGTCAGGCTAACCGTAATTTTACTCGCCTAATAAATCTTTCTCAGCTCCAATCAACTCCACTCGACTCTACTTCTCGACTACAACTCTATACTCTACTGTAACTCTACTCTACTCAGAACACCTCGACAACAATGGCTACTCTGCCTCAAAAATACTACTCTACAAAAACACAACTATCTCCTCGGACGATCAGGTAGCGAATCGTCGAGACCGGCTTCTTCATCCGGCTCGCGGCGTGGCTTGATCCCCAAAATTAAGGATTTTCCTCCCCACCCTATCGCTATCCTTCTCTATCTTACTCTACTCCTTATCTGCCTGCGTTGATTAAGGTGGTTGATTGCGCAATCGATACGCGTAGTCAGCCTTGATCTTATTTCCGTCAAGGCCGATTATCCAATAATAGTGGTTTACGTCACCACCAACCTGTTCATTATTGGGTCGATCACGCAACCAATCATCCCCGACACTCGGAAGGCGCGCAATACAAATAATTAATTACCATATCGGTAACCTAGTCGGTGCTGCCGCCCCGTGCCTACCGGCTATATAATTCATACTAACTGTCCCGACACACTACTTGGCGGAATCCTGTTCTCAGATTTCCTGAGTTGGGAGAGGGTGAGTGACTCGGCCCCCAATTCCGAGAGTTCGATTTTTACCTCCTGCGATAGTGGAGGAAGAGGATTGCCACTAGTGCGCCTCGCAGTCGTGTTGTTTCGCTGAGCCTGTGTTGGCGATCAACTGTCCAACATGCTATATGTTTGATACACTACACGCTTAGTTATTGAACACATGCCGTTGGCGGCTATACAATTCATCAGAGCAACCGCGGCCATGGAAGACCTTACCCCAGACCGCAACCGCCGAGATGTCTCACAGAGGTGTGTTATCGAATGACGGGAAGCCTTCCAGGCTTTTAAAAGTATTTCTCCCGACGTTTCCTTACGTAGGTTCGATGCACCATAAACTCGCACGAGAAGGCATTAAGAGCGTCAAGCTCCGAGCCTGATCATGCCGACTACACTATTGTTGAAAGTGAGTGTAGTCGAAAATCCATTTGGACGGACTCTTTTACATTGTTCCGGCTCGGTGTATACCGGGGTGGGAACAGCCTAAAAATGCCTTCGAAAATCATTGTGGAGTTCAACGTACCTTAAGGACTCAACTCAGTCCCTGGCAAGCCAAAGCAGGAGATCAACTGAGGGGAAATTCCTTAGGAATACGTTCCACACGCCTCGAAAGGGGCGAAACCAGCATTGTGCAGAAAGTTGTTTTTTGAAAATGGTCCAGGTAACTCGGGTTTACTCGGGTAGATAATAAATTTCCGCCTATCGCCTAGCAAGTGATGGGTCCACCACTGTGGGTAAAGGGCCTCGGCCGGAGTCATAGCAGCTCCCAAAAGCAAGGAACCTCCGAAGCACAATGTAGGGTTGAACAACCAAATACAGGTCGATTTCTTTAAGCAAGGGTTAGTAGGTTCGCCGAAGGCCCTCGAGAAGAAGTTAGCCTTTCAATCACTCAGTTAAGAGTTGGGCTCCCTTATGGCAGCCTTCAGACTATCCAAGCTAAGAACTCAGGTCTCCGGACATGAGCTCATCATCCACCCGTAAGGGTGGGTTTTTCCATTTCAGGAGATTTTTCGAAAGTAGCATAAAAGGATAGCGAGGAGACAGACCAAGAAGTAAGGGTAACTCAAACTGAACCAGTTTAGCACTTGGAAATTTCGAAAGCATGGAAGTCGATGGGTACTAAGTGGACCCTGTGGAGATTCTCGAACGACAACTAAGGAGAATCTCTATTCCATTCCAGTGCGATCCAAAGCCTGAGCAGTTTGCCAAGGCGAGTCTTACCAATAGAGTACCACATAGAGAAACACCCGATTATGACGCTAAAGGCAAGCAACCATACCTAGCCTGAATCTTGTACATAAAAGAACTGCCAAATGCAGATAAACTCGAGATGCAATTGATCCTGTAAATAATAGAGATCCGGGGAGCGGCAATCAGCCGTAACCCGGTTGCGATAGCGAGATTGGCCTAATGCCATGTAAATATAAAGATTTCTATGGAGAACATTCTATAATGATAAAACGATGGAATATGAATCAAGATGATTATCCATCAGTGCACTATTTGAACCCTTTGGATAATCTAATCAAACTCAAAAATAATAATATCCATTGGGTAATGAAAAGAAATGCACGAAACAAGATTCTAGATTCCGTCTCAAAGAGACGAGTAGTTGTAAGTGTAGATAGTTAGTAGACGTAAGATAATATAATATATAAGGCTGTAAATACTGTACAATATTAGGGAACGATAAGTTTAGTGTTAAGAAGAATCTCTCCGCCGTACGGACCCGGCACTCGCGTATTTTCACGCTATTTTCGATACTTGTGGGGGTATCAAGAAATCTTTTTAAACGTTTTTTTAATTTAGGAGACAATTACACTTGAGAGGATCGCTAACAAGCGCTTACCATCAAAGATGCCCTCTTCCAATAAGGAACGGCAGCGTCTTCGAAAGCGAAAGGGTGGATCGACGAAAGGGCCCTCCAAGGCGGCATGCTTGGACACAAACCCTGTCGATCGAATAAGTTTAGCTAGGAGTCGGACTCGTACGGACGGGCCTCAAACAAAGCCAAGCTCTAACAGAGGCCTGAAAGTTAAGATCCTCCAGCTAAACATGGCTCGTGCGAGAAACGTCACAGACGAAACTCGCGAACACATGGTCAGAGCAGGAGTAGATTTGGCTCTAGTTCAAGAACCATACTCCTTTAAAGGATGTATCTCGGGGATTGGACTAAGCATTGGCACGATAGTAGGGACCAAACCCGGGGAATAACCCTCGGCTGCTATTTTATATAGCTCTGGTACCCTCACGTACACATGAATCTCCCAGCTCTGCACCAGCCATTGCGTATGCTTAATGGTGAGCGGTCGCTTTGGCAACTTCTATGTGGTTACTTTATACTGTTAATTCAGAGATCCCATAGGGATATATCTGACGCAGATTAGACGCATTCTATCCGAGCTTAAAGACCAAAAGGTTCTTATAGCAATGGACGCGAATGCTAAGTCTACTTGGTGGGACTCGCCAACGAGAGATGGCAGAGGACAACTACTTGAGGACTTTATTCTCGAGCACAACCTTACGGTAGTGAACCGGCAAGGGCAACAGGCCACTTGTGTAACCGTAAGAGGGGAACCTTCATAGACGTAACACTCGTGACCAAGAGCCTAAGCCACCTCATACCCGAATGGAAGGTTCAGGACTGGAGTACGAGTGATCATGGACCTATTTCCATAACACTGGACTTTGAGAGACAACCAACTCGCCAAGTAAAGATAATGGAACCACGTTTCAATATCCGAAAAGCGGACTGGGAAGTCTTCAAAGAGGCTCTAAAATTCAAAAAAGACGCGCCTATCGGACTTGCAGATTGATTCTAAAGAGGATGTTGACTTATATGCCAACGAACTCGAAGAATCAATCATTAATGCTTGTAAGAAGGCGATCCCCACGAAGAAGCGATTTTCTAAATCTGCTCCATGGTGGAATCCACGGCTGACACACCTCAAATGTAGAACCAAAAGACTCGAACGGAAATGGCTCTACCTGAGGAAGAGAAGCGGGACGTCTGAGACCAGATCGCAAAGACTCCAGAACAAAACGCTCAAACATGTAAGAAAAGCTAGGAGAGAATACAAGACAAGTAAGTCCAGAAAGAGGAGCTGGAGGAGCTACATCACACTCGAAGGCAACAAAGACGTATGGAGTCTTCCGTACCGAGTTGTATCGGGCAAGATGAGCACCACCAAAGCTCTCAATACTGTGACAGGAATAAACGGATCGACAACTACCTGGAAGGAAACGTGCGAATCTCTGCTTCAACAGTTAGTACCAGACGATGACAAATCAGGAGAGACAGAAGCTCACCATGAGATCCGACAGGCTTGCCTGGAGGAATATATCTCGAGTGAGGCACCTCCATTTACCCGGCTTGAAATAGTTCAAGCAATTCGAACCAACAAAAGCGGGAAGAGTCCAGGTACTGACAGAATTGAAGCGAAGGTACTTAAAAATGCAATTCCACTGCTAGACGAAATTGACAAATTATACAATGCTTGTCTCAAGTATGGTGTCTTCCCAAAGAGATGGAAAGAGGGAATGCTAATTACGTTGCTCAAAGCTCCTGACAAAGATGAGCAGGTTGTTAAGTCATATAGGCCCATATGCTTGCTAAGCATAATGGGTAAAACGTTGGAAAGGCTCATTATAGAGCGACTAAAACAGCCTGTGAACTCGGAGTCAGGACAAACATCAGAGCGCACACACATTAGTACGTCGACTGACCAATACGGTTTCAGGAAAGTCGACGGAAAATGCGATAATAAGGCTGACGCGAATAGTAGAGGAAAGCCAGTGCAACTACGTTTTAGCGTTCCCACTCGACATCTCTGGGGGATTTGACAATCTGTGGTGGCCTAGTCTTTTAAAACAGCTAAAAGACAGACAATGCCCCACAAACGTCTATAACCTTATACAAAGTTACTTCCAAGATCGAACGGTGTGCATGAGAGTTACGTACGACGAAGCACGAAAGGAGGTAACTAAAGGTTGCCCACAGGGGTCTATTTTCGGTCCACTTGGATGGAACTTAGACTATGACACCCTACTCAAAGAGTTTCACGACGCTGGCTTTAATTCGATAGCATATGCCGACTACATTATAACAATCGTCGAAGGCAAGAGCCGGCGTCACCTTGAAACAGAGGCGCAGCGTATGATGAACATTGTCGAGAACTGGTGCAAACTACATAAACTGGAAGTATCAATTCCCGAATCGGGAATGATATTATTGAAAGGCAAATTGGACTCAAGCAAGCCTCCCAAAGTCAAATTGGGAGGCCAAAACATTCGTATGCTTAAAGAAATGAAGTACCTGGGTGTCACATTCGAACCTAGATTTGGAGTCATTCAGCACGTTAAAAACGTGCAGAAAAAGTGGTTCGACCTTCTCGGTCAACTACATCTCCTCTCTGGCGCGAATTGGGGGATGAAAGAAAGATCCCTCAGTCTGATATATAAGTGCCTCTTCATCCCAATTGTCGCCTACGGTGCGGCAGGATGGTGGAACAAGGCTAACAGTCACAGCAGGAGAATCCTTGCTACTTTGCAAAGGAAGACCCTAGTCTGCATTTCGAAAGCGTATAGCACTGTCTCCCATGAGGCACTTCAGGTGATCTCTACCTCTCCTCCCATCGACTTAATGTTAGATGAGAGGGTGGCTCATTACCATATCAGACGTAGCGAAGTTGACCAACCGTCAGACGAACCAATCGAACGGAGCCGTAGTGGAGACCCGAAAGATCCGACTGCGATTGTGAAAGATACAGTTCGAAAGCAAATCATGGAGCAATGGCAGAGAAGATGGGATACCACGGGCAAAGGATCAGAGACACACAAGTTCTTCAGCAGTGTTGATGACAGGATGCGAAAGGGGTGGATAAAGCCTAACCACTACACATCGCAGTTCCTAACGGGACACGGATCTTTTAAGTCTTACCTGAACCGATTCGGGTTGAGCGAAGATTCGAGATGTGAATGTGGAGAGGAACAAACTTCTAGTCACATACTCTTCGATTGACCCTGCGTAGTTGAGATCCGGAAACCCCTGGTTAACTTGGTCCGGCAACATGGTCACACGTGGCCATGCGAACCGAATTCACTGATGAGTAGCCGGGAATTGTACCAGGCATTCAATAAGTTTACTAAAAGGTACATAGAACCTTCCAAGCTGGAACTTGAGGACAACCCCAGAGACAGACCCCAGACTCCAGAGACGCCTAACCCGTGTGATAGTCAAAGAGCGGATGTTTCGAGGAAACGGCCACTCCCCTGGCAATCATGCATGAAGCACTGTTCTGTGAAGCTGGTATGACTGTCTCATCAGACTCTCCAGTCCGTACAGAGTGCTTAAGGGCTTCTCTCAACAGGGAACGCCAGTTGAATCCCATCGTGGAATAGTTAGAACCCTTGATTTGAACGGCCTCGTCTGGACGACGAGAATAGAGGGATCTTTCATTCGAACGTTAGGCCACCTACCGCAAAACCTCCCCGGGGATCCGGGGAGTAATAGGGAGGCGTGCTTCGGCATGTCGACAGTTGGACCAGGATGACTTTACTCTGGTACGCAGGGACTGGGATCCGAGCCCCACGTTGGTGTACCTTTGAGTCGAAAGTGAAACACCAGCGTGCCCCCAGTATTGGGTTGGACTCTGCGGGGTGTGTGGTTGCAAGCAGGCTTGACGGGTGAAGCGAAAATAACCCGGATGCCGCTTATGTTCGAAAGCGGACGACGGCGGTGAGCTAAACACCGCCGCATTCTAACCGAGAATTACGACTCTAGGCTAGCCGTCGTAAGGCGGTGGGCCCCAGTAACGAGTTTCGGTACACTGTTCAAGTGGCCTCCGATCGTGGTAAACCGATCCCATAGGTGACTCTTGACGGCTTTCGTGACTTATAAAGTCATCGGAATGCCGAATCGAATCCGAGGCGCTTGGGATCATTTAGAACAAAACTATCTAATTCTGAGGGGTTACGAAAGTCGAATGACGGAGAAACCAGGGCAATCAAATACTGTCAGCAAGACGGTGCAATGTTGTCCTATGGAAAGACTCTAGAACAGTCATAGAATACATGTCCCGACACACTCATACAATAATTAATATTTAATTTCCGCACCATTTACAACTATATACACATTAAAAACTATTAAATATCGCCCCAATCTCTACCGACGGATTTACATATTTTTCTTCCATTAATCAACGACGCAATCTAGCTAAACAATTCATTTAATATAATGTACGTGCGCGCGCTATATATAATAATATATGAGCATACATAGGTGTGCGCGCACCGTCTGTATATATATATATAGATATATATATTCTATTATGCCGCGGTATACCTTCGCACGGATACATTAGGTATACCGCGACTCCTACTCTACTCGCGCGCTCCCCTCGCTTCGCGCGCTCCACCCATAATCCCACTCACGGTCGCTTACTCGAGCTCTTCGCGCGCGCAACACTCTCGCTGCTCGAGTGATTCCCCCCTGCCCGCGCACTTCGCCTAGTGCCGCACGATCGTCGCCATCGGTGCAGCGTTCCCCGGTATACGGGTGTAAGGTGGGGGAGCACCATGGCTCTCCCGACTAGTCGTACGGAGTTCGGGCGTGCGCGCACCCATGCGCTATCTCAGCCGTCGTCGTCTGCTGAGCACGTGTGACGGTTGAGGTTAGGACGCCGCCTAACCTCCCGTCTTGTTGACATCAGCAGTGGATTCGCCAGGTATCGTGAGACGACCTGGGCTCGGTCCTTGGCTCACGATATCTCTCGGCCGTGGTCTGGGTCGAGATCCGCGTACTACCGTCGGGTGTTCGGTCGCGTCGTTCGTCGGCTCCGACTCTAAAACGTACCCATACCGTGGGTATCAGTGCTTATTTTTAGAGTGCATCGGTGCACTTCGGTCCGCCAGCGAGGGATTCGCTACCTGCGACGCGATCGCGAGCTATCGTAATGTAACAATTATGCATGCACATGACTTGTAAATACAAGCCATGTGCATGTACTTGTGCGTTGTATTTTACGTCACAATATATATATATATATGGGCTATTTCACGTCAAGTGGAGCGATGAAAATTTTAAATCGCTCCAAAATTTGAAAATAGGCTGGAAATATCTTCCAGAAGATAGGAAAAAAATTTTAGGTGTTAAAAATAAATTGCCTGAGTTATTCCACCATAAAAAATGGAAATTTTTCAATTTTTTAGGAAAATTTCTATTTTCAAAGCCATTTATCTCAAAATCTATTGATTTTTTTGAAAAAACATAATAAATAACTTTTGTTTCAAATAATCTTTAGAACTTATCTACCTGGGTTACAATTCTTAATTTTAAATTCTCGAAGAGATAGAACGCCCGGAAATATTGAATATCAAAAAAAGGCGACCACGCCACAATCGATTTTGATCTAACACCGCTCAAAAGATCACATTTTTCGAGAGCTTTCGAATGGCTTGGGTTAGATTATTGGCCAAGACCGCTGTTGTAAGTTATGCCCTAAAGTACATGAAAATTAGTGATTTTATGTGGTTTATGAGACATAACTTACACCAGCGTTATATCTCTTCGAGAATTTAAAATTAAGAATTGTAACCCAGATAGATAAATTCTAAAGATTATTTTAAACAAAAGTTGTTTGTAATGTTTTTTCAAAAAAATCAATAGATTTTGAGATAAATGGCTTTAAAAATAGAAATTTTCCTAAAAAATTGAAAAATTTCCATTTTTTATGGTGGAATAACTCTCAGGCAAATTATTTTTAACACCTAAAATTTTTTTTCCATCTTCTGGAAGATATTTCCAGCCTATTTTCAAATTTTGGAGCGATTTAAAATTTTCATCGTTCCACTTGACGTGAAATAGCCCATATATAATTTTTATGTATGTTCATTATAAAATAATTTTAATAAATATTATTAAATAATATTATAATATTGTATTTCAGATCAATATGTAGATATTTAAAGTTTAAATGTGATATATTATATAAAAATTATATGAATTTAAATATTTAATTTATTTATTGAAATTGAATTTAGTAGTAAATTTATTTTATTTAATAAATTGAATAAGTTTTAAAATGTGTACAAATTGCCCGTCGCTTCTATATTATATTAGAATAAGTCGTAACAAAGTAAATGTACTGGAAAGTGTATTTAGAAGGAATATAATAAAAATTATAATATTTATTTTGCTAATAAATATTAATATATTAATATTTATTCTTAATAATATATATATATATATATAATAAATTATTTATATTATTTATTTATAAATTATATTATTTAAAATTTTAAAAAAATTATATTATTTAAGTATTAAATTAAAAATAAAAATAATAAAAATAAATTTAGTATTGAGAAAGAATATAATTATTAATATATTATATATTAAAAGAAAATTTTTTTTTTACCTTTTGTATCAGGGTAAATTAAATTTTTAAATACTTTTTTTTCTCGATATAAATGTATTTAATTAATTATTTAATTTAATGTGAAATTATTATTTATAATAATTAATTAGTAGTAAAATATTTTCATAATTTATTATATCTAGTTTATTTATAAATAAATTTAATTTATTTAATTTTTATATTAATATTATTAATTTTTTAATATATTAATTAAGATTAAAAAAAATTTTAAGGGATAAACTTTAAAATTATTTTAAAATTATTTATTTATTGTAACGTACGATCCAAGATTATGTTGGATCTTCGTATACCGCGCAATACTTCAATTATCGCAGCAAAACCATTCGGGATGGCGCAATAAATAACTGAGCGTCATATTGCATCCGGTCTGATCGACAACGAACATCGTTGACGTCGCGCTGACTCGCGCTGACCGCGCAGCCTTCGCGGAAAGCTACTCGGACGCGATTCGTCCAATAAGCTATAGATATTTGTTGCCAGGCCAATATTGCAATCATAGTAATTTTGGCACTGCCTACGGAGTATCTACGGAAAAACCCCGAATCCACGCAGCAAGAAAACGCTGGTAACTAAGAAACAGGGATCAGTCCGACAACGAACCGCCTACGCACCAAAAAGCGAGCAATTATCGCTCAAATTTAAACAGAGGCCTTATCAGCGTCGTCTGTACTATCATAAAGGGCATCTGCCCCATCTTGAGCGCCTGCTTCTACGAGGGAAATGGCATCTGCCCCAAGACGAACGACTGTTCCACCGTTGGACGAACTTCAACCCAACCCGCCGATTCAGCGCCATCCACATCGTTACTCCCCTCACACCAAGTCGTCCGTAATCGAGGGCTCCGTCAGATCAACGTCACCATCATGATCCACTCTCACAGCATTCTCTTCGTGTTGTAAATCCTTGTATTTTGAAACATTTCGGGAAAAATTCCTTGCCACAAATTTTACTCGTATTTTCGATCGTCATATTTGCGTTAAGCTAAATTAAAGAGTGCTAGTAGCATTGCAATTTCACGTATTGCACTGTATTTCACTGATCTATACGCTTATTAGTATTACGGTAAATCATACACTTATTGCTTATTACACTTATTACAATAAATTATGTCGTTCACCGGATTTATTGGTCGCTCTCGCAGCAAACGCAGCTTATCGGGAGATAACAAAAGGTCCAGAAACCGTGGCAGTTCACTGTCCCCCGTACGCGCGAGCCCGAGTATAGATGATTTATTTAACAATCTCAAATCAGACGAATTTCATAAAATTAATAAAATTTTCGAACGATTAACGGGAGAGGAAAAGACTATATTTTTAGCCAAACACGTTACGGATAATTTACCGTGTCCGTTTACACCCTTAGACAGACCAGCCCAAATTGAGGCATTAGAAACTCCGTTAAAACAGTCACATATTACAGAGAAACGCGACTTATTGAATGAACACTTAAATGCAGAAGCTTCCGGTTTTTCTTTAAATCCTCCCGATGCAAATTGTAACCCCGTAATAAATATGAGCGCCGACACATGGCAGCCAGAGGCCCTAACAGAAGGAACGATATACAATAATATGTTAACGCATTCGACCGCCGCGACCGCACAATCAATAGAACCCTTAAAGGCGCAAACGGAGCCGGTTCCAACTCCCTGGCTAGATCACGCGCTACTGAATCAGTCATTACAACATATTATAGCAGTACAGAAACAATTATCCGAAATGATGCAAAACTCAGCATCCATCTCGTCTAAACAACCCGCGATCAATCCGAATACTTTAATACATTCCAAATAGCCCGTTCCATCGACACCATATCGCGAATTCCCTTTGACAAACGGAAAGACTACAGAGAACGCGTTTAGTAACGCCAATATAACTGCACCTTCAGCGCGCGTGAATCGTCTAACTATATCGCAGACGATAAACCTCATTCCAACCTTTAACGGTGAGCCGGATAATCTAAATTTATTCTGTTCTTCAGTTAGACGAGCGTTGGAATTATTAGGGCCCGAACACGAGGGAGACATTTTACTCGCGCTCGCCGGCAAATTAACGGGGAGAGCAGCGGACGGTTATACCTCTCGATTAACTAGTTATAGAAATTTAGAAACTCTCCTATCAGACCTAACCACGCAGTACACAAACGTAGGGCTGGCAAGATCAGGTTATGACTGAGATCAAATTAGTTAGCCAACTTTCAGGCGAGAGTGCAGTAGATTTTGGACTAAGAGTTCAAAAACTATATAATCGGTTACTCACTATATGCGAATCGGCTCCGAATTTAGAGACGTGCGATCGCGAATGCAGGCGTAAGGAAGCAGACCGTCAAGCATTACAACAATTCATGTTCGGTTTGCAACACCCATTAGACCATCAGGTACGCAGCGAGCGCCCCGATACGCTTAGCGCAGCAATAAGAGCGGCCGCAGATTTCGAGTCTATTCAAGCGGCTCGCCGCGCCAACGCGCATCAACACCAATCGGGAAACGTATCGTACCAGTCAGCAAATCCGGGCCCAAAGAACCCACCACCAGCTACCGAGTCTGCAACTATCTTAAAAATGTTAGCTGAAGCACTACAAGGTAAAAAGTGTAATTATTGCGCCGCAACTAATCACGAGGAGCAGGATTGCAGGAAAAAGAAAATAGAGACTCTCTTTTGCGATCACTGTAAAAGACCGGGCCATGTATATACCGGATGCATAAATCTTAAGAGAGATCTACAGAGTAATAGGGTTAGAGCTCATATCGCGAACAACGGAAACAATAATCGAGACCTAGGGTATTCAAACCAACAAAACAGAGTTCGATTTAGCGACTTCCGTAATCAAGGAAATTACCCGCAGCAGCAACGTTATAGGAGAGAAATTGACCGCGGTCCAACGAATTACCAACGTCGAGACCAATATACTCGACGCGACGGAGATCGCAAAAATTACGATTACAACAAAAATTACAAAAAATTCAGTAACGATAATCGCCAATATTCACGCGGTAATCCAATAGGGCAACGAGACAGAGAATATTCGCGAGACACGTACACGGGTCCACGTCGTAGTGACGAAGAATATTATTATAACCGCGGAACAACCCAAGGGCAGAGACATTCTACGAGCGGCGATTAAAACTCGCAGGACGCTCGGCGCTACCCTCAGGCACCAAGCGCGTAAGCGTGGGTATAGCCACGCCTACGTCGCTCACAATAATAGCCAACATTCATTTTTTAAAAACCGTACTGCAGCCTCCCATTGTGGTTCTAGAAAGTAAAAATACAACAATAAAAAATATAAGATTTTTCGTCGACACTGGCGCTGATATTTCCGTGATTAAACAAGGGCTTTTAAGACCCGAAACATTTATTGATAGGAGTCAGGTTATCGAAGTAAGAGGCGTAACACCTGGTTCATCATATACGCTAAGTAAAGCATTATTGAATTTAAAAGGTATCACATGCAAGATACATGTTGTATCAGACGATTTCCCCATAAGCACAAACGGTTTGCTGGGATGGGACGTAATAAGTGAATTTTTCGTCGTGATAGACGCCGTCGCGATGAATTTAAAATTAGGGAACCTGGTAATACCCTTCGAAGTTAGCGAAACCATTGAGATTCTTCCGCGAATGCGAAGAGTAATAAGCGCACGAGTACTTAACACGGAAGTTAAAATAGGTTGGGTACCACTGACCTTCATAAAAGACGGAGTATTATTTGGAAACTTCGTAGCAGAAAACCACAATGGCAGCGTATTTGCCGAGTGCATTAACCTAACGTCCGAATCTGTACATATTCCCGTACCCATAGTAAAATTGCATGAATGTGAAAATGTTAAACATTGGACGACTGAAAATGCCGCCGAGGACGGCCAAGAAAGCGATCGAATATCGCAAGGCGCGTGCATAAGACACCTAGTAAGCGAAAACCGCGACACTTACACCGAAGTACGCGATTTAAACGAAATATCATTTTACGATGATTGGAAAAGAGCAAAACGAGTAGATAAAATAATGCAATTAGCCGACTTAGATGGCTGCAATCGAGAAGAAATGGAACACATAAGAGAAATCATAAACGAATTCCCCGTAGCATTCGGCCTTGAAGGAGAACCGCTCCCGGCCACTCACTTGGTAACGCATAAAATACAGCTCTCTACTAATAAACCGATAAAAGCAAAAATATACAGATACCCACCTGCGCTAAGAGAACAAATGGAATTAGAAATCCAAAATTGATTGATCAAGACGTTGTTAAACCGTTCACCGCGGACTACTCATCGCCTATGTGGATCGTCCCCAACGACCGGACGCGCAAGGAAATAAAAAATGGAGATTAGTTACGGATTTTAGGTAGCTAAACGAAGCAATAGTAGGTAGCTGCCACCCACTGCCGTTTACTAGCGACATTTTAGATAGCCTCGCAGCAGCCAATTTTATATCAGTCATGGATTTAAAAAGCGGATACTACCAGATAGAAATGGACCCCGACTCAGCAGGTTACACCGCGTTTTCAGCACCGCTCGGGAACCACGCACAACAGCACTTACAATATAAACGCATGGCCATGGGGCTACGCGATGCTACGGCAACTTTTTCAAGGGCAATATCGCTAGCTTTAGCAGGTCTTCAAGGAAGACAAGTACAGGTATATTTAGACGATCTAATGGTATACGCTCAAACACTGGAAGAACACGGAAAACGATTGAGACGAGTACTCAAACGCTTAGTAGATGCAAACCTCACTATAGAACCAAAGAAATGTCAATTTCTTAAAAATGAGGCTAGCGTACTTGGTCACATAGTAGGGGGAGGAAGTATCAAAACCGACCCAAAGAAATTGGTCGCAGTCCGAATATACCCAACACCAACCAACGCCAAGAAGGTAAAACAATGGTTAGGCTTCGTAGGATACTATAGAGGGTTTATAAAAAGCTTTGCAAAAGTAGCTCAACCGCTCTCTAAGCTCTTACGCAAAGACGAGCCATTTGTTTGGGGAAAGGAGGAATCTTTTAATATGTTAAAGGATTCACTCTGCAGCGAACCAGTTCTTATCGCCCCCGATCTCGATAAACCATTCATAGTGACTACCGACGCGTCCGGTTACGCAATCGGTGCGATTCTCAGCCAAGGTGAGCTTGAAAAGGATCGTCCGTGCGCATATGCGTGTAGGTGCCTCCATGGCAGCGAATTAATGTACTCTACTTACGATAAGGAATTACTAGCAGTAGTTTTCGCAAAAGACCAGTTTTCCCATTACCTATACTCGACTTTCCCATTATCTTACCGACCCCGAACCGCTTAAGCATTTTCACACAACGAAGGAAAAAAAGGACCGAGCTAGATCGATGCCTAACGCATCGATCATTGCCGCCGTACCTCGCCTCTGGCATACCGGCGGTCGTCCTTGTCACGTCTCTTTTGCTTTTCTTCTTATCTTCCTTATCTTAGACTGTGACGGTTTTTGGACTACGGAACTTTCCAGAGTTCGCGTTTGCCTTTTCCTTTTCTTGCGATTCAACTCTTTCTACGTTCTTTCTTGTGCTTCGGTTTTATTTTCTATTTTTTATTCATTTTCCTTTTGTTTTTTTTTTCTTTCTATTTTTGGGGAACTAGGGACTAGGACTTCCTACTCTTTCTACTTCTTTCTTCTCTCATCCTTCTCTTCCTACTCTTCCCTCTTAAAATTCGGTCCGTGACTCATATTCGGGTTTTGTCTGACATGACACTCACTTATACTACTGACTATTTTTATTTCCGTTTCCCTGACATGAGCACGTGGTTTTATTGGCTAGGTCCATTGGCAGTATATTAGTGCTTCTCGAGGAGGTCACGAAAGTCTAGTATAAAATCTGTCTCATTTAAATACTGGGGGCGCTGTCATCGATTCTTTATACTATACCCAATATCCTAATTCACTCTTTGCAGTTGCTATATTCTTCTCTCTTCCTAATATCTTCCTTCTTCTTTCTTCTTCCACTCTACTTTGGTTTCTTATTTTCCTCTATCTACTTTTATAAAAGAAGGAGTTCCTATCTAGCGTCCGTTCATTCTCCCTGACTTTCATATTCTTTCACACTATCTTTCAAACTTTGTCTTTCATCTCCATTCATTCTTCTTTCGCTCTATTGCCATTTTTCCTCTTTCAGCGTCATTCATTCTCGTCAGTTATGTTCTTTCTAAGAAAATGTGTTAGTTTAACCTATTGTCTAGTATGAGAAACTATCTTGATTACCTCTGTGTCTATTTCCTTTCCTATTCCTCCATTTGTTAGTTACGATGGAGAGCTTTTTCTATCTTAGCTACTTTCATTTATTCCCTTCTCACTTATGCTTTTCCTTTTTCTCTTATCTATCTACTTTCTGGAATATTTTCTAGCCCTACCCTACTCACTCATTCTCTTCCCTTATCTCTTCTATTTGAGTTTCCTCCTCAATTTCTACTATGTCTACGACTAAGTCTCTTTCTAGAATTTCCGTAGCATCCTTTGCGAGTAAGATTTCTTTCGTCATCCTTGTCAGCCTCTCGGTCCCTTCCTTTGTTTCCAATAAGGCTTCTATATTTATCATTTCTGCCTCTGTCTCCTGCATGTGTTTTAGTCTTATTTGTTCGTACTTCACGCATTTCCATATGACATGTTCTGGGGAGTCTATTTCTCCGCAGCTGCATAGAGCTTAGGAGACTTGGGTCTTTAACATTTCCTTTCTTTAAAGTAATGACCTTTCCAACTTTCCACATGTTCGGAAAGATGCCGTATTTTAAACAGCTATTATATATCTTTAACAGATCTTCGTCGACTACCCCCAGAGCACTTTTTATTATTGTCTTTTTGCCTGATTTCGGGTACTACCCTTCTCGATCGCCTGGCATTAAGTTGAGCCACATATAACCGATTCTTATTCTCCGTAATCCGTGTTATTGACAAGTCTTTCCAGTACTTTAATATAGCATGGACATTTTGTGTTTAAGACATTGTGTTCTGACTTTTTCTTGGCCTTTACACAGTTAATACACTTCTTCTGGCTGTTCTTATTCGGGAATTTTTCAAAGGAGTGGCCTTTTTCAGCGCAATGAGAACAGTAAACTTCGTTATGGCATACCTTGCTTATGTGTCCGTAACCCTGGCACTTGTAGCACCTGAAAACTAGCACGAAGTGCTGCACTTTACAAGATTGATAAACTACAAATATTCTCCTCTTTTCTAACAACCTACTACTCATTTCCGGTGTGACCTCTATTACCCAGTTTGTCCTAGGTCCCTCTTTCTTTCCGGTTCTGAATTTCGGGGTTATCTGTCTTTTGGCCTCGTCTTGTGTGCATGGATTTTGTTCTGCAATTATTTCAACAATTTCTTTCTCATTTATGTTCTTTGGTAGATCATAAATGATCAGCCTCAGTTTCTGTTTCGTTGGTCTCGTCATTTCAAAATGTTGTTTTAGTTCTTTCTTGTTAAGAATCTTTTACAGAGATTCTTCATTCTCAGTTTCTATTAATAAGCCCTTATTTATTGTGCGTAGGCTTCTTTTCTGCACTTTTTCTACTCTCGGTCTGAAGTCTGCCTGAAATTTCTGTTTCACTTCCTTTTCAGACTTAAAAGATTCAGCGATTTTTGGTCTTATTACGAGCTTGTGATTTTTCGGGTTCTTTATATTAACCTGTTTTGCCGTTTCCTTCGGCGCTACAAGTCTTTTCGCGACCCCTGCGTACGACTCTTGTTTGCTTTGATTTCTCTCACTCAGCGATTTTATTTGTCCTTCCAGATACGCACTTTTCGCTATTAAAGTCGACATTATCGCATGAATGTTGTCAAGAGCCGTATGCGCTCTTTCGCTGTCTTTTTTGACGATATATTTCTTTATCGTCTGTATTTGTTGTAGTACATACATTGGCGTCTCCAATATATGTCTATCTTTCTTGCTTTCAGGGCAGATCTCAGTTTCCGTTTCCATATCTGATTCCGAAGAGGAGCTCGAACTATTCATGGCCTGCTTACCAGTCCCTGGCCTATGTCTTTTTTGGTCCTTCGACTCCGCCTCCGAGGAAGACGACAGGCCACGCTTACCCGTTTTCTTATGAGCACTTTTCTCCTTTGTAGTTGTTGCTGTTGCTGTAGTTTCTGTGGGGTTGGGAACCCCTGTATTTTCGTGTCTGTGCACCATTGAGTTTTTTATTATTTTGCTCATTTTTCATTTTATATTAGTGTATTCTTTGTTCATCCTCTAGATTACACAACGCAGTAAACTCTAGCAAGTTATTCGGTGATCACCCATTAGCAGTTGTTATTTTGACGGGTTTGACCGTGAGCCTTAAATGTATCGTGGCCTCGTCAAATACAATTTAAACCTCCGAGTGCCGCTTCCCTTCCAGGTGCCACCTGGAGCAAGCTCAGCAAGTTTAATTTTTACACACGCTGTTACAGGGCAGCCCGACTAACTGGCGAAGAAAGCCCGGGCCCTGGTACTATCGTGCGGTCCGGGCGTGCACGATCGGCGATCCGAACGCCGACCTCCCGGTTTATATGATGTACCCTCTTTACACCCAGGTATTCATAGTACTTCCCGTCGAGCTATAGGTATTCACTGCCTCCCTTGCTTGGCGCACTGCCTTCTCGTGTCGCAGATACGTTTACCCTGAGTTAGCGTCTTAACACCAGCCGGCCACCTCTCCAACCGACCGATGCCCATTGCTGCGATTTAGCCTACCGAGACGCTGAAGTTAACAATGTCAGCCATCGGCGTTTCCCCCTCTGGCGGCGTGGACGCACGCAGTTGGTTTTCTAGAGGTAGCAGAGACACAAGATCCTGTAACCAACTCAACAATTAATTTAAGAAACCAGTAGAGATCTTAAAACTAGAATTACGTTTGCAACGTCCCAAACGCATCAGATCCAACACGGACAGTTCAGACAACGACCATAAACAAGCAAAACGATTGCCGGAAGATTCGCTAAGGTATTATAAAGGCGAAACGCTAGTCGTAAGAAACTTCAAAGGAGGATTCTATTTATGCATAGCATTGCAAAACGCTCACCACGACGATAGCAGACTACGCATACAGTGGCTTACTCAAGCGCCACGAAAAACTAGCACTTACACCGTGGATTATAAAGATACGTGCCCTTTCGACAGCATTCTCACCAACGTCAAATTAAAACTCAAGGCGAACGGAACCTACCGCCTCGGCTCGCGAGAACGTGCAAGGATTGAAACCATATTGGCCGAATCACTGGCCCGAGAACCACATACACAATGGTCACCAGAGGTCAAAAATAATCAGATCGAACCGATACTCAGTCAATGGAGAACAGACGGAAAACTCGCATATCTGCGGAAAGAGAATAACCTACAAAAGGGCATACAAGCCACCAGTACGCCTCAAATTAACGAGCAACCAACGGATCGCACCGAGGTGTCACAAACACAACTTTTTTGGGAAGATCAGGCTATCCCTAACAACCTAAAACCGATTGCTATTGTACGCGAAGACAAGGTTGCAACATCAGACATATCAAACGAGCAGTCCGACGCTCCCGAGGTCACTAACACTGGTCACCCCGATAGTATTTCAAACACATTGCATCAACTCTTAAACGGATTACACTCACGATTCATCGTGGACGTCGAAGAAAGTAAAATGGATGGACAGAAGAGCATGCGCATAAGTATCCGAGAAATAAACAAGGAGCACAAAACAGTCGAATTAAAAGGGGAGCGCCCGAAATTCGCGCCCGTTCCAAAAATATACTACCAACTACATCCGAGCGCAAAACTCGTAGACTCAACGATTCCTACCGACATAGGAGACGTGAGTATGCTGCCAACGTCACATGAGGTCAGCTACCTTTCGGAAGATTCAGAGAACACACCCAGGAACGGCCAAGCGCAATCTACAATTCAAAATCCTAGTCCCATACTCGATATCAGGGAGGACATATCAAACGGCATGCCTGGAGTTACACCCGAGGAAATCAATCGCACACCCAACAAACCGCTCGAGAAACCCGTCGACACTCTAGGAAAGATCATATCGGAAGAACCCGTGCATATTTACGACAAGAATTCGAGGAAGGGCAACGACGTTCCAGAGCGCACTGTAATCGTGCCCACGCCTAGTCTTCACAGACACACCGACGAGGTGCCAAACAATTACAGCATTGAACCACGCATGCATGAAATACACGACGATCACCCGGCCCTGCATTTATACGAGGAAAGAGCGGACTGCGCCACTCCGCACGCAAAACTAAGGTTGTGCACCGACGTAATCAACGAGCCACCAGGGAACTGTCTGTTTAACTCTTTAATAAGGACTACCGACCTCGATTTAACTGCGCTCGAACTACTACACTGCGGCGAACTCGCGGAAGCAACGCGCATTTTATCATCGAAAAACGAATACGAAACGATCGATTGCATACATATTTTCGCCAACGAATACCAATTGAACGCATGTACCCATTTCGAGATACCAGGCAGAACCATTTATTGTCATATCATAGCAAACCCTGCAGGAAAATGGGTGTATTTACACCTTAGTGGAGTTCATTTCACATCGTATGAGTTAGTCGAAAACGACGATATGTCAATAGACTTTGACGAGTCGCAGTCGGACACAAGCGAGTCGAGCGACGAAAGCCCCGATCCCTCAGACGAAAGCGAAGATTCCGAAAATGAAGAACTAGGTCCAGAAACCGATTTTGAACAACCGAACAGCATCGCAGGTAACGAGCAAAACGATGACGCAATGAACCTCTCGGCTATCGTCGAAACATCCAAGGGCCCAGAACAAATCACGGTATGGATGTCGACCAACAGCCGGAACTAAATATAGGCAACGGTAACCGAAACGAAGCACCGGTCAACAGTAATCAAACAGAACAACCACCGTGGGCACCACCGGATGACGAAGAGCCTCCTCCCTTTTCCACCTTAACAATTGTTAATCAACACCCATTTCGATTCAAGGAAAACTTAGTTTATCTAGCAACATCCGACGGTTTTCTGAACACCGAAATACAGGAGGCCTTAACAGAGAGAGCGTACATAGATTTGGAACAATTCGAAGGGAAAACATTTACAGTCGGCAAAATCCACACATACAACATCAAGGACATAACAATGATGTGCATATACATAAAGCATTATATCGACGAAAAGCCGCTCAGAGTCAACATAAGAAAATGCTTAATTTTACTCAAAAATCTGTTAGTCGCCAAATCTATCAAACAATAGCAGTCATTGGAGATCTCGCGGTACTATCAGTCGGTGAATGGGCTTATTTCATAGAACAATTTAATAGGATATTTCAAGGACTACCGATAATCGGAGTATTGTATACAAATAATTTACCTGTACCTCGACCGAAGACAGATACGCGGTCATCAAAGAATACCATGAAGCAGCTCTCGGAGGACATCGAGGTGTAAACAAAACGTACAGCTCAAGACTGGCTGACGAAATACGTTATTCTTAAACCACTAAAAACAGCTACAGCCGAAGAAGTAGCCCGCGCTTTAACCAAAAAAGTAATCGCTTAAGTAGGTACGCCAGCTGCAATTATAACCGATAACGGTAGCCATTTTCAAAATAAACTATTAGAACATTTCGCAAAAATCTTTCGCATTAGCAAATATAACACCACAGCCTACCACCCCCAATCTCAGGGCGGAATCGAGCGTATGCACCATACATTAACCGAATACCGGCGCAAATACGCGGATACAACAAACAATTCAAAAGGAGGCGTTTTTATCGATTTTTAGTGAACTAACCATTTAATTTATTTAATTGGCGACGTTTCGATGGAAGTCCTCCATCCTCATCAGGCTATACCTTTATTTAAACAATCATTTGTTACACCAGCATTTTACAATTTTGCATATATATATATCTAAATATAATTACTCACTATTTGGTCAAATTAATGCACATATGTGGCTTTTCTCATAATTTCCATAGTATCTCTAATGTGTCGCTCTATAATCAAAAGCAAAAGCAAGCAGCAAAACATCAGTGTTAAAATTTGCACAAAGATTGAGGTTATGTAACTTATTTTACCTTTCTTCTCTGAATCGTACTTATATAACATCATATAATTTATTTAATAAATAAATAAATAAATAAATAAATAATTTAATAGAACACACAACACCAATTAAGCAAAAAGCAGTCAATATCAATAAAATTTATCAGAAAACAAAATTTGCTAGTCATTATCACAGATAGTTGGTAAAGCTATAATTCAAATTTTTGCGACCCGTCATTATACACTTGTAGTGTGTGTCAATTTGACCGTATTCATGACATAGACGTGTAGCAAAAATTTGAATATTAATAAATCCTATACGAAATGTAATATCATTAATTAACATCAAACTTAAGTCAATAATATTAAAAAAAAATTCTTTTATAAATACCACTAAAAAAATAATTAATGAACACGTAACCATATAAATATTATTATTTGTACTTTAATATTTCTATAATTTAAAGATATATTAACATTGATTCATTCATTATTGTCAATTACTGTTAAAAATTTTTTTCTTAAAAATTAATAATAATTCAGTCTATATTTATTGCACTTTGTTAAAATATATTTACCATTTACAAATTAAAAATTAAATTTTGATTTTTTCCCAATTTTAAATTTATGCGCGTATTAATCAGTAATCGATTACAGCGCTGATTATAATACTTGTAATTAAATTTGAACTAATTGATCTACCATCTGTAGATAACTAGCATTATTTTTGAATTACGTTCAAGAAAGAAAGGAAATTATTACAATTTGGACCGTAATTTGAGTTGATTAACAATGTTATTGTAAAATTGGCTAAGATTTTTTGTATCATCTTTTACGTTAATGGCATTCTTCTCTAATTTAATATGGGTCATCTCTGATATCAGTCTTTTCCCCCAAATTTTTTCTCTATCTAACACGTCTACATCTTTAAAATTAAATGTATGGTCATATTTTGTTATATGGTCATTTATAACATATTGCACACCCGACTTTTTACTATTAGATTCGTGTTCTTTTATTCTACAATTTAATTGCCTTTTTGTCTCTCCTATATATGCTGCGTCACAATCATTACACTTAATTCTGTATACTACATTTGTTTCACAAAGTTTGTCTAATTTTTCTTTGCCTCTAACAATAACATTACTTAATCCATTACAAATTTTAGGAACAACCCTAATACCCTTCTGTTTCATAAAACCAGACACATTATTATAAAAATTTGGAACATATGGAACGCTTAAAGTTGCAAAGTATCTATTTTGTTGAATATTATTGCTATCAGTTCTATATTTTATTTTTTCCATTCTTTTTCTTATATTATGATTAATAAATTTAATTGGGTACTCATTATTAACTAAAAACTCTTTAACTATTTTTAAGTTGGTGTTATGAAACTTCTGGTTTGACAATAAGATTGCCTTATCTACCAACGTATATATCATAGCTCGTTTTTGTTCAATAGGGTGACTGGATAAAAAATGTAAAAACCTACCTGAAAATGTTTCTTTCCTATACCAATTCGTGATTATTTTTTTACTATGGTTATTTCTAATTAAAGATAACTCTAAAAAGTTTATAGCACCATTTTTTTCTTTTTCATGAGTAAATTGTAATCGTGCGTTATAATTATTGAATACCTCTAATACTTTAGTTATCTTATTTTCAGGAATGCACATTATTGTGTCATCTACATATCTGTAGTAAAACACCGGTATAAAATCTAAATTATTTAAGCACTCCTGTTCTAAATCTGTCATTACCAAATCTGCAAAAGTTGGGCTTATCGGACTACCCATGGGAGAGCCAAAAATTTGTCTATAATATTTTTTATCCCAAGAAAAATACGTATTACGTAGCAAAAATTTTACACCTTCTAGAAGATCATTTAATGAGATATTGTAAATTTTTCTTATAAGGTGATACCTTTTTTCAATACTCTCAATCACTAAATTTTCGGGTACGTTGGTAAATAAGGACACTACATCTAAAGAAATCAAAATATAATTTTCAGGAATATCACAGTTGCTAATTTTATTTATTAAATCTACACTATTTTTAACATAAGATTTAGGTCTCTTTATGCAATTCGAAAGCATTTTGTCTATTATTTTAGATAGCTTGTATGTGGGACTGCCAATACATGAAACAATAGGCCTAAGTGGATATTCTTTTTTATGTACTTTTGGTAATCCATAAATTCTCGGCAGTACTGTATCTGTTTGGGTTAATTCATTATTATGGCATTTTTTACCCAAGAGTTCTAATTTATTCCACTTTTGCATAATTTTTTGTGTATCTTTTTGTAATTTTATTAGTGGATTTCTATTTATTCGAATATATGTTTTACTATCTGATAAAAGATTGTGCATTTTGAGTTCATATGAATCTCTTTGAATAGCAACTGTGACGTTACCTTTGTCAGCTAAAGTAAAAAATACATTGGTATTATTTTTTAAAAACAACTTTGTTTGTTTCAATCTTTGTGCAAATAATCTGTCTTCAATGTTTATATGTGTAGTTCTTTTTATATTTCCTTCCATATAATTAGTAATTAGAAAAAAATTTTTAACAGTAATTGACAATAATGAATGAATCAATGTTAATATAACTTTAAATTATAGAAATATTAAAGTACAAATAATAATATTTATATGGTTACGTGTTCATTAATTATTTTTTTAGTGGTATTTATAAAAGAATTTTTTTTTTAATATTATTGACTTAAGTTTGATGTTAATTAATGATATTACATTTCGTATAGGATTTATTAATATTCAAATTTTTGCTACACGTCTATGTCATGAATACGGTCAAATTGACACACACTACAAGTGTATAATGACGGGTCGCAAAAATTTGAATTATAGCTTTACCAACTATCTGTGATAATGACTAGCAAATTTTGTTTTCTGATAAATTTTATTGATATTGACTGCTTTTTGTTTAATTGGTGTTGTGTGTTCTATTAAATTATTTATTTATTTATTTATTTATTTATTAAATAAATTATATGATGTTATATAAGTACGATTCAGAGAAGAAAGGTAAAATAAGTTACATAACCTCAATCTTTGTGCAAATTTTAACACTGATGTTTTGCTGCTTGCTTTTGCTTTTGATTATAGAGCGACACATTAGAGATACTATGGAAATTATGAGAAAAGCCACATATGTGCATTAATTTGACCAAATAGTGAGTAATTATATTTAGATATATATATATGCAAAATTGTAAAATGCTGGTGTAACAAATGATTGTTTAAATAAAGGTATAGCCTGATGAGGATGGAGGACTTCCATCGAAACGTCGCCAATTAAATAAATTAAATGGTTAGTTCACTAAAAATCGATAAAAACGCCTCCTTTTGAACCAACTGCGTGGACGAATAGAACAAATTTATAACAACAAACAATTGGTGCGAATGGACGCCTATTTGCGAACATGCTTATAACTGTACCGAACACAAAAGCACCGGCTATTGTCCTCACGAGCTACTGTTAGGATATAAACCGAGAACACCGCCGAGCTTACCGCCAAAAGAGCACTTCCCTACGTACAGCGAATACGCAGCCGACCTCACCACCAACCTCACCCAGTTACAAACAATGGCTGCGATGATCCTCGTACAATCTAAATATCGGTCCAAATACTACTATGATAAAAGACTAAACGTACAACATTTTAGGGAAGGCGAAATAGTTCGACTAGTTAAAGACCCACCAGTAGGCAAATTTCATAAGGAATATGAAGGTCCATACGAAATTATAAAAATCAATCGCAAAACACACAATGTCACAATCAGAAACGGACCCATAATCAAAACCGTGCACGCTAATAAACTCAAACAAGCCCCAGACATCCAAGCACTACCTACTACAACAGGTAACAGGACGGGTACTCAAGACCTTTAGCACAGACATATTACCGCGGCTAACGGACGCGCTCAAAGCGCGCATCAGTTATTCAGTTTTTATTAACCACATAATACCAAATCATAACAACAACTATAATCACATAACTATTATTATAAATCGCAATTATACTATTTTATAATTACACATACACAAAACATCAATCGTATTAATTAATAATAAATAACTGGCAAAAGCAATCGAACTTTAACTCACGAATAAGAATTCGGCGGTTAGTGAACTATAGCACGGTCCTATTAGCGCGGCTAACGGATGCGCCATGGGCATTCACAATTGACTAATAATTTATACACTAAACAATCTAAAATCAGAATGGCAGGTGATTCTCGCAATAAACGAATTATAAATAAATTAAATCCTATTAACAAATAAAGCGCAAAAACGGTTGTGCTTAGAAATATATCCAATCAAATTCTGTTACCATGAAACCATTAGGAACTGAGATATCAATTTGTTAACTAACAATTATAAACACTCGACCAAATTACCCATATAGTTTTGTAGAGCTTGCATACCAAACAATCCATATTTATAATAAATACACCCTTGTTATAATGAACAAATTTATAATTAAATTAAATAACATAAATAAATAAATTAACTAAAGATTTCTTTTTGTAAAAATAAAAACCTTACCCTTAAATAACAAAGTACACCAAAACACACCATCATAGTCCGGATAGAAACCGAGATATGAATTTGTTAATTAACAACCGCACAACGAAAACACCTATATAGTTTCGAATTACACATTCAACGAGCAATTTAAAATCGAACAGAAACTCTAGCCAAATAAGAGATCAAAAATATAAACAATTTGATAATTATTGTTAATAAAAAATTTCAAAAATCTCATTTATCAAAAATAATAATCACCAACCTTAGTTGCAAAATTATAGGCACTTTGTTTTCACGAATTCGAAAATATTTTTCAAAAACACGTATAATTTTGTAACTACTGTAAAATAAATTGTTATAATAGCAAAATTAACATCCCGGTCACGTACCAAACCAAATCCATACATGAAAAATCCAAAAAGGCAAAGGCAAATAGTATTAAAAATTTTTACTCAAAAAACGAAAATTCTTCACTGTATGAGTAATATGACACCTCTCCGCGAGCAATAAAAGTCATAGATGAAAAGATATGGCAATTAACATTTTCGACTTTTAATATAACAACAACCATAAATAAATAAAGAGGGCCACATACTCCAATATACGAAATTACAACGAATACCCCCCAAAAGTGAAGACAAAAAAGAAAAGAGACACACACAGTGTCAATGCTAACACGTTAGCTAACGCATACACATATACGCGACACACAATAGCCAAAAGCTGCTCCGCTCTGAGATCACACACACGAATCAAATAAAACGGCATACATATATACATAAAATAACACACACTAATCTCGAGGAGCAACTGCACTCACACAACTAAAAAGAAGTCGCGCCGACGCGCACACTAGTACAGTGCATATGCATGCGCTCCGAGGCGCGAGCTACTAGATGCACAGAAAGCGTTTTTTCGAAAATTCGGTGGAGGACTTCTAAACTCTAATTTTGATCAAGGAATCGAATGCACCTTGTATCGGATCGATCCAAGCAAGCGTTATCGAGTTATAGTCGATTTGTTTACTTTTAGCATTGGCTCATTCTTGGGACATCTCACCCTTCCAGCCTGCGCCGAAAATTAGAATATTTATATTACACAAATATTTTCATACCTATTTAATTTACTAATCGAGACAATGTTATTTCGTTCCAAATTTCGACGTTGTTTTCGAGATTTATCGATTTTTCTGTATAGCTATGTTAGTTAAATATGCACTTGAGCACCACAAAACTCAAAAAGGGAGCGCTTTTTCGAAAAATCGATGGAGGATTTCTAAACTCTAATTTTGATCAAGGAATCGAATGCGCTTTGTGCCGGATCGATCCAAGCAAGCGTTATCGAGTTATAGTCGATTTGTTTACTTCTTGCGATACCTCACCCTGTCTGCCTGCACAGCAACTTAAGATATATTTTAATTAAGAGTTTACATTTCTTTCATTGACGAATTGATACAAATAAATAATCAAAATTACAAACTAGATAAATAACTACAATTTCTCAAAAAAAAATTTTTTTAAATATTACATTTCAGTTATTTTTTAAACACAACTTGAATCTATAAGAAAACCGAGCAGATAATAGCAATTAACCACAGGAAACCATAAACAATTAACTAAATTAATTATAATAACTAAAATTATCTCCTAACTTAAAAACAATAAAATATTCAAAATGAATGTATAGCTGTCAATCTAAAACTTAATAAGAAAAAGAGGCTCTGAACATCGCGAAATCTGCTTCACTAATACGGACAGCGACGCGCAGGGCGACTCGCATAAATTCGAATTAACCCTACATTAGACAGTGCAAAAAGAGCACTTCAAAAGTATAGATTAGTGGAAACGAGTTCTTGTATTTTTTAAACACACATCTGAGCCCTTCGGAGTAATCCTCATAGGATTATCTATATTATTAATTGTGGCATGGAAGATAATACTCCCAAAATGTGGCGAACACAAGAGACACGCGAGCACTAATCTAGTAGCTCACGTAAACCCAATTCATTTGAAGCAACTACTTAACAGCATGATATATATATATACATATCGATCATTAATACAAAGGAAAATTTTATGACAAGGAGAAAGGCCTACGAAAACAAATGTAAAATGGCACGCGGCCATGCACCCACACACAAAAATACACACCATCCACACTACACACACAATTCGTATGCAAAAAACAAATTTTTTTCTCTATTCACACTCAACCGAACAACTACACCGACGACGAGGACGTCGCCGCCGCGGCTTCGGACGTGTATCGTACGATCCAAGATCATGGTGGATCTTCGTATACCGCGCAATACTTCAATTATCGCACCAAAACCATTCGCGATGGCGCAATAAATAACTGAGCGTCATATTGCATCCGGTCCGATCGACAACGAACATCGTTGACGTCGCGCTGACTCGCGCTGATCGCGCAGCCTTCGCGGAAAGCTACTCGCACGCGATTCGTCCAATAAGCTATAGATACTTGTTGCCAGGCCAATATTGCAACCATAGCAATTTTGGCACTGCCCACGGAGTATTTACGGAAAAACCCCGAATCAACGCAGCAAGAAAACGCTGACTCCAGGAGCCTCCCACCACAGGCGGAACGCTCCTGGAGCAGCCGATCCGCCGAATTCGGGGCAGAACAAAGCCATTGCCCACACGAGGCAGACACAAGAGAACAGAATCAGCGCTCAGACCAGGCGGTCACACTCAGAGAACAGAACCGACGCCCTGAACAGGCAGTCGTAAAACAAAGCCATCGCCCACACGAGGCGGACGCAGAACAAAACCGACGCCCGGACCAGGCAGTCGCAGAAGAAAACCATCGCCCAGACGAGGCAGTCACACTCAGAGAAGAGATTTGACGCTCAGACCAGACGGACAAAGAACAGACCCAGCGTCCAAACCAGGTGGTTGCACAGAAGAGATCCGTTCACGTACCACGATCGACGCACGAACCAAGAGACTCATACACACACACACGCACAGAGGCCTTTCTCTTAAATTAGGAAGAATAAAGGACAGTAAAGGGACTTCATATTTTTCATTCAACCCAATCCTCCAATCGTGCCTACCAGCTTCGGTTGGTGGCAAACCGCAACCTGAATCCTACACAATCTCAAGTTACGTACGTAACAATATATTATATATTATTTTTATAAAAATAAAAATTTGTATCAACTTATAATATTTAATAATTAATACTAATATAAATTTAATTTAATATTAATTTAATTTATTATAAATATATAAATTTTAATAAGATCAATTTAATAATAATGATTTAATTAGTAATAAATATATATATATATATATATATATATATATATATATATATATATATATATATATATATATATATATATAATAATTTAATTTAATTAAAGGAATTAGGCAAAAATTTTATTCACCTGTTTATTAAGAACATGGTTTATTAAGTATATAACGGTAAGCGAGTTACCGATCAGGTGAGTAACCGAAGAGAGTATCGAGAGTGATGCGCGCGCAGAGAACGCGCGCGAGTATCATGCGCGAAAGGGGTAAGAGGTACCGAGATAGAGTTCGCGCGCGCACGGCAACAACAACGTGTTGGTGACCGGCATTCACTTTTTTACGTGATAAAAGAACAAAAGGACTGGTGTGCTTTGTGTGTGGGTGTGAGAACCTTCTCCCCGCAAACCTCCACGTCGGCGTGCGGACCAGCACGTCTCAGAGGCAGTGTGAAAAGAAAGCAAGGAGTAACCAGTCTTCCCGACAGTTGGAGTGAGAGAGACAGGGAGATACACGACTACAAGCTCTCTCTCTCTCTATAGCCCAGCCTTTTCCCGCCTAGACGAGATATCTAGATTCGCGGTAAGTGGTGCACCACGTTTAGACCCGCGTGTCTAGTTATTATTTTGTTCCCCGATTTTTCCTGGTACGGTCCAGGTGAGGAAGCGTTCCTCTTTTCCCCCCTCTCGTGACAAATCCCGCCCGGGTAGTCAGGTCAGTGGTTCGCGGGAGCCACTTCACGAGAAAAGGCGCGCGTGACGTAGGAAGCTTATAAGTCAGAGCTCCCTACGTCAGAGATACATACGTCACACGGTGTGACGTGTAGCTATCAGGTTAAGCAGCCGATCATTCCCGGATCGGTTGTTCGTAACTCGTCGGTTAAATAGATTTTAACTAATTGTTTTAAAAATAAAATTAATATTAATGGTAATGAAGCAAATAAAGTATAAATTAATAAATATATTCCACGGGAACCTCCCTTTTGGAGAGTAGAGCACTTTTCCATGCTACCGGACGCGTCCACATGTTGCGGATAGTGGAACGGCCAGAGAGAGTAGTGGTCATAGGAGATTATAACCAGTCTCTCTGGTCAGTCGCTAATATACTGAACATGCGACCGCGGATACAAGGATAGTGGGATACAAACGCAGCTGATAGTGGTAAGTTGTTGTTTTTACACCTACTCATACACCAAACACACATACACTTCCGCTCGATCTAGCTGAGTCCATGTGCAGTAGGAAGCTCTATAAACGGGCATTTTCCAAGCAGGATATAATTGAAAGGCGGCTCTATAAACGAGACCGACCTGTGTGAATGGGGAGAACCCTATAAACGGATGTGATCCGAGCGTGGCATGACTGCACTGGGTTCTATGCTATAGAGAGCGGAGACATAGCAGGTGTTATCAGCTGGGTGGCGGAGCGATCAACAGGGAGCTTTCTCGTAGCTGCAGGCTCGTTCACTCTGGAGGGTGCTGCCGTTAACACCAGTATCGCACTCCTGGGCCGCCACTAGTTCTTGGTCCCGAACCCGGCTTAGCCAGCATGGGAGGCTGCCCTTTACAGTGGTAAGCGTCGGAAACGGCGCAAATCTCGCTTCTCGTAGTAATGCCGACTGGCGATCGGATGGAACTTTTCTGCGAGTCGTGGGGGAGGAACGGTCGATGCCACCGGACTGTAGGGGAGCTAATTTATCGGGACTGCTTAGGACGGACCGTGCAAGCCACCGCCTGGTGACTATCTGACGTGCTGCCTGTGCCATCCGACCCAGAAGAGTCACGGGGGCTTCTCAGCTCCCCCATCACGCCGGTAGGTAACCTGGTTGGCGTGGCGGACACTGCTACAGGAAATCTCGCACGACACATCGGAGGGTCGCCAACTAGCTGGGAGGCTGCCGAGAGTAAGCTGCACGAACAGCTGCCCAACATACGCAGTAGCCTGACTAGGATGGCGAGAGAACGAATGTCCAAAAAAATGTAAGCGGCGTAATCACAAACGGAATGAGCGAAATAAATGAATCCGTTGAAGTCGCGATGTACGAATTGCAACGTATGAAACTGTTCCGCAAATCGACGATTACAAACGCTGACGTGTGCATGGCTGAAGTTACTCCTCAGCAACAACAGAAACGGAAACGCGTAAATCAAACTCCTTCACTTGAACAAGCTATCGTTCATCACAAAGACGCAGCCCAGATAGAAAGTTGGTCGACGGTCGTCCAAAAAAAGAAAAAAAAGAGGACTCTACTGCCCACCAAAGTCGGAAATCGAATCGGCCAAATCCTAAACAGGGAAGAGGCACGATCCTGATCAAACCGGCGGAGGGACAGACATACGCAAATGTCTTACAGACCATACGTCTGAAGGTGGATCCCGCGTAGACAAAGATGGACATGTGACAGATCCGCAAAACGAAAGAGGGTGGAGTTCTGCTACGACTCGGTAAACAAGAGTCGCGGCAGGATTTCCAACGGACCTTACAGGTCGCCCTCGGAGAAAGTGCCCAGGTAAAAGCTCTGACAGCTACGACAACGCTAGAGTTCCTTGACCTAGACTGCATTACAAGCGAGAACGACGTAAAAGACGCGATTAACCGGGAACACGGGACAACCGCAGAACGTAGGGTCCATGTCTTTGGGTCTAACTCTCGAGGCCCGGCCCTTGCGGTATGTGATTTTGACGCAAGGGACGCGACCGAGATCCTTAAAAAAGGAAGAATAAAAATCAGTTGGGTTAACTGCCGCGTGAGACCTAGGCTCCGTGTACCTAAGTGCCACAAATGCCTCGGATATGGGCATATTAAAAAAGACTGCAAAGGACCGGACAGAAACCGACGCTACTGGCGATGCGGCCGAGAGGGGCACGATGCACGGGCGTGCGAAAACACACCTGAGTGCTTCCTCTGTCCTAAGAAGGACAACAAATGCCTCGCGCACGTCGCTGGTTCGGGTGCGTGTGCAGCATTTAAGGCAGCACTGACGACGATGAAGACCAAGACAATAAAATGCCGGTAACTGTTCTCCAATGCAATATGAATCGGAGTAGCGTAGCACACGCGCTGCTCCCTCAGATTGCGGCGGAGCTGGACGCAAACATCCTCGTCATCAGTGAACAGTCATCGCGTACGAGCAGTACTCGGGTAACTCGTCCCCCTCGTTGGGACGTGAAACGGATAGACTTAGACAAACTCGACAGATAAATGACGCGCAGGGAACCACTGTCATAGGTGGAACCTCGCAGAATAACTAATCGCGACAGGGCTGAAGCGCTTGTCGGGGAAACAACCCAGTTTCTTCAATAATTGTGTGAAGCCTCTATGCCGCGGAAACGTTACGTACGCAACAAACGAGAGACATACTGGTGGATAGCCGAGATCGCAGACATCCGACGTAGTTGCCTAGCACTTAGACGGAAGGCCCAACGGGCTCGCGACCGACAAACCGCACCAATTCTCTCCGAAGAATGCAGACAGAGTAGGAGGCGTTTGCGGTACGCCATAAATAACCGCAAAAAAGAGTGCTGGCAAAGACTGACGGACGAGGTGGACTCGGATCCCTGGGGCGTGGGTTACAAGATCGTGACTCACCAACTGGGGAGACGGGTTTCGCCGATAACTAAGGACTCAGAGACGATGGGCAAGATCGTCGACGGTCTCTTTCCAACTCATCCCGTGAGGAGGGAGGAAACCGTTAAACGTACAAACGGAGAATGCCCTCTATTCACGAGTGCGGAGCTTGCCAGAGCTGCAAACTCGTTGAAACCTAACAAGGCACCGGGCCCTGACGGTGTGCCGTCGGAAATCTTACGTTTCGTCGTTTTGCGACGACCGTCGGTGTTCCTCGACACATTCAACGGGTGCCTGGTGGAGGGCGTTTTCAGCAGACATTGGAAGACGGCTCAATTGGTTCTCTTTCGTAAAAATAAGGGGGACCCAGAGAATAGGTCATCCTACAGGCCACTAAGCCTACTTAACACGACCGGAAAACTACGAGTTATTGCTTAGACCAAGGCTTCTACAGTCGATAAAGGACGCAGGAGACTTACCAGACCGACAGCACGGGTTTTGAAAAGGGCGCTCAACCATCGGAGCGATAACCTTTGTAAAAACCATTTTCGACAAGCATAACACCAGGTGCCACGCGACCAGGCCTCTGGTCTTACAGGTTACGTTGGACGTTAGGAACGCCTTCAATTCGGCGAGGTGGGTGGATATCCTGGAAGCGCTGGAAACAGCATACCGGGTGCCCGGCTATCTTATCCGGGTTGTAAGGGACTACCTGAGGGACCGAAGTCTCACATACGAGACCATTGACGGACGAAAAGACACACGAATAACTGCAGGAGTCGCCCAGGGATCCATTCTGGGGCCAGACTTCTGGAACGTACTATATGACAGTCTTCTCCGAATGGAGATGCCGACGGACACATCCCTCATCGCTTACGCTAATGACGTTGCGGCCATTATCGTGACTAAAAAGGCACAAGAAAAGACAAAAGCCTTGAGCAGACTCATGGTTAATACGAATGGAGCGAAACCGAGCACTCGACGACTACTAATGAGCGTTACCCACTCGATCATGCTATATGGGGCGGAAATCTGGGCGGACGAGTTACACGTTAAGAGACGGGCAAAAGCGATGACTAGCGTACAGTGGGTGGGCGCGTTAAGAATCGCGTGCGCGTACAGAAAGGTGTCCGAAAACGCCGTTCTTGTTATCGCGGGCGTAATTCCGATCGACCTACTCGCGACGGAACGAAAGCGCATATACGATCGAAGCACGGACACGGGACGGGTCGACGCTGCGACAAATGAACGTACGAAAACAATGGAACTCTGGCAAACACGGTGGACAAATACCTAACAGGCGCGATGGACACGTAGACTTATCACTGCGGTTGCTCCGTGGAAGGGGAGAAAGCACAGTGACGTAGACTTCTATCTCACCCAATTTTTCTCTGGACACGGATACTTCCGCGACTATCTACACAAGATGGGCAGACTTGCTTGACCTGAATGTAAGTACTGCGGATGGGTCTATGATGACGCTGATCATACGTTCTTCGCCTGCAGGCGATGGGCGGATCAACGTCAACGACTTGAAATGGACATAGAAGCGCCGGAAAAAGTGACGAGACATATGACGACGAACGCGGACAACTGGCGATTGTCCGCTATATACTTTGTGAATGTTCTGTGGAGCAAAAAAGCAGATGGATGTCTGAGAGATTGAACGAATGTGAGTCGAGAATGAACGAGTAAAAGAATGTATGTATTTTTTGGACGCGCAAGGACTGCGGCCCAATCTGATGTAATGTGAATAACAGTTCCGGGCTGGTGTCGGTGCGAACAGAGTTATGTGGGTTTAGTGGGTATTAGTAGTTTGCTCCTACTGAGTCCCACACTCGGTGCACTGTCTGCTCTTGCGAGGGGGTGGATAGATTGCCGGTTGTGCGTAAAATGTCCTTACCACAGACTCCAAAAAAAAACAAAAAAAAAGTATTATTTCTTCATTAATAATTATTAAATTAATAATTCATGAAATTTGAATTATTGAAGAAAATCTTATAATTATTTTAGTATTTATAATATTTAAAGATTTAATTATTATAATAATTAAAATTTGATTATTAAAGTTAAATAAAAAATTTAAAATTATAATAGGAATAATTTTTTGAATTGTTATTATAAATATAATATTAATTCAATTTAAATTTTTAATAATTAGAATATATCAAATATGAAAAGGTGGAAGTCCAAGTTTTATAATTAAAGATAGATTGTGACGTGTCCACTGAGGATTAGGGTGGAGTCACGAATAATACAAAAAGAACTAATTAAACGATTGCAGGTTTATTGAACTCAAGGTGCTCACGAGTAATACACGGCAAAGCAGCGGCTTTGCCGTTCAAAAAATGCCAGTCACGTTGGCCGCGGTCGCTCGCGTTCGCGCGATTGCGGGCCATCCCGCACCTAACCACGCGTCGCGCACACACACTTTGAGGAAGCTGGATTTGGGAGGAAGGAGCACGGCTCACCTGGACGCTCGTCTCCTGGATCCCTTGGACACACACGTAGCCTTTGAAATTGCGGTATTTGTCTTATACGATCGGTGGTCGGTCGCAGTCTGTCGATTATCGGCACGCACGAAGCGAGAGAGTTTTTCCTCGGCGTATTGCGCAGGCGCGCCTACTCTCGCGTCTCGAGTCGTGCGCGCTCGGCTCAGTTCGTACTGGCCGCTCGGGCCGTGATTTCGCTGCCTCGACGGAGATGTCGTCGACGACGTTGACTTCGTGGTGCTGGATGGCGATTGAGTAACTGCGGCCCTGCTGAGAATACTATCTGCGAGGTAAGCGTTTAAATCGTTCCTTTTTACCTCGATTTTAAGCTAAATCGAGCCCCTCGAGTTTCTTCGTTGCAGGTGCCGTATGTTGTCAATACGGGATCTTCGGCTCGGAGTGTCCGGACAGCTGGAGCACATCGGCGTCTCATAACAGCCCTCAGTGAGCGGAGCCAGGCAGCGGTGAATCGTCGTCGTCCTATGGAGTGCCGCCGAGGTAATTTACCTACTTTCCTCGGGCTCTATATAGATATTTGTTTGTGTCTGCCATAACCTCAAACTAGACATGTCACCTCCTTTCCTTTTGGTCCTGCTGACATACCTGGGAGAAGCTATGCCTGGTTATAGCTTCTCCATCCTCGTTCCTTAGTAGTCGACCAACTTGGTAATTAATTACCGTTTCAGGTACTCTGATTGTCAGTACACCGTGGCTTGAGCGCAAGGGCGCTACCTCATTCCAAGGCCTGGAGTCTTCACCTGGGCTGCTCAACATCGGAGGCTTCTCTTGGGTGATGGAGAGGGCAATCAAGGCTGGGTGAGACCTGGGGATATGGTACGGGTCATTACTGGTGCTGGAGAAGACATAAGGATGCTGGATCAACGGAGCAGTGTGTGTGTGCAATTGTGCGCAGTCAGGAGTCGCATCTCCTTTGCTTCGGGTTCTCCTGCTTACTACGCACTGTAAGCCTATATCGGTTGCACACATTCGCATATGTGTATCTAATAGGACTTAATTGGTATGTATAGCACGCTTACTTTGCATAGTAGGCTTGACAGGTGCTATACTATACCTTGTCTCGCTAGTTTATTTCTAAGTGACATGTAGTATAACTACAATGTCACAAGATATATTAAAAAAAAAAAAATAAAATTTATTAAATTATTATTTGAATTAATAAATATTGATCTAAATAAAAAAATATAAGAATTAAAACATTGGATTAAAAAATAATTTATGATAATATTAATTTTTATAAATTTATTAAAAATTAATATTCTAATAAAACTAATTAAATTAATTTCTATAATTATTCAATTAGAAAATCATGAAGTAGAAATAAAGATTATTAAAGAAGAAATAAATATTTGCGACGAGAGCCCTTGCTATAAGCAATACGCCGTGCTCTCGCGCTTAACATCTGGCGGAGCAAGCAGGATTAAGGGGCTGCTATACCGGCACGCGGACCAGAACGGGCAGTCGGCTTGGCGCAGTGGCCCGAGCAGGAGCACTCAATCTCTACCTCGGTTCACCAGGTTGAGAGCGCGATCCACTCGAGAGCTGAGACAAGCCCGAGTCCTGACCGTACCCTCGGTTCTCCAGTAATAACCCGACTCGGTTCTCCCACTGGTTCACCGTGGGCGAAACGAGGAAGGTGCTTGGACCCGCGACCGCGTACGTGCCCCGCGACACCGTAACCGCGAAAGCAATAGACGACTCTCCTCGGTTCACCAGGATAGTCGTCTGAGAAACTTGCTCCTTTGGCTATCGGCGCACCATAGTAGAGGGAGGCAAGTCGACACCGTCGTACACAACTAGCCAGTTTCGTTTTAGCGTTTGGGTCGATAACTCTCTTGGTTCTCCAGAGGATTATCGACATCACTGAGATTTTCTGCCCTATCGACGATCGAGTCGCTCTCGTAAAGGGGTAACCGCGTCATTAGTATATTGTAACCTTGTATTCCGTATTAGTAATTATAGCCTGGCTAGCATATCACACATATATTGTATACACACCGTCATAACTCGCATGCGAATAGATTTATGTGACTAACGAGATTCTTCTTGTATTATTTTGTTGTAGAGACATAAGGACAAGCGGGTTAGTTAAGCGAATAATAAATACTCATTTAGTTATAAAAAGTGTTGGTCTTTACTCAACCCCACCCTGGTTTCCTTACTTGGCAAAATCCCTCGGTTACATATTATTGGAAAAAATAAAATATAACTATAATAACTACAAAATATAATATTTATATATATATGGGAGATTCCATGTGAAGTGATCCAGTTAAAAAATAGAATTTTGTTTTAATGTATGGAATCAGTAAAAAACTACTGGAATAGAGTGTAGCTAAATTTTTAGTCCTGAATTACAATTAGTACCAAAGCTGTAGCCAATCAAAAAATCGAATTTTTTGAAAAAATTGACTTCTTGGCCGTGTTTATCACTTAATAACTCAAAATCTAACAATTTTTTCTTATATACATTAAATTTGAGAAAGTTTATAAATTTCGAGAAGAATCAGTCGAAATATGTCATTTATATTATTTTAAAACTGTGAATATAGTTATAATCAATAAAAACCTTTATAGTAAAAAAAAAGGGTTGTGCGATCAAAAATATTTTATCCACCCAAAAATCTAATTCATCGATGACTAATTACCTTCAAAATAATGCAAAGTTTGAGTGCGGCAGAGCATTTCAGACAAAGTTATGGTGTTTTTAGGCAAATTTCTAAAAAAAAGAGAGCGAATGCATTTTATGAAAAAAACAGACTAACCGTATACTTGCATTCAAACAATATGACAGTATTATTCCTCAATATTACTAAAATATACTATTTATTGTTAGTTACTGATACTTTTTAATTTCTAAGTTGCTTACAACCACAAAACAGTAGGTATAAGCATTTATACTTGTTATATAAGTGGATAAATACCTGGAACTTTTTATAATTCCAATAAATCCAATTATATAACAGGTATAACTAAAGGTATCAGACTTAAATAAGAACTAAATAAAAGTATCAGTAACTAACAATAAATAGTATATTTTAGTAATATTGAGGAATAATAGTGCCATATTGTTTGAATGCAAGTATACGGTTAGTCTGTTTTTTTCATAAAATGCATTCGCTCTCTTTTTTTTAGAAATTTGCCTAAAAACACCATAACTTTGTCTGAAATGCTCTGCCGCACTCAAACTTTGCATTATTTTGAAGGTAATTAGTCATCGATGAATTAGATTTTTGGGTGGATAAAATATTTTTGATCGCACAACCCTTTTTTTTTACTATAAAGGTTTTTATTGATTATAACTATATTCACAGTTTTAAAATAATATAAATGACATATTTCGACTGATTCTTCTCGAAATTTATAAACTTTCTCAAATTTAATGTATATAAGAAAAAATTGTTAGATTTTGAGTTATTAAGTGATAAACACGGCCAAGAAGTCAATTTTTTCAAAAAATTCGATTTTTTGATTGGCTACAGCTTTGGTACTAATTGTAATTCAGGACTAAAAATTTAGCTACACTCTATTCCAGTAGTTTTTTACTGATTCCATACATTAAAACAAAATTCTATTTTTTAACTGGATCACTTCACATGGAATCTCCCATATATACAGGGTGTTCTTTTAATGATTCCGTTCCCTCGGCATACATGCAGGGCAGGAGATTCTAAGCAACTTTTTCCTTTAGCAAATTTTGAATTGATGCATAATTAATAAGATAATGTCAATTAAAGTTACAAATAAATCAGCGAATGCGAGCGCGCCTGAGCGTACGGAGGCAAGTTGCGGGGCAAGCGGCGCGAGGAAGAGTCGCTTGGAGAGGGAAGCGGTAACTCGCGGTAGGAGAAGAAAGAGAGACAGAAAATGAGAGAGCGGGTGAATGAAATTTTCTGGAGCTTACGTATAGCGAGTCATTTTTCTTATCGATCATTTTTTATACTCGTAGTATAAAATAATAAATTTTTTCATTGTTTAATGACTAATAGCCACTAATTAAAAAAACTTCAGAATATGAATTCATTGCGGTTCATGAATTTTTTACTTTTTTAGTGCGAATAAAAATATGCGAGATTTAATTTTATTGTCCGTCATTTTTTCTAGTCATAGTGTAAATGCTTATTTACAAAAATTGATAATATTGTTATCAATTTTTTGAACATTTAGCGTCATTTAGCCGATGAAATAAAATATTATCAGAATATGATTTAATTGTTTTTGATGAATTTCTCCGTTTAACAACAAATAAAATTGTAAGAATTTTTTTTAATATCGATCGTATTTTTTACTTCTAGTATAAATCCTATTTTACAAAAATTAATAATTATTTAATAAATTATTTGATTATTTAACGACTTATAGCCGCAAAATACAAAATTTATCAGAATATGAATTCAAAGCGCTTCTTGAATTCATCTCATTAAGTGCAAATAAAAATATGCGAGATATAATTTTATTGTTCTTCATTTTTTTTACTTAAGTGTAATTGCTTAGTTACAAAAATTGATAATATTGTTATTAATTTTTTGAACATTTAGCGTCATTTAGCCGATGAAATAAAATATTATCAGCATATGATTTAATTGTTTTTGATGAATTTCTCCGTTTAACAACAAATAAAAAATTGTAAGAATTTTTTTTAATATCGATCGTATTTTTTACTTCTAGTATAAATCCTATTTTACAAAAATTAATAATTATTTAATAAATTATTTGATTATTTAACGACTTATAGCCGCAAAATACAAAATTTATCAGAATATGAATTCAGTGCGCTTCTTGTATTTATCTCATTAAGTACAAATAAAAATATGCGAGATGTAATTTTATTGTCCTTCATTTTTTTTACTTATAGTGTAAATGCTGATTTACAAGAATTGATAATATTGTTATCAATTCCCAAACTTTCTTTTAATGCATATAATTAATAAAAACATGCCCAAAATTTTTGAAAATTTACCCTATTAAAACTGAAATAAAGTCGAAAGTATAAAAAAAAAATTTGCCCATAGTAGTATTTGATCCTTAGAGGTTTAGCACGGGAGACTCATTCCTTAACACTAAGCAATTTTGTTATTTATGGTATAATGTTCGTTTCAAGTTATATCAATCAGTTGAATCTTCAATCGCACAATTTTTAAACTTCGGAATAATATTGCCCGTGCTAAGTTCGTAAAAGAAAAATTCTCCCAATCTTCAGAAAGTTTATGACAACCCTTATGTAAAAATCCTGCAGATAATTATGCAGTGAAAAAAAGACACAATTGTATATAAATACCTACAGAAAAACGTACATGACATTATACATATAAGTTTTCTGCACAAAAACATACAGGCAAATGTATAGAAATTTATAGACAAAATCGAGCTGATGATTTTACAGATAAATGTACACAATATTGTTAGTTGACTCTGCTAATATATCTGCAAGGTTTTCGTCATAGTTTGTAGCTAAAAATTAAGCACTAGGTTATGTAGAGAAGCATACAAGGTAATGTACATGAACATCTGCACTAAAGCGTATAGAATAAACGTCGATTTGAAAATTAATTTAAACTTAAATAATAAATAAAATAAAGATGAAAGAAAGTAGAATAAAACGAAAAAAAAGTCGAATTAAATGAAAAAAAAATCGACGGCACCAGGATTCGAACCCACAACCTTTATATCCTCCGCGAAACGAAAGAAAAACAAACATCCGCACATCAATTGTTTTGCATATTTTACATTTACTCAGTTGCTTCTCTATCGCGATGGAGGGACGTGCGCGATTGGGGTATTCGCGCGAGGAGTATGCACAAATGGTGCACTTTTTTTATTTGAATGGTGGCCAATTAGCACCGGCTGCACGTGCATACAGAGAAAGGTGGCCAAATAGACGTCATCCGGATCCTGACACGATTGGTGCCGCGCATCGGCGGTTTATGGCGACTGCGGATGCGGCGCCAGGACCCCCAGACGTCGGTCAGCAGCGTGTGGTGCTGAATCCGCAGATGGAGGAGAGGATCGAGGACCTCGTGGAAGCGGACCCGACAACGAGTTGCCGATCTATAGGACGGCAACTGAATGTGTCGCACAGCCGTGTACACAGCGTGCTACGAGATGCCGGCAAACATCCGTACCATTACACCAGGGTGCAACAACTCTTGCCAGGGGACTACGAGCTTCGAGTTGGATTTTGTGGTGGACTGCTCGCCCAAATTCGGCGTGAACCCCGTTTTCACCACAAAATTCTATTTACCGACGAGTGCACGTTTACGCGCAATGGGACGCTAAACCAGCATAATTATCATTATTGGTCAGACATTAATCCACACCTTGTACGCGAATCAAAGTTCCAGTACAGATGATCCCTAAATGTATGGGCTGGAATGATGGGGAATAAGATTGTAAGTAAATTTGTATACTTACATTTCTATAATTAATAAATTTTTATTAAATTTGCAAGATTTAAATTAGTCACTTTTTTTTACTTTTTTTTAATTTTTTTCTACAAGCCCCTTAATTTCACCGGATATCCCGAAATTACAAATTGATGTCATTCTTCAATTTTCTTTATATTGATAAGTTATGTTTGTCTTAGTACTAGAAATATGTAGGAAAAGTTTGATCGTTTGGAAAAAGATTGAAGGGTTGTTTATGAGGGATAAAAAGTGTCATTTTTGCCTTAATCAGCTTTTTTGATCGGTTTTCTCGAAATTTCAAGCTGTTGAAATCATTTAATTTTCTTTATATTTGTAGGTTAGGTTTGTCTTAGTATTAGAAAGATGTAGGAAAAGTTTGATCGTTTGTAAAAAGATACAAGGGTAGATTATAAGGAATGAAAAGTGTCATTTTTGCCGTAAATCTGCTTTTACCATCGGTTTTCTCAAAATTTCAAACTGTTGTAATTCTTTAATTTTCTTTACATTGGTAGGTTTATTTTGCTTTTGTATTAGAAATATGTAGGAAAAGTTTGAGAGTTCAGTAAAAGATAGAAGGGTAGTTTATGAGGGATAAAAGTGTCATATTGGCCGCCAATACGCTTTTTCCATCGGTTTTCTCAAAATTACAAACTATTGTAGTCCTTTAATTTTTTTCATATTCATAGGTTAGGTTTGTCATAATACTAGAAAGATGTAGGAAAAGTTTGATTGTTTGGAAAAAGATACAAGGGTAGATTATAAGGGATGAAATGTGTTATTTTTGCCATAATCAGCTTTTTTGTTCGGTATTCTCGAAATTTAAAGCTGTTGAATTCATTTAATTTTCTTAATATTTGTAGGTTAGGTTTGTCTTAGTATTAGAAAGATGTAGGAAAAGTTTGATCGTTTGTAAAAAGATACAAGGGTAGATTATAAGGGATGAAAAATGTCATTTTTGCCGTAAATCTGCTTTTACCATCGGTTTTCTCAAAATTTAAAACTTTTGTAATTCTCTAATTTTCTTTACATTGGTAGGTTTATTTTGCCTTTGTATTTGAAACATGTAGGAAAAGTTTGAACGTTTGTAAAAGGTACAAGGGTAGATTATAAGGGATGAAATGTGTCATTTTTGCCGTAATCAGCTTTTTGATCGGTTTTCTCGAAAATTAAAGCTGTTGAAATCATTTAATTTTCTTTATATTTGTAGGTTAGATTTGTCTTAGTATTAGAAAGATGTAGGAAAAGTTTGATCGTTTGTAAAAAGATACAAGGGTAGATTATAAGGAATGAAAAGTGTCATTTTTGCCGTAAATCTGCTTTTACCATCGGTTTTCTCAAAATTTCAAACTGTTGTAATTCTTTAATTTTCTTTACATTGGTAGGTTTATTTTGCTTTTGTATTAGAAGTATGTAGGAAAAGTTTGAGAGTTCAGTAAAAGATAGAAGGGTAGTTTATGAGGGATAAAAGTGTCATATTGGCCGCCAATACGCTTTTTCCATCGGTTTTCTCAAAATTACAAACTATTGTAGTCCTTTAATTTTTTTCATATTCATAGGTTAGGTTTGTCATAATACTAGAAAGATGTAGGAAAAGTTTGATTGTTTGGAAAAAGATACAAGGGTAGATTATAAGGGATGAAATGTGTTATTTTTGCCATAATCAGCTTTTTTGTTCGGTATTCTCGAAATTTAAAGCTGTTGAATTCATTTAATTTTCTTAATATTTGTAGGTTAGGTTTGTCTTAGTATTAGAAAGATGTAGGAAAAGTTTGATCGTTTGTAAAAAGATACAAGGGTAGATTATAAGGGATGAAAAATGTCATTTTTGCCGTAAATCTGCTTTTACCATCGGTTTTCTCAAAATTTAAAACTTTTGTAATTCTCTAATTTTCTTTACATTGGTAGGTTTATTTTGCCTTTGTATTTGAAACATGTAGGAAAAGTTTGAACGTTTGTAAAAGGTACAAGGGTAGATTATAAGGGATGAAATGTGTCATTTTTGCCGTAATCAGCTTTTTGATCGGTTTTCTCGAAAATTAAAGCTGTTGAAATCATTTAATTTTCTTTATATTTGTAGGTTAGATTTGTCTTAGTATTAGAAAGATGTAGGAAAAGTTTGATCGTTTGTAAAAAGATACAAGGGTAGATTATAAGGAATGAAAAGTGTCATTTTTGCCGTAAATCTGCTTTTACCATCGGTTTTCTCAAAATTTCAAACTGTTGTAATTCTTTAATTTTCTTTACATTGGTAGGTTTATTTTGCTTTTGTATTAGAAGTATGTAGGAAAAGTTTGAGAGTTCAGTAAAAGATAGAAGGGTAGTTTATGAGGGATAAAAGTGTCATATTGGCCGCCAATACGCTTTTTCCATCGGTTTTCTCAAAATTACAAACTATTGTAGTCCTTTAATTTTTTTCATATTCATAGGTTAGGCTTGTCATAATACTAGAAAGATGTAGGAAAAGTTTGATTGTTTGGAAAAAGATACAAGGGTAGATTATAAGGGATGAAATGTGTTATTTTTGCCATAATCAGCTTTTTTGTTCGGTATTCTCGAAATTTAAAGCTGTTGAATTCATTTAATTTTCTTAATATTTGTAGGTTAGGTTTGTCTTAGTATTAGAAAGATGTAGGAAAAGTTTGATCGTTTGTAAAAAGATACAAGGGTAGATTATAAGGGATGAAAAATGTTATTTTTGCCGTAAATCTGCTTTTACCATCGGTTTTCTCAAAATTTAAAACTTTTGTAATTCTCTAATTTTCTTTACATTGGTAGGTTTATTTTGCCTTTGTATTTGAAACATGTAGGAAAAGTTTGAGAGTTCAGTAAAAGATAGATGGGTAGTTTATGAGGGATGAAAGTGTCATATTGGCCGCCAATACGCTTTTTCCATCGGTTTTCTCAAAAATTCAAACTGTTGTCGTGCTTTAATTTTCTTGATATTCATAGGTTATGTTTGTCTTAGTACTAGAAAGATGTAGGAAAAGTTTGATCATTCTGAAAAGGATAGAAGGGTTTATTATAAGGGATGGAACGGGTCATTTTTGCCATAATCAGCCTTTTGATCGGTTTTCTCGAAATTTCAAGCTGTTCAAATAATTTAATTTTTTTTATATTTGTAGATTAGATTTGTCTTAGGATTAGAAACATGTATGACAAAATTGATCGTTCGGAAAAAGATACAAGGGTAGATTATAAGGGATGAAAAGTGTCATATTGGCCACACATACGCTATTATCATCGGTTTTCTCAAAATTTCAAATTGTTGTTGTTCTTTAATTTTATAAAAATTCACAAGTTAAGCTTGTCTTAGTTTTAGTAAGATGTGGAAAAAGTTTGATAGTTCGGAAAAAGATAGTGGGGTAGTTTATAAGGGATGAAGTGGCGCGTGTCATATTGTCCGCTAATACTCTTTTTTAATCGGTTTTCTCAAAAGTTCGAACTGTTGATGTTCTTTAATTTTATAAAAATTCACAAGTTAAGCTTGTCTTAATTATTGTAAGATGTGGAAAAAGTTTGATAGTTCGGAAAAAGATAGTGGGGTAGTTTATAAGGGATGAAGTGGCGCGTGTCATATTGTCCGCTAATACGCTTTTTTAATCGGTTTTCTCAAAAGTTCGAACTGTTGCAGTCCATTAATTTACTTCATATTCATAGGTTAAGTTTGTTTTAGTACTCGAAAGATGTATGAAAAGTTTGTTCATTTGGAAAAAGATAGAAGGGTTGATTATAAGGGATGGAAAGTGTCATTTTTGCCATAAGCAGCTTTTTTTTATCGGTTTTCTCGAAATTTCAAACTGTTGATTCTTTTAATTTACTTAACATTAGTAGGTTTAGTTTGTCATTGTATTAGAAAGATGTAAGAAATATTTGAGAGTTCAGTAAAAGATAGAAGGGTAGTTTATGAGGGATGAAAGTATCATATTGGCTGCCAATACGCTTTTTCCATCGGATTTCTCAAAATTTCAAACTGTTTTAATTCTTTAATTTTGATATTATTATAATTGACAAGTTAAGCTTGACTTAGTTGTAGAAAGATGTTGGAAAAGTTTGATCATTCGGAAAAAGATAGAAGGGTTGATTATAAGGGATGGAAAGTGTCATTTTTGCCATAACCACCTTTTCTATATCGGTTTTCTCGAAATTTCAAACTGTTGAATTTCTTTAATTTTCTTTACATTAGTAGGTTTAGTTTGCCTTTGTATTAGAAAGATGTATGAAAAGTTTGAGAGTTCAGTAAAAGATAGAAGGGTAGTTTATGAGGGATGAAATTGTCATATTGGCCGCTAATACGCTTTTTCTATTGGTTTTCTCAAAATTACAAACTATTGTAGTCCTTTAATTCTTTTTATATTCATAGGTTAGGTTTGTCTTAATACTAGAATGATGTAGGAAAAGTTAGATTGTTTGGAAAAAGATAAATAGGTTGATTATAAGGGATCGAAAGGGTAATTTTTGCCATAATCCGCTTTTTTGATCGGTTTTCTCGAAATTTAAAGCTGTTGAAATCATTTAATTTTCTTTATATTTGTAGGTTAGGTTTGTCTTAATATTAGAAAGATGTAGGAAAAGTTTGATCGATCAGAAAAAGATACAAGGGTAGATTATAAGGGATGAAAAGTGTCATATTGGCCACACATACGCTATTATCATCGGTTTTTTCAAAATTTCAAACTGTTGATGTCCTTTAATATTATAAAAATTTACAAGTTAAGCTTGTCTTAGTTTAGTAAGATGTGGAAAATGTTTGATAGTTCGAAAAAGATAGAGGGGTAGTTTATAAGGGATGAAACTTATCATTTTTGCCATAAATCTGCTCTTACCATCGGTTATCTCAAAATTTCAAGCTGTTAAAATCATTTAATTTTCTTTATATGTGTAGGCTAGGTTTGTCTTAGTATTAGAAACATGTATGACAAGTTTGATCGTTCGGAAAAAGATACAAGGGTATATTATAAGGGATGAAAAGTGCCATATTGGCCACACATACGCTATTATTATCGGTTTTCTCAAAATTTAAAACTGTCGTTGTCCTTTAATTTTATAAAAATTCAGAAGTTAAGCTTGTCTTAGTTTTAGTAAGATGTGGAAAATGTTTGATAGTTCGGAAAAAGATAGAGGGGTAGTTTATATGGGATGAAACTTATCATTTTTGCCGTAAATCTGCTCTTACCATCGGTTTTCTCAAAATTTCAAGCTGTTGAAATCATTTAATTTTCTTTATATGTGTAGGTTAGGTTTGTCTTAGTATTGGAAAGATGTAGGAAAAGTTTGATCGATCAGAAAAAGATACAAGGGTAGATTATAAGGGATGAAAAGTGTCATATTGGCCACACATACGCTATTATCATCGGTTTTTTCAAAATTTCAAACTGTTGATGTCCTTTAATATTATAAAAATTTACAAGTTAAGCTTGACTTAGTTTTAGAAAGATGTTGGAAAAGTTTGATCATTCGGAAAAAGATAGAAGGGTTGATTATAAGGGATGGAAACTGTCATATTGGCCGACAATACGCTTTTTCCATCGGTTTTCTCAAAATTACAAACTGTTGTAGTCCTTTAATTTTTTTCATATTCATAGGTTAGGGTTGTCTTAATACTAGAAAGATGTAGGAAAAGTTTGATTGTTCGGAAAAAGGTAGAATGGTCGATTAGGAGTGATGGAAAGTGTATATCGCTAATGTATATGCCGTGTACCCCTTAAAGCCATCTCCTGGTGTTGGATTTGGGATTGGTCGGTGTATTTCTTTTCCTTTCTCATGTTATACGACTTTTAATGCATTCTGATGGTTTTTAGTTGGATATTTTAAATTTTGTAATTTCGTTGTGGTCCAACGATGAAAACTTCAGTTACATTGACTTTCGTCGATTTAGTTCTAAAAAAGTAAATAATAATTTTTTTCTACTGTTCTTTATTTTTTCTATTTGTATTTATCGGTTTTTTGTAGGTGAGTAAGAAAATTTATATAATGTTAACATATCATATAATTTCTTTTTCTTAATTTTCTTTTACTCTTCCACAATTTAAATGTATTTTTTACTAATAAATGTTCGTCCTATTCCAGTCGCATGTTTTCTTTGTAGTACACTAACTGTTATTGATATCCTTACTAGATTGGTCCAGTATTCTTACCTCCTCGGGTGAATGGTCCCTTGTACCTCCAATTCCTTACCGAAACGCTCCCAATCCTGCTTGAAGATTTACCACTGGCTGACAGGCAGAGCCTTATTTACATGCATGACGGAGCACCATGTCATTTTTCTAGAGTGGTAACGGACCATCTTAACAGGACGTATCCAAACCGCTGGATAGGGCGCAACGGTCCGATTCGATGACCACCGCGTTCTCCCGATTTGACCCCACTTGATTATTTTCTATGGGGAAATATCAAGGAGCAGGTATTCCGTAAGGAAGTCAGGTCTGCGGATGAATGTCGTCGGTTGATCGAAGAGTCATTCGATAACCTCAAGCAGGATGAGGATCTAATTGTAAGGGCTATTGATTCCCTTATAAGAAGATCCGAATTTCTGTTGGAAGTCGAAGGGCGACACTTCGAACAGCTTCTTTGAAGAATCCCAAGACAACGTGAGTTTCCGTACATTTCTAACTCTTCAATGACATGTAAAGCTCCCGTTTCATTCTATCTTACTCATTCGCCCTTCCGTCTCCTTTTTCAGCTGGATTTGGGATGCTGCAGTGTACAGAAAATTATAGCCTGAATATTGTACGTAATTCAAAATTGTACAAAAATGTATACCAAAATTGTATATAAAATAGGATTTATACTAGAAGTAAAAAATATGATCGATATTAAAAAAAATTCTTACAATTTATTTGTTGTTAATCGGAGTATTTCAACAAAAACAATTAAATCATATTCTGATAATATTTTTATTTCATCGGCTAAATGACGCTAAATGTTCAAAAAATTGATAACAATATTATCAATTTTTGTCAATAAGCATTTACACTACGAGTAGAAAAAATGAAGGACAATAAAATTAAATCTCGCATATTTTTATTTGCACTTAATGAGATAAATACAAGAAGCGCATTGAATTCATATTCTGATAAATTTTGTATTTTGCGGCTATAAGTCGTTAAATAATCAAATAATTTATTAAATAATTATAAATTTTTGTAAAATAAGATTTATACTAGAAGTAAAAAATACGATCGATATTAAAAAAAATTCTTACAATTTTTTATTTGTTGTTAAACGGAGAAATTCATCAAAAACAATTAAATCATATTCTGATAATATTTTATTTCATCGGCTAAATGACGCTAAATGTTCAAAAAATTGATAAAAATATTATCAATTTTTGTAAATAAGCATTTACACTATGTGTAGAAAAAATGACGGACAATACAATTAAATCTCGCATATTTTTATTCGCACCAAAAAAGTAAAAAATTCATGAACCGCAATGAATTCATATTCTAAAGTTTTTTTAATTAGTGGCTATTAGTCATTAAACAATGAAAAAATTTTTATTTTATACTACGAGTATAAAAAATGATCGATAAGAAAAATGACTCGCTATACGTAAGCTCCAGAAAATTTCATTCACCCGCTCTCTCATTTTCTGTCTCTCTTTTTTCTCCTACCGAGAGTTACCGCTTCCCTCTCCAAGCGACTCTTCCTCGCGCCGCTTGCCCCGCAACTTGCCTCCGTACGCTCAGGCGCGCTCTCATTCGCTGATTTATTTGTAACTTTAATTGACATAATCTTATTAATTATGCATCAAATCAAAATTTGCTAAAGGAAAAAGTTGCTTAGAATCTCCTGCTCTGTATGTATGCCGAAGGAACGGAATCATTAAAAGAACACCCTGTATATATATATATATATGGGGTATTCCACGTGAAGTGGTCCGATCAAAATTTTAAAATGCACCAAATTTTGGGTACACTTTGCAAATGTTTTTCAGAATACAGAAAAAAATTTTTAGGTACTGAAATCTATTTGCTCAAAAGTTATTCTAACCTCAAAAAGTGAATTTTTCCATATTTTTTTCAACACCAGCTGGGTTTACCGCTATATAACTCAAAATCTATCAACTTTTACTATAGAACATTATATGTAACATTCGTTGCTAATTATATCTAGAATTTATTCTTCTGGGTTAGAATTTTTAATCTCAAGGTCAATGTTACATAAACTACATGTCAATATTAAACTTGAAAAAAGTGTAAGTGCGCCACCTTTGATTTTTTCATCCAAAAGTCTAAAAGAAAGCTTGGAGCAATACCTTTCAAATGGTCTGTAGCATTTTTATGGCCTCCAATTCTGTAAAATTGCAATTTGACAGGGCGGGGAGATGTCCTGCTCTGGCTGGGCAAAAAGATGGACGCAGCAGCATTTGCGGAGAAAGTCCCCATGGCTAGTCAAGGTATGGGAGAAGTTAGTATCCGAGAATGACGGGTGACCGTGGAGATCAGAGACCTGGACGCTCTCACAACGAGGGACGAAGTGGTGGCGGCCCTGAATAAAGTTCTCGCGTCTCCGCCTGAGAGCCGAGAGGTGAAGCTTTCGGGTTCCAACCGCAATCAACAAAAGACAGCCATCGTGAAGCTAGATCACGAGACCGCTGACAAGCTAAAGTCGATGCGACATCTTTGCGTCGGCTTTATAAGTTGTCGCGTTCGGGATCGAGTTTTGGTCGAGAGGTGCTATCGGTGCCTAGACTTCGGCCACACGAAACGGAAGTGTAAGGGAGTGGACAGGTCCTCGTCATGCTACAAGTGCGGCGAGCCTGGACATAACCTTAAGAATTGCAAGAGTGCTCCCCAATGTTTCCTTTATCCATCAGTGATCAGGGAGTCATGGCGGGGTCCGGAGCCTGTGCCATCTTTTGGCGCGCGCTCGAAACCGCAAGGAAGGCCGTTTCACGATAAGTGGCAGTCTCAACGTGGGAGGAAAGAATAAGGAACGAATGACGCATGTCACAGACACGCCTCCCAGCTTGAAGTAATGTGAAAAACAGTTCCGGGCTGGGCAGGTGAAAGCGTTGAGTTTGGAGTTTTAGCCGGTAAGAATTCGGCACTGTCGGTGAGTGCGGACCCTCGTTGTCGTTTTATGAAAGATTTCTCTAGTTTCCCACGAAAAAAAAAGTACTTTCAAGCGCACAATTTTTTTCATTTTTTTTCATTTTATAAATTTATAACTTTATTTTATAAATTAACGTTTCAAATATTTAAGTTAAAAAATGATTCAAGTGAAACCGCTGCTGCACATATTGCCGAAAATATTGAAGAACAACAGTAAAGAACAAATTAATGTTTTATTGCAAAATAATTTAGGTAAAAATACATAAACTTCAATCTTTTTATTTAATGAATTATATCAAACTTACTAGCTTATAAAAACGTTGATTTTAATATATTTTAAAAATGTATTATATCACTATATTTGTATATCTAAATTCATATTTTTATTTCATTGTTATCTTAAATAGTTTAATCTACAGACAATTCAACTGTAAAGGATTCCGTATGTATTGCCGAAAATATTGAAAATGCAAGTGAATCTTGATTATAATGTTGCAACTTCGGAGGGATTACAAATCGATCGTAACATAGAATAGGTTAATGTGTTATTACAAAATAATTCAGGTAGGAGCAGATGAACAAACTTAATCTATTTACTTGACAAATTTAGCGATTGATTTAACGAGTCAATTTGTAATTTTTGCATGACGTTTCGGAAACATTTTTGTTTCCCTCTTCAAGTGCAATCCTTTATTAAATAATAAATTTATAAAATCAGTTAACAATCATGTTTGACAAAAATTTTACAATATATAAAAATATAACTCTATACCTGTTAGATTATATTATATCATGTTATCCATTAGTGAATTTATCAGATAAAATATAACGTTAATATGTATTTACCATAACAATTATTTATTATACCAACAAAATCGAATAATGCTAGTAGAATATTCACAGAAACTAGAATTTTCTCGTCAAAACAAAAGTTGCATCTCCCTTCATTCTCATGTATTAAGTATTTATTCATGTTGTTAACAAAAATAATTAATAAATAAAAATAAATAAGAAATAATCCAACATTTAAACTATTCAATATAGGAGTATATGGTACAATACAGACATAAGATAAATTTGTATAAGGGACAACACAAATATAACGGCTGTCACTACAAAACTGATTTAAACGAGAAAACAAGCTACATATAGATATATAATGCTGATCGAAATTTCTGTAGAATCGAAAATAAACGCGGTAAAATATCATATTTTATAGAAGTGGAAAAAAATCCTTTTTAAATTTTAAATAAATCAGAAGGATATCATTAATCATTCACTATTTTGGGTAATGATATATGAAATGAAGAAGATGTTTTACCGATTTTAGCATCTTATGTTTACAAAATATATGGCATACGTACGAATTCGGTAAGCGATATACGATATCAAATATTTGCACGTAATTATATGGTAAAGAACGTAAATGAATCATTTAGAAAAAAATACCTAAAAACATTGATGCTTCGAGCTTCCCCCATGTCGATATGAACTAAAGCAGCATTTTATTGAGAGCTAGGTTTTTAGCAAATGTTGTGGACAAATGAGACAAAAAACATTGATTGCGATCTCAAACGAGTAAAGCATGGTTAGGTTGTTAGTATTGGCAATAACTATGACTTTCTATGATATACGGTAGCACAATGTCCGAGACGTTATTGTCGAAGATGATGATGCAGAAGCTGCAGAAAATATTTCTTATAAAAGCGATGAATCTAAAAATAATTAATTGAAACTAGCTATGAACGCTCGCTTCGCTCGCGATTTACATATACTGATGGTATGACAAATATGAAAAATTTTTACATAATTGCACAACCGTATAACGGAAGTGTCTTATATTTTTGTCATCGAAAAAAGTGTTGTTCCTCAAATATCTCAAAAAGTTGTCCATCAATTTGATTGAAATTTTAAGGTTATATTCTTTATCATTTGGGAACTTTATAGTCCTATTTCCAGTTATAATGATATTTACAGGTTCATAAATACAGTTATTCTTCAACAACTAAAAAACTTGAGGTTCTACAAAAAAATTTAAATGGACGAAATATTCGTTTCAAAATTACAAAACATTTTCTATGAAATACTTTGCAATTGGAAACGAATTTCTTTAGATAAACATATAAAAACGCTTAAAAAAATGCTAAATGATCAATAATACACGTATTTTTATAATAAATGAAAAACTTCAAATTCTACATAAAAACTTTATATAGACGAAGTGTTTGTTTTAAAATTCCAAAACTTTTTTCTATTGAACATTTTGCAGTTCGAAAAAAAATTTGATTAAATATCAAGTATAATTAATATAATATATATATCATATTAATATAACATAATATAATTAATATAACATATATATCAGTTATATGTTACTTAAATTCCATAATCAGTTTCAGCAATTGAAAGTTCTGAAATCAAAACAGACTAATCGATAAGTATTTTCTACTATCCCACAAATTTGTATTTTAATTAAATATTTTTATATATTAGGTACTTTATATATTTTTATATATGAGATCACTACATAACCGCAAAATATCGACAAAACAATTTGAGTCCGCATAAGTTCACACATATGTTTATATATTTATATATTATAGTTTATAAATTATATAAATAGTCAATATAATAAATTAATTATGAAGTAAAAATTAAAACAGTTGACAGTATTATAAATCTAATCATGTAAATTTGAATAAGGTTATTATATTTTAGGTTATTCGATAGAATAACGTATATAAAACCAATAACCCTATATCCAATAACCGAATATCCGGGCTAACCTCTCTACGGGGATAAATTCACTCTTACGTTATAATATTAATGAGGGATGAATCATTCTAAGATCATTCAAAGGACCGGAGGTCAATTAATATTATAACCTAAAAGTGTGATTTACAATTCTTGGCCAAATACAATTTTTGTCATTTGTACGCATAAGTACCTTATAAATTATTAAATTAAATAATAAATATAATAAATTAATCATTGAGTACAAATTAAAACAGTTGACAGTATCATAAATTGTAATTTTTTTTAATTTAATAAAATGATAAAAATGTTATATGTAATATATTTAAAAAAAATGAAGGTCTGGAACAGCTTTTAACCCGAGACCTTTTGAATAACAGTTGCATATAGCGTGCGCCTTAGCGCTCACGGTTACTGCATCTATACGCTGTTAAAATATCAGAACTTGTATTTAAGTTGTGCCTCCTGGTGTGGGGCTTACGGTTAAGGATTTATTTTTTTTAATGTTACTCATTTGAATTTTGGCTTATTTATTAATTTAGAATTTTAATTAATTTTTTTATAATTTATAAATAAAGAAGAATTTGTCAGATGTTTTGAATGTAGTCATATACTTATTGTCGAGTTCGTACTTCCCGCCGGAGTAGGAACTAACCTGAAGATAGTCGAAAGATTTCGCGCATGCTTCGTATGCCAGTAATACATAGTCCATTACTCATAAATGTTTTTTTAATCTTTTAAATAAATTTATGATTTTTTAAACATTTTAACGTTGGTTCAATTAAAAATAGAAAAGGTTCAATTAAAAATTTCAAAAATATATTTAGAAATACGTTGATTAGTATTTTTTTATTGCATATAATTAATATTTGCAGGCCGGCGTAAGGGATGTCCGACAATATTTTATTATTTAACTAACTATTTATTAATTTTTCAATGCATTTAATGCTTGAGCAAATTAAACAAAGTCTTGATTTATCTTTTGCCAGCTTGAGCTAATTAAAATACGTATTAATTTCTTTTTCTTATTTATTATGATATATACAATAAGAACTTAAATATTCCTAAAACTTTTTTAGGACTTGTTGATTTAACAGCTGATAATAATACCAATGAAAAAGAACTTGACGAATTAAAACATATTAAAATATTATCAAATTTAAAGGAATCAGAAAGAAAAAGAGCGTATAAAGAAAAAATGACAGATGAAATGAAAATAAAGGAAGCTGTAACAAAAAGAGAGGATAAGGTAAAAATGACCAATGAAATGAAAATAAAGGAAGCTAAAAGAAAATAAGCGTATAGAGCAGAAAGGACATATGAAATGAAAATAAAGGAAGCTGAAAGAAAATGAGCGAATAGAGGTAAAATGACGAATGAAATGAAAGTAAAGGAAGCTGAAAGAAAAAGAGCGGATAGAGCTGACATAACGAATGAAATGAAAATAAAGGAAGCTGAAAGAAAAAAGCACAAGGAGCAGAAATGACGAACGAAATGAAAATAAAGGAAGCTGAAAGAAAAAGAATGAAAAGAGCAGAAATGACAAATGAAATGAAAATAAAGGACGCTGATAGAAAAATAGCGGATAGAATAGAAACGACGAACGAAATGAAAATAAAGGAAGCTGAAGAAAAAGAGCGGATAGAGCTGAAATGACGAATGAAATGAAAATAAAGAAAGCTGAAAGAAAAAAAGCACATAGAGCAGAATGACGAACGAAATGAAAATAAAGGAAGCTGAAAGAAAAGAATGAAAAGAGCAAAAATGACGAATGAAATGAAAATAACAGGAAGCTGAAAGAAAAAAAGCACATAGAGCAGAAATGACTCACGAAATGAAAATAGAATTGACAAATGAAATGAAAAATAAAGGAATCTGATAGAAAACTGAAAGAAAAAAAAAACGAAAAAAAACAGAAATGACGAATGACATAAAGGTAAATGAAGTAAGAAAAGTAAAATGTATTATAATAGTATGGCAATACAACTAAAAACAAAAACAAAATGAACATAAGAAATTAAAACAAAATAAAAGAAAAGCAAACACAGAATTAGAATATGATACGAAAGATATAAATTCAAAAATAGGTTTAATTGCAAATATAGCTTTTTTGAAAACACCATCGAATTAAATTTTTTAGGAAGTTTAAATAATCATTGTAATTTCTGTAAAGCAATACACTTCAAGAATGAAATCTCACATGATAAAAAATATACTAACTGTTGTCATAAAAATAAAATATTTTTATTGCATATAATTAATATTTGCAGGCGGCGTAAGGGATGTCCGACAATATTTTATTATTTAACTAACTATTTATTAATTTTTCAATGCATTTAATGCTTGAGCAAATTAAACAAAGTCTTGATTTATCTTTTGCCAGCTTGAGCTAATTAAAATACGTATTAATTTCTTTTTCTTATTTATTATGATAATACAATAAGAACTTAAATATTCCTAAAACTTTTTTAGGACTTGTTGATTTAACAGCTGATAATAATACCAATGAAAAAGAACTTGACGAATTAAAACATATTAAAATATTATCAAATTTAAAGGAATCAGAAAGAAAAAGAGCGTATAAAGAAAAAATGACAGATGAAATGAAAATAAAGGAAGCTGTAACAAAAAGAGAGGATAAGGTAAAAATGACCAATGAAATGAAAATAAAGGAAGCTAAAGAAAATAAGCGTATAGCGCAGAAAGGACATATGAAATGAAAATAAAGGAAGCTGAAAGAAAATGCGCGAATAGAGGTAAAATGACGAATGAAATGAAAGTAAAGAAAGCTGAAAGAAAAAGAGCGGATAGAGCTGACATAACGAATGAAATGAAAATAAAGGAAGCTGAAAGAAAAAGCACAAGGAGCAGAAATGACGAACGAAATGAAAATAAAGGAAGCTGAAAGAAAACGAATGAAAAGAGCAGAAATGACAAATGAAATGAAATAAAGGACGCTGATAGAAAAATAGCGGATAGAATAGAAACGACGAACGAAATGAAAATAAAGGAAGCTGAAAGAAAAGAGCGGATAGAGCTGAAATGACGAATGAAATGAAATAAAGAAAGCTGAAAGAAAAAAAGCACATAGAGCAGAAATGACGAACGAAATGAAAATAAAGGAAGCTGAAAGAAAAGAATGAAAAGAGCAAAAATGACGAATGAAATGAAAATAAAGGAAGCTGAAAGAAAAAAAGCACATAGAGCAGAAATGACGCACGAAATGAAAATAGAATGACAAATGAAATGAAAATAAAGGAATCTGATAGAAAACTGAAAGAAAAAAAAACGAAAAAAACAGAAATGACGAATGAATAAAGGTAAATGAAGTAAAGAAAGTAAAATGTATTATAATAGTATGGCAATACAACTAAAACAAAACAAATGAACATAAGAAATTAAAACAAAATAAAAGAAAAGCAAACACAGAATTAGAATATGATACGAAAGATATAAATTCAAAATAGGTTTAATTGCAAATATAGCTTTTTTGAAAACACCATCGAATTAAATTTTTTAGGAAGTTTAAATAATCATTGTAATTTCTGTAAAGCAATACACTTCAAGAATGAAATCTCACATGATAAAAAATATACTAAACTGTTGTCATAAAAATAAATATTTTTTAAATAATGATAACTCATATCCAAAAGAATTAAAAATTTTTTATTTCAAAATACTTCAATAAGTACAAATTATAAAAAAAATATACGGGGATACAATAATTCTTTTGCATTTGCTAGTTTTGGGTCAAAATTAGTAACTTTTAATACTCCTGGGCCACAAGTATTAAAGATATGTGGTCAAGTATACCATAATTCATATGCATTACATCCAAATAAAAATGAATTTCCAAAATATGGACAATTATATATAATCGACAATGAAATAGCAAATAAATATAGAGCGAAAGATTATAAAATAGATAAACCTGATATAAATTTATTAAATGAATTATGTAAGTTTCTAACAACACATAATCCTTATGCAAAAGCATACAAAATGATGTATCAAATAGAAAAAGAAGAGATTAACAGAGCACAAAATAATAACATTACACCACGTGAAGTAGTTATTGACAATTGTGCAACAAATAAGTCATATTTTGCTTCATGCAATGAAGTTGCTGCAGTATATGTAGGAATTGACGGAGAACCACCAATTGACCGTGATATTCGTATTTATCCTAAATCTGATAAACCACAGATAATAAATATTCTCAGTAAACATCTCGACCCAATGTTATATGTAATCCTACATGGAAAGAAATTCAAGAAAATTTGTTAATATGAAACAGCTATAGATCGTCCGGATTTAATATTACGCGTTTTTAATCAAAAAGTTAAAATTTTAAAAAATGAACTTTTAAAAAAAAGTATTTTTGGAGAAGTTAAAGGTTATGTTTATGTGATAGAATTTCAAAAAAGAGGATTACCACATATGCACATGTTAATTTGGTTGCATAATGATGATAAATTACGAGATGTTGATCAAATTGATTCTCTTATAAGTGCTGAAATACCTGATGAAATTAAATATCCTAGATTATACAATATAGAAAAAATAATATGATACATGGTCCTTGTGGAATGCAAAATAAAAATAGTGTATGTATGAATGAAGATAAAACACGCTGTACAAAAAAGTTTCCTAAACCATATGTTGAACAAACAAATTTTAATTCAGATGGTTATCCTTCTTATCGTCGAAGAAATAATGATAATAAAATTATTTATTCAAAACATAGAATTGCAGATAATAGTTTTGTCGTGCCATATAATCCATATTTATTATTATTGTTAGAATGTCATATTAACATAGAAATATGTAATATAATAAAAGCTATAAAATATTTATTTAAATATTTTCATAAGGATCCTGATACTGCTTTTGTAAAATTCACAATGGAAGTCATTAATGATGATATGGATAAAAATAATGAAGAGGTATATAATTATGATGAAATATCACAACATTTATCTACTAGATATGTATGTGCACCGGAGGCTATGTATCGTATCTTGGAATTTAAATTACATCAACAATCTTATGCTATTATAAGATTACCTGTTCATAAAGAAAATGAACAATATATATTTTTTCAAGAAGGACAACAAAATACATTCATTGATAAAAATATAGATACAACATTAACATCATGGTTTAAATTAAATAAAGATGACGAGAATGTAAAACAATATCTATATACTGAAATTCCTTATCATTATGTTTTTAATAAAAAAATTAAAGCATGGACTAAAAGAAAACAATTTAATAAACCTATTATAAGTAGAATGTATTTCGTAAATCCAAATAAACGTGAAACATTTTTCTTACGACTATTATTATTACATGTACGAGGTGCAAAATCATTTGAAGATATCCGAACTGTAAATGGTATAGTTTACGATACGTATGAAACTGCTTGTTTATCGAGAGGTATTATTAGTACTAATGATGAGTGGGATAAATGTTTAGCAGAAGCTGCAGTATTCAAATTTCCTAAATCTATGTGCAAACTATTTGCATTTATTCTTGTATTTCAAACAGCAATTAATGCTTTGGATTTATATAATAAATATAAGATTCATTTTATGGATCCAAATTTATCAGAATTTGAGGGTGAAAAAAAAGCTTTGTATAATATTGAAAAAATCTTATTGTTACATGTAATGAAATTAAATGATTTTCATTTACCTAATATGGATAATTATGAAGTAAATAAAGAGTATGATGATGAATTAGATATACATGATCATATTAATACCTTAGAAACTTTATTAATTCTTTAACATTTAATCAAAAGAAAATATATGATTTAATCATCAATGCAACAATTAATAATATTGGAAATAAGTATTATTTCATTGATGGTCCTGGTGGTAGTGGAAAAAGTTATTTACATAATGTAATTATTACTTATTGAATATCAATGAATATTCCTTTTCTTACAATGGCTTGGACTGGTATTGCTGCTAATTTATTAATTAATGGAAAAACTGTTCATAGTACATTTAAATTACCATTAAATATAAATGAACAATCAACATGTAATATTAGTCCTAATTCAGAATATGGTACTTACTTAAAAAATATTAAAATTATAATTTGGGATGAAATTTCAATGGTATCTAGATATGCTTTTGAAACAATTGATAAATTTTTCCGAGATGCGTGTAAAAATGATCTTCCTTTTGGAGATAAAATTATTGTAACTTCTGGAGACTTTAGACAAACACTACCAATAGTACCACATGGAAATAGAACTAAAATTATTGAAACTTGCGTCAAAAGAAGTTGTTTATGGCCATATTTTTCAAGGTTATCATTGACTGAAAATTTAAGATTGCAAAAGCCAGATACTAGTTTCAAAAAGTGGTTACTTGATATAGGAGAAAATAAAAATTTAACAAAATATGAATTAAAAAACAATGTCAAAGAAATACCAACACAATTCATTTGTGATAACAATTTAATAACAGAAATCTTTGGAGATAAGATATATCCTAATGATCCAACATTAAAAAATAAAGTAATATTATCGCCTTTAAATTCTAATGTATTAAAACTTAATGAAGATATAGTAAAAAAAATTGATGGATGTAGTTATACATTTTATAGTGATGATAGAGTAGAAAGTGATGATAATGATACATTACAAGAATCAATCCCAACAGAATTTTTAAATTCATTAACACCCATAGATTACCTCCACATAAATTAATATTAAAAAGGGTGCAATAGTTTAGTTTCTTTGCGAAATTAGATATCAATGGTGGACTATGTAATGGAACAAGAATGATAATCTAGGCTATAAAACAGTATGTTATATTAACAGTAGAAATAATTACAGGTAAAAATACTGGCAAGATAATATTATTACCACGTATTGATTTATATCCATCATCAGAGAAATTCCGTTTCATATGATAAGAAGACAATTTTCAATAAGACTTAGCTTTGCTATGACTATAAACAAAGCTCAAGGTCAATCCTTTGACAAAGTTGGTTTATATTTAAATACTCCTGTTTTAGTCATGGTCAATTATACGTTAGCTTTATCAAGAACAACATCGAAGGATAATTTAAAAGTATTTATAGATAATAAATCTATTAATAAAAATGATAATATAATAAAATATAGAAATAAAAAACTTATCCTCAGTGAAAACGCAAAAATTTATACAAAAAATGTAGTTTATTCAGAAATATTTGAATATTAATTTATATATATATATATATATATATTATTTTTTTCATTGTCTAAATACATACATATATATAAATGTATTAAGAATTATAAATATACTTATAAATATGTTATTGACTGAATATTGGCTGAGAAATCGCCATCATAATTAAATAATTAAAAAAATAAACTTATTATTAATTATTATGAATTAACTGGATATGAGTTGTTTCGAAATAATTAAATATTGGCTGAGGAATCGCCATCATGATTTATTTAAACTTATTATATATTAGATGAATAATTAAAAAAAAAACTTATTATTAATTGTTATGTATTGACTGAATATTGGCTGAGAAATCGCCAACATAATTTATTCAAACTTATTTTTTGAAATAAATAATTCAAAAATAAACTTATTATTAATTGTTCTAAATTGACTAAATATTGGCTAAGTAATCGCCATCATAATGAAATAATAAACTTATGATTTATTGTTATGAATTGACTAATTATGAGTTGTTACGAAATGATTAAATATTGGCTAAGAAATCGCCAACATAATTAAATAATTAAAAAATAAACTTATGATTTATTGTTATGTTTGACTGAATAGTGGCTGAGAAATCGCCAACATAATTTATTCAAACTTATTTTTAGATATAAATAATTCAAAAATAAACTTATTATTAATTGTTCTAAATTGACTGAATATGAGTTTTTACGAAATGATTAAATATTGGCTGAGAAATCGCCATCATAATTAAATAATTAAAAAATAAACTTATTATTAATTGTTATAAATTGACTAATTCTGAGTTGGTACGAAATGATTAAATATTGGCTGAGAACTCGCCATCATAATTAAATAATTAAAAAATAAACTTATTATTAATTGTTATAAATTGACTGAATATGAGTTGTTACGAAATGATTAAATATTAGCTGAGAAATCGCCATCATAATTAAATAGTTAAAAAATAAACTTATTATTAATTTTTATGAATTGACTGAATATTGGCTTGAGAAATCCCCAACATGTTTATTCAAACTTATTAGAGATATATAAATAATAATAAATAAACTTTTTATTAATTGTCTAAATGACTGACTGTTGGCTAAGTAATCGCCATCATAATGAATAATAAACTTATGATTTATTGTTATGAATTGACTAATTATGAGTTGTTACGAAATGATTAAATTGGCTGAGAAATCGCCTTCGTAATTAAGAAATTAAAAATCTACTTATTATTAATTGTTATAAATTGACTGAATATGAGTTGTTCGAAATGATAAATATTGGCTGAGAAATCGCCATCATAATTAAATAATTAAAAAATAAACTTATTATAATTGTGATAAATTGACTGAATATGAGTTGTTACGAAATGATTAAAATTAGCTGAGAAATCGCCATCTAATTAAATAATTAAAAAATAAACTTATTATTAATGTTATGAATTAACTGATATGAGTTGTTACAAAGAATTAAATATTGGCTGAGAAATCGCCATCATAATTAAATAAAAAATAAACTATATTAATTATTATGAATTAACTGGATATGAGTTGTTTCGACTAATTAAATATTGGCTGAGAAATCGCCATCATGATTTATTAAATTATTAATATTAGATGATATTAAAAAAAAAACTTATTATTAATTGTTATGTATTGATGGAATAGTAGCTGAGAAAAATCGCCAACATCATTTATTCAAACTTATTTTTAGATATAAATAATTCAAAAATAAACTTATTATTTATTGTTCTAAATTGACTAAATATTGGCGTAATAGCCATCATAATGAAATAATAACTTATGATTGATTGTATGAATTGACTTAATCATGAGTTGTTACGAAATGATTAAATATGGCTAAGAAATCGCCATCATAAATAATAATTAAAACCAAAACTTATTATTAATTGTTTAAATTGCCTAATTATGAGTTGTTACGAAATGATTAAATATTGGCTGAGAAATCGCCATCATCATATTAAAATAAAAAATAAACTTATTATTAATTGTTATGAATTAACTGAATATGAGTTGTTACGAAAGAATTAAATATTGGCTGAGAAATCGCCATCATAATTAAATAATTAAAAAAATAAACTTATTATTAATTATTATGAATTGACTAATTATGAGTTGGTACGAAATGATTAAATATTGGCTGAGAAATCGCCATCATAATTAAATAATTAAAAAATAAACTTATTATTAATTGTTATAAATTGACTGAATATGAGTTGTTACGAAATGATTAAATATTAGCTGAGAAATCGCACTCATAATTAATAGTAAAAAATAACTTATTATTATTTTTAGATTGATGAATATGCTGAGAAATCCCCAACAAGTTTATCAAACTTATTATAGATATATAAATAATTAATAAATAAACTTTTTATTAATTGTTTCTAAATGACTGAATGTTGGCTAAATAATCGCATCATAATGAAATAATAAACTTATGATTTATTGTTATGAATGACTATTATGAGTAGTTACGAAATGAGTAAATTGGTGAGAAATCGCCATCGAATTAAATAATTAAAAAATAACTTATATTAATTGATTAAATTGACTGAATATGAGTTGTTTCGAAATGATAATATTGGCTGAGAAATCGCCATCATGATTTATTTAAACTTATTATATATTAGATGAATAATTAAAAAAAAAACTTATTATTAATTGTTATGTATTGACTGAATATTGGCTGAGAAATCGCCAACAATTTATTCAAACTTATTTTTTGAAATAAATAATTCAAAAATAAACTTATTATTAATTGTTCTAAATTGACAATATTGGCTAAGTAATCGCCATCATAATGAAATAATAAACTTATGATTTATTGTTATGAATTGACTAATTATGAGTTGTTACGAAATGATTAAATATTGGCTAAGAAATCGCCAACATAATTAAATAATTAAAAAAAAAACTTATGATTTATGTTATGTTTGACTGAATAGTGGCTGAGAAATCGCCAACATAATTTATTCAAACTTATTTTTAGATATAAATAATTCAAAAATAAACTTATTATTAATTGTTCTAAATTGACTGAATATGAGTTGTTACGAAAGAATTAATATTGGCTGAGAAATCGCCATCATAATAATAATTAAAAAAATAAACTTATTATTAATTAGTTATAGAATTGACTAATTATGAGTTGGTACGAAATGATTAAATTTGGCTGAGAAATCGCCATCATAATTAAATAATTAAAAAATAAACTTATTATTAATTGTTATAATTGACTGAATATGAGTTGTTACGAAATGATTAAATATTAGCTGAGAAATCGCCATCATAATTAAATAGTTTAAAAAATAAACTTATTAGTAATTTTTATGAATTGACTGAATATTGGCTGAGAAAATCCCCAACATGTTTATTCAAACTTATTATTAGATATATAAATAATTAATAATAAACTTTTTATTAATTGTTCTAAATTGACTGATGTTGGCTAAGTAATCGCCATCATAATGAAATAATAAACTATGATTTATTGTTATGAATTGACTAATTATGAGTTGTTACGAAATGATTAAATTGGCTGAGAAATCGCCTTCGTAATTAAATAATTAAAAAATATACTTATTATTAATTGTTATAAATTGACTGAATATGAGTTGTTTCGAAATGATTAAATATTGGCTGAGAAATCGCCATCATAATTAAATAATTAAAAAATAAACTTATTATTAATTGTTATAAATTGACTGAATATGAGTTGTTACGAATGATTAAATATTAGCTGAGAAATCGCCATCATAATTAAATAGTTAAAAAATAAACTTATTATTAATTGTTATGTATTGACTGAATAGTGGCTGAGAAATCGCCAACATAATTTATTCAAACTTATTTTTAGATATAAATAATTCAAAAATAAACTTATTATTAATTGTTCTAAATTGACTAAATATTGGCTAAGTAATCGCCATCATAATGAAATAATAAACTTATGATTTATTGTTATGAATTGACTAATTATGAGTTGTTACGAAATGATTAAATATTGGCTAAGAAATCGCCATCATAATTAAATAATTAAAAAATAAACTTATTATTAATTGTTATAAATTGACTAATTATGAGTTGTTACGAAATGATTAAATATTGGCTGAGAAATCGCCATCATAATTAAATAATTAAAAAATAAATTATTAATTGTTATGAATTAACTGAATATGAGTTGTTACGAAATAATTAAATATTGGCTGAGAAATCGCCATCATAATTAAATAATTAAAAAATAAACTTATTATTAATTATTATGAATTAACTGGATATGAGTTGTTTCGAAATAATTAAATATTGGCTGAGAAATCGCCATCATGATTTATTTAAACTTATTATATATTAGATGAATAATTAAAAAAAAAACTTATTATTAATTGTTATGTATTGACTGAATAGTAGCTGAGAAATCGCCAACATAATTTATTCAAACTTATTTTTAGATATAAATAATTCAAAAATAAACTTATTATTTATTGTTCTAAATTGACTAAATATTGGCTAAGTAATCGCCATCATAATGAAATAATAAACTTATGATTTATTGTTATGAATTGACTACTTATGAGTTGTTACGAAATGATTAAATATTGGCTAAGAAATCGCCATCATAAATAAATAATTAAAACATAAACTTATTATTAATTGTTATAAATTGACTAATTATGAGTTGTTACGAAATGATTAAATATTGGCTGAGAAATCGCCATCATAATTAAATAATTAAAAAATAAACTTATTATTAATTGTTATGAATTAACTGAATATGAGTTGTTACGAAAGAATTAAATATTGGCTGAGAAATCGCCATCATAATTAAATAATTAAAAAATAAACTTATTATTAATTATTATGAATTGACTATTATGAGTTGGTACGAAATGATTAAATATTGGCTGAGAAATCGCCATCATAATTAAATAATTAAAAAATAAACTTATTATTAATTGTTATAAATTGACTGAATATGAGTTGTTACGAAATGATTAAATATTAGCTGAGAAATCGCCATCATAATTAAATAGTTAAAAAATAAACTTATTATTAATTTTTATGAATTGACTGAATATTGGCTGAGAAATCCCCAACAAGTTTATTCAAACTTATTATTAGATATATAAATAATTAATAAATAAACTTTTTATTAATTGTTCTAAATTGACTGAATGTTGGCTAAGTAATCGCCATCATAATGAATAATAAACTTATGATTTATTGTTATGAATTGACTAATTATGAGTTGTTACGAAATGATTAAATTGGCTGAGAAATCGCCTTCGTAATTAAATAATTAAAAAATATACTTATTATTAATTGTTATAAATTGACTGAATATGAGTTGTTTCGAAATGATTAAATATGGCTGAGAAATCGCCATCATAATTAAATAATTAAAAAATAAACTTATTATTAATTGTTATAAATTGACTGAATATGAGTTGTTACGAAAGAATTAAATATTGGCTGAGAATCGCCATCATAATTAAAATAGTTAAAAAATAAACTTATTATTAATTGTTATGTATTGACTGAATAGTGGCTGAGAAAATCGCCAAACATAATTTATTCAAACTATTTTTAGATATAAATAATTCAAAACTAAACTTATTATAATTGTTCTAAATTGACTAAATATTGGCTAAGTAATCGCCATCATAATTGAAATAATAAACTTATGATTTATTGTTATGAATGACTAATTATGAGTTGTTACGAAATGATTAAAATATTGGCTAAGAAATCGCCATCATAATTAAATAATTAAAAAATAAAACTTATTATTAATTGTTATAAATTGACTAATTATGAGTTGTTACGAAATGATTAAATATTGGCTGAGATAATCGCCCCATAATTAAATAATTAAAAAATAAACTTATTATTAATTGTTATGTAATTAACTGAATATGAGTTGTTACGAAATAATTAAATATGGCTGAGAAATCGCCATCACTAATTAAATAATTAAAAAATAAACCTTATTATTAATTATTATGAATTAACTGGATATGAGTTGTTTTCGAAATAATTAAATATTGGCTGAGAAATCGCCATCATGATTTATTTAAACTTATTATATATTAGATGAATATTAAAAAAAAAAACTTATTATTAATTGTTATGTATTGACTGAATAGTAGCTGAGAAATCGCCAACATAATTTATTCAACTTATTTTTAGATATAAATAATTCAAAAATAAACTTATTATTTATTGTTCTAAATTGACTAAATATTGGCTAAGTAATCGCCATCATAATGAAATAATAACTTATGATTATTGTTATGAATTGACTACTTATGAGTTGTTACGAAATGATTAAATATTGGCTAAGGAAATCGCCATCATAAATAAATAATTAAAACATAAACTTATTATTAATTGTTATAAATTGACTAATTATGAGTTGTTACGAAATGATTAAATATTGGCTGAGAAATCGCCATCATAAGTAATAATTAAAAAATAAACTTATTATTAATTGTTATGAATTAACTGAATATGAGTTGTTACGAAAGAATTAAATATTGGCTGAGAAATCGCCCATCATAATTAAATATTAAAAAATAAAACTTATATTAATTATTATGAATTTGACTAATTATGATTGGTACGAAATGATTAAATATTTGGCTGAGAAATCGCCATCATAATTAAATAATTAAAAAATAAACTTATTATTAATTGGTTATAAATTGGATCTGAATATGAGTGTTACGAAATGATTAAATATTAGCTGAGAAATCGCCATCATAATTAAATAGTTAAAAAAATAAACTTATTATTAATTTTTATGAATTGACGAATATTGGCTGGAGAAATCCCCAACAAGTTTATTCAAACTATTATTAGATATATAAATAATTAATAAATAAACTTTTATTAATTGTTCTAAATTGACTGAATGTTGGCTAAATAATCGCCCATCATAATGAAATAATAAACTTATGATTTATTGTTATGAATTGACTAATTATGAGTAGTTACGGAAATGATTAAATTGGCTGAGAAATCGCCATCGTAATTAAATAATTAAAAATATACCTTATTATTAATTGTTATAAATTGACTGAATATGAGTTGTTTCGAAATGATTAAATATTGGCTGAGAAATCGCCATCATGATTATTTAAACTTATTATATATTAGATGAATAAATAAAAAAAAATAAACTTCCTGGTGGAATCAACAAAAATTTTGTAGCAATTTACTGAGTAGCGTTCTCATGTCAATCTATAAACTAACTAGGACGCTTGGTCAGGTCGTGTACAGCAATGAAAACGCTTTTTCGAACCTTTCCTGCCTATTTCATGGTTTTCATTCCATTTTACAAACCTTTTCTGAACATTAAAATGCTTTTGGAATTTTAAGTAGACTAAGAAAAATGGGCCATTTTAGCTAGGAATACTAGCTATGAACAAGCTTCTAAAAATGATTTGGCTCAATTTTGAGAGAAAAATGATAAACGTTAAAATATCTTTAAAAAATATTTATTTATATAGCGTAAATAAGCGTCTGTATCTATTACAAATAGTAAAACCGATCAAATTTCACAACACGCTTTAAGTTTTCTTTACAAGATTACCCAAAAAGTTGTTTCATATTTTATGAAGGTTATGTCCATCTAAGAAATGGTCAAGAAAGGTGTGAAAAAGCGTTTCATTTTGAGATAGAACCTGACCAGTTTCACTGGCCATTTCTTAATTTCAAGCCCATTTTTCATATTTAAAATTCTACTAGGGTTATTATTAATTGTTATGTATTGACTGAATAGTGGCTGAGAAATCGCCAACATAATTTATTCAAACTTATTTTTAGATATAAATAATTCAAAATAATACTTATTATTAATTGTTCTAAATTGACTAAATATTGGCTAAGTAATCGCCATCATAATGAAATAATAAACTTATGATTTATTGTTATGAATTGACTAATTATGAGTTGTTACGAAATGATTAAATATTGGCTAAGAAATCGCCATCATAATTAAATAATTAAAAAAATAAACTTATTATTAATTGTTATAAATTGACTAATTATGAGTTGTTACGAATGATTAAATATTGGCTGAGAAATCGCCATCATAATTAAATAATTAAAAAATAAACTTATTATTAATTGTTATGAATTAACTGAATATGAGTTGTTACGAAAGAATTAAATATTGGCTGAGAAATCGCCATCATAATTAAATAATTAAAAAATAAACTATTATATTAATTATTATTGAATTGACTAATTATGAGTTGGTACGAAATGATTAAATATTGGCTGAAGAAATCGCCATCATAATTAAATAATTAAAAAATAAACTTATTATTAATTGTTATAAATGACTGAATATGAGTTGTTTACGAAATGATTAAATATTAGCTGAGAAATCGCCATCAGAATTAAATAGTTAGAAAAAATAAACTTATTATTAAATTTTATGAATTGACTGAATATTGGCTGAGAAATCCCAACATGTTTATTCAAACTTATTATTAGATATATAAATAATTAATAAATAAACTTTTTATTAATTGTTCTAAATTGACTGAATGTTGGCTAAGTAATCGCCATCATAATGAAATAATAAACTTATGATTTATTGTTATGATTGACTAATGTATGAGTTGTTACGAAATGATTAAATTGGCTGAGAAATCGCCATCGTAATTAAATAATTAAAAAATATACTTATTATTAATTGTTATAAATTGACTGAATATGAGTTTGTTTCGAAATGATTGAAAAGTATTGGCGTGGGAAATCGCCATCATGATTTATTATTTAACTTATTATATATTGATGAATAATTAAAAAAAAATAAACTTATTATTAATTGTTATGTATTGACTGAATAGTGGCTGAGAAATCGCCAACATAATTTATTCAAACTATTTTAAAGATATAAATAATTCAAAAATAAACTTATTATAATTGTTCTAATTGACTAAGATTGGCTAGTAATCGCCATCATAATGAAATAATAAACTTAGGATTTATTGTTATGAATTGACTAATTATGAGTTGTTACGAAATGATTAAATTGGCTGAGAAATCGCCATCGTAATTAAATAATTAAAAAATATACTTATTATTAATTGTTATAAATTGACTGAATATGAGTTGTTTCGAAATGATTAAATATTGGCTGGGAAATCGCCATCATGATTTATTATTTAAACTTATTATATATTAGATGAATAATTAAAAAAAATAAACTTATTATTAATTGTTATGTATTGACTGAATAGTGGCTGAGAAATCGCCAACATAATTTATTCAAACTTATTTTTAGATATAAATAATTCAAAAATAAACTTATTATAATTGTTCTAAATTGACTAAATATGGCTAAGTAATCGCCATCATAATGAAATAATAACTTATGATTTATTGTTATGAATTGACTAATTATGAGTTGTTACGAAATGATTAAATATGGCTGAGAATCGCCATCATAATTAAATAGTTAAAAAATAAACTTATTATAATTTTTATGAATTGACTGAATATTGGCTGAGAAATCCCCAACAAGTTTATTCAAACTTATTATTAGATATATAATAATTAATAAATAAACTTTTTATTAATTGTTCTAAATTGACTGAATGTTGGCTAAATAATCGCCATCATAATGAAATAATAAACTTATGATTTATTGTTATGAATTGACTAATTATGAGTAGTTACGAAATGATTAAATTGGCTGAGAAATCGCCATCGTAATTAAATAATTAAAAAATAACTTATTATTAATTGTTATAAATTGACTGAATGAGTTGTTTCGAAATGATTAAATATTGGCTGAGAAATCGCCATCATGATTTATTTAAACTTATTATATATTAGATGAATAAATAAAAAAAAATAACTTCCCTGGTGGAATCAACAAAAATTTTGTAGCAATTTACTGAGTAGCGTTCTCATGTCAATCTATAAACTAACTAGGACGCTTGGTCAGGTCGTGTACAGCAATGAAACGCTTTTTCGAACCTTTCCTGCCTATTTCATGGTTTTCATTCCATTTTACAAACCTTTTCTGGAACATAAAAATGCTTTTGGAATTTATAAGTAGGACTAAGAAAATGGGCCATTTTAGGTAGGAAATACTAGCTATGAACAAGCTTCTAAAAAAATGATTTGGGGTCTTCAATTTGAGAGAAAAAATGATAAACGTATAAAATATCTTTAAAAATATATTTATATATAGCGTAAATAAAGCGTCCTTGTATCTATTACAAATAGTAAACACCGCATCAAATTTCACAACACACGCTTTAGTTTCTTTACAAGATTACCCAAAAAGTTGTTTCATATTTTTATGAAGGTTATGTCCACAAGAAATGGTCAAGGACACAGGTGGTGAAAAGCGTTTTCATTATTGAGGATAGAACCCTTGACCAAGTTTTCACTGGGCCATTTCTTAATTTCAAGCCCGATTTTTTCATATTTAAAATTCTACTAGGGTTATATTAATTGTTATGTATTGACTGAATAGTGCTGAGAAATCGCCAACATAATTTATTCAAACTTATTTTTAGATATAAATAATTCAAAAATAAACTTATTATTAATTGTTCTAAATTGACTAAATATTGGCTAAGTAATCGCCATCATAATGAAATAATAAACTTATGATTTATTGTTATGAATTGACTAATTATGAGTAGTTACGAAATGATTAAATTGGCTGAGAAATCGCCATCGTAATTAAATAATTAAAAAATATACTTATTATTAATTGTTATAAATTGACTGAATATGAGTTGTTTCGAAATGATTAAATATTGGCTGAGAAATCGCCATCATGATTTATTTAAACTTATTATATATTAGATGAATAAATAAAAAAAATAAACTTCCCTGGTGGAATCAACAAAAATTTTGTAGCAATTTACTGAGTAGCGTTCTCATGTCAATCTATAAACTAACTAGGACGCTTGGTCAGGTCGTGTACAGCAATGAAACGCTTTTTCGAACCTTTCCTGCCTATTTCATGGTTTTCATTCCATTTTACAAACCTTTTCTGAACATTAAAAATGCTTTTGGAATTTTAAGTAGACTAAGAAAATGGGCCATTTTAGTAGGAATACTAGCTATGAACAAGCTTCTAAAAATGATTTGGCTCAATTTGAGAGAAAAATGATAAACGTTAAAATATCTTTAAAAATATTATTTATATAGCGTAATAAGCGTCTGTATCTATTACAAATAGTAAAACCGATCAAATTTCACAACACTCTTAAGTTTCTTTACAAGATTACCCAAAAATTGTTTCATATTTGATGAAGGTTATGTCCATCTAAGAAATGGTCAAGAAAGGTGTGAAAAAGCGTTTCATTTTGAGATAGAACCTGACCAGTTTCACTGGCCATTTCTTAATTTCAAGCCCATTTTTCATATTTAAAATTCTACTAGGGTTATTATTAATGTTATGTATTGACTGAATATTGGCTGAGAAATCGCCACATAATTTATTCAAACTTATTTTTAGATATAAATAATTCAAAAATAAACTGATTATTAATTGTTCTAAATGTGACTAAATATTGGCTAAGTAATCGCCATCATAATGAAATAATAACTTATGATTTATTGTTATGAATTGACTAATTATGAGTTGTTACGAAATGATTAAATATGGCTGAGAAATCGCCATCATAATTAAATAATTAAAAAATAAACTTATTATTAATTGTTATAAATTGACTAATTATGAGTTTTTACGAAATGATTAATATTGGCTGAGAAATCGCCATCATAATTAAATAATTAAAAAATAAACTTATTATTAATTGTTATGAATTAACTGAATATGAGTTGTTACGAAAGAATTAATATTGGCTGAGAAATCGCCATCATAATTAAATAATTAAAAAATAAACTTATTATTAATTGTTATGAATTGACTATTATGAGTTGGTACGAAATGATTAAATTGGCTGAGAAATCGCCATCATAATTAAATAATTAAAAAATAAACTTATTATTAATTGTTATAAATTGACTGAATAGAGTTGTTACGAAATGATTAAATATTAGCTGAGAAATCGCCATCATAATTAAATAGTTAAAAAATAAACTTATTATTAATTTTTATGAATTGACTGAATATTGGCTGAGAAATCCCCAACATGTTTATTCAAACTTATTTTTAGATATAAATAATTCAAAAATAAACTTATTATTAATTGTTCTAAATTGACTGAATGTTGGCTAAGTAATCGCCATCATAATGAAATAATAAACTTATGATTTATTGTTATGAATTGACTAATTATGAGTTGTTACGAAATGATTAAATTGGCTGAGAAATCGCCATCGTAATTAAATATTAAAAAATATACTTATATTAATTGTTATAAATTGACTGAATATGAGTTGTTTCGAAATGATTAAATATTGGCTGGGAAATCGCCATCATGATTTATTATTTAAACTTATTATATATTAGATGAATAATTAAAAAAAAATAAACTTATTATTAATTGTTATGTATTGACTGAATAGTGGCTGAGAAATCGCCAACATAATTTATTCAAACTTATTTTTAGATATAAATAATTCAAAAATAAACTTATTATTAATTGTTCTAAATTGACTAAATATGGCTAAGTAATCGCCATCATAATGAATAATAAACTTATGATTTATTGTTATGAATTGACTAATTATGAGTGTTACGAAATGATTAAATATTGGCTAAGAAATCGCCATCATAATTAAATAATTAAAAAATAAACTTATTATTAATTGTTATAATTGACTAATTATGAGTTGTTACGAAATGATTAAATATTGGCTGAGAAATCGCCATCATAATTATATAATTAAAAAATAACTTATTATTAATTGTTATAAATTGACTGAATATGAGTTGTTACGAAATGATTAAATATTAGCTGAGAAATCGCCATCATAATTAAATAGTTAAAAAATAAACTTATGATTTATTGTTATGAATTGACTAATTATGAGTTGTTACGAAATGATTAAATATTGGCTGAGAAATCGCCATCATAATTAAATAATTAAAAATAAACTTATTGTTAATTGTTATAAATTGACTGAATATGAGTTTTTACGAAATGATTAAATATTGGCTGAGAAATCGCCATCATAATTAAATAATTAAAAATAAACTTATTATTAATTGTTATAAATTGACTAATTATGAGTTGGTTACGAAATGATTAAATATTGGCTGAGAAATCGCCATCATAATTAAATAATTAAAAAATAAACTTATTATTATTGTTATAAATTGACTGAATATGAGTTGTTACGAAATGATTAAATATTAGCTGAGAAATCGCCATCATAATTAAATTAGTTAAAAAAATAAACTTATTATTAATTTTTATGAATTGACTGAATATTGGCTGAGAATCCCCAACAGGTTTATTCAAACTTATTATAGATATATAAATAATTAATAAATAACTTTTTATTAATTGTTCTAAATTGACTGAATGTTGGCTAAGTAATCGCCATCATAATGAATAATAAACTTATGATTTATTGTTATGAATTGACTAATTATGAGTTGTTACGAAATGATTAAATTCGCTGAGAAATCGCCATCGTAATTAAATAATTAAAAAATACTTATTATTAATTGTTATAAATTGACTGAATGAGTTGTTTCGAAATGATTAAATATTGGCTGAGAAATCGCCATCATGATTTATTTAAACTTATTATATATTAGATGAATAATTAAAAAAAATAAACTTATTATTAATTGTTATGTATTGACTGAATAGTGGCTGAGAAATCGCCAACATACTTTATTCAAACTTATTTTTAGATATAAATAATTCAAAAATAAACTTATTATTAATTGTTCTAAATTGACTAAATATTGGCTAAGTAATCGCCATCATAATGAAATAATAAACTTATGATTTATTGTTATGAATTGACTAATTATGAGTTGTTACGAAATGATTAAATATTGGCTAAGAAATCGCCATCATAATTAAATAATTAAAAAATAAACTTATTATTAATTGTTATAAATTGACTAATTATGAGTTGTTACGAAATGATTAAATATTGGCTGAGAAATCGCCATCATAATTAAATAATTAAAAAATAAACTTATTATTAATTGTTATAAATTGACTGAATATGAGTTGTTACGAAATGATTAAATATTGGCTGCGAAATCGCCAACATAATTAAATAATTAAAAAAAAACTTATTATTAATTGTTATAAATTGACTGAATATGAGTTGTTACGAAATGATTAAATATTGGCTGCGAAATCGCCATCATAATTAAATAATTAAAAAATAACTTATTATTAATTGTTATAAATTGACTGAATATGAGTTGTTACGAAATGATTAAATATTGGCTGAGAAATCGCCATCATAATTAAATAATTAAAAAATAAACTTATTATTAATTGTTATAAATTGACTGAATATGAGTTGTTACGAAATGATTAAATATTGGCTGAGAAATCGCCATCATGCGATTTATTTAAACTTATTATATATTAGATGAATAATTAAAAAAAAAAATAACTTATTATTAAGTTTGGATGTATTGGACTGAATAGTGGCTGAGAAATTCGCCAAACAAATATTTATTCAAACTATTTTTAAGATATAAATACTTCAAAAATAAACTTATATTAATTGTTCTAAATTGACTAAATATTGGCTAAGTAATCGCCATCATAATGAAATAATAACTTATGATTATTGTTATAAATTGACTAATTATGCAGTTGGTACGAAATGATTAATATTGGCTGAGAAATCGCCATCATAATTAATAATTAAAAAATAAACTTATATTAATTGTTAAAATGGACTGAATATGAGGTGTTACGAAATTATTAAATATTAGCTAACAAAATCGCCATCATAATTAAATAGTTAAAAAAGAAACTTATTAGTAATTTTTATGAATTGACAGAATATTGGCTGAGAAATCCCCACATGTTTATTCAACTTATTATAGATATATAAATAATAATAAATAAACTTTTTATTAATTGTTCTAAATTGACTGAATGTTGGCTAAATTAATCGCCATCATATGAAATAATAAACTTATGATTTATTGTTATGAATTGACTAATTATGAGTTGTTACGAAATGATTAAATTGGCTGAGAAATCGCCATCGTAATTAAATAATTAAAAAATACTTATTATTAATTGTTATAAATTGACTGAATATGAGTTGTTTCGAAATAATTAAATATTGGCTGCGAAATCGCCAACATAATTAAATAATTAAAAAATAACTTATTATTAATTGTTATAAATTGACTGAATATGAGTTGTTACGAAATGATTAAATATTAGCTGAGAAATCGCCATCATAATTAAATAGTTAAAAAATAAACTTATTATTAATTTTTATGAATTGACTGAATATTGGCTGAGAAATCCCCAACATGTTTATTCAAACTTATTATTGATATATAAATAATTAATAATAAACTTTTTATTAATTGTTCTAAATTGACTGAATGTTGGCTAAGTAATCGCCATCATAATGAAATAATAAACTTATGATTTATTGTTATGAATTGACTAATTATGAGTTGTTACGAAATGATTAAATTGGCTGAGAAATCGCCATCGTAATTAAATAATTAAAAAATATACTTATTATTAATTGTTATAAATTGACTGATATGAGTTGTTTCGAAATGATTAAATATTGGCTGGGGGAAATCGCCATCATGATTTATTATTTAAACTTATTATATATTAGATGAATAATTAAAAAAAAATAAACTTATTATTAATTGTTATGTATTGACTGAATAGTGGCTGAGAAATCGCCAACATAATTTATTCAAACTTATTTTAGATATAAATAATTCAAAAATAACTTATTATTAATTGTTCTAAATTGACTAATATTGGCTAAGTAATCGCCATCATAATGAAATAATAAACTTATGATTTATTGTTATGAATTGACTAATTATGAGTTGTTACGAAATGATTAAATATTGGCTAAGAAATCGCCATCATAATTAAATAATTAAAAAATAAACTTATTATTAATTGTTATAAATTGACTAATTATGAGTTGTTACGAAATGATTAAATATTGGCTGAGAAATCGCCATCATAATTATATAATTAAAAAATAAACTTATTATTAATTGTTATAAATTGACTGAATATGAGTTGTTACGAAATGATTAAATATTAGCTGAGAAATCGCCATCATAATTAAATAGTTAAAAAATAAACTTATGATTTATTGTTATGAATTGACTAATTATGAGTTGTTACGAAATGATTAAATATTGGCTGAGAAATCGCCATCATAATTAAATAATTAAAATATAAACTTATTGTTAATTGTTATAAATTGACTGAATATGAGTTTTTACGAAATGATTAAATATTGGCTGAGAAATCGCCATCATAATTAAATAATTAAAAATAAACTTATTATTAATTGTTATAAATTGACTAATTATGAGTTGTTACGAAATGATTAAATATTGGCTGAGAAATCGCCATCATAATTAAATAATTAAAAAATAAACTTATTATTAATTGTTATAAATTGACTGAATATGAGTTGTTACGAAATGATTAAATATTAGCTGAGAAATCGCCATCATAATTAAATAGTTAAAAAATAAACTTATTATTAATTTTTATGAATTGACTGAATATTGGCTGAGAAATCCCCAACATGTTTATTCAAACTTATTATTAGATATATAAATAATTAATAAATAAACTTTTTATTAATTGTTCTAAATTGACTTAATGTTGGCTAAGTAATCGCCATCATAATGAAATAATAAACTTATGATTTATTGTTATGAATTGACTAATTATGAGTTGTTACGAAATGATTAAATTCGCTGAGAAATCGCCATCGTAATTAAATAATTAAAAAATATACTTATTATTAATTGTTATAAATTGACTGAATATGAGTTGTTTCGAAATGATTAAATATTGGCTGAGAAATCGCCATCATGATTTATTTAAACTTATTATATATTAGATGAATAATTAAAAAAAAATAAACTTATTATTAATTGTTATGTATTGACTGAATAGTGGCTGAGAAATCGCCAACATACTTTATTCAAACTTATTTTTAGATATAAATAATTCAAAAATAAACTTATTATTAATTGTTCTAAATTGACTAAATATTGGCTAAGTAATCGCCATCATAATGAAATAATAAACTTATGATTTATTGTTATGAATTGACTAATTATGAGTTGTTACGAAATGATTAAATATTGGCTAAGAAATCGCCATCATAATTAAATAATTAAAAAATAACTTATTATTAATTGTTATAAATTGACTAATTATGAGTTGTTACGAAATGATTAAATATTGGCTGAGAAATCGCCATCATAATTAAATAATTAAAAAATAAACTTATTATTAATTGTTATAAATTGACTGAATATGAGTTGTTACGAAATGATTAAATATTGGCTGCGAAATCGCCAACATAATTAAATAATTAAAAAATAAACTTATTATTAATTGTTATAAATTGACTGAATATGAGTTGTTACGAAATGATTAAATATTGGCTGCGAAATCGCCATCATAATTAAATAATTAAAAAATAAACTTATTATTAATTGTTATAAATTGACTGAATATGAGTTGTTACGAAATGATTAAATATTGGCTGAGAAATCGCCATCATAATTAAATAATTAAAAAATAAACTTATTATTAATTGTTATAAATTGACTGAATATGAGTTGTTACGAAATGATTAAATATGGCTGAGAAATCGCCATCATGCGATTTATTTAAACTTATTATATATTAGATGAATAATTAAAAAAAAATAAACTTATTATTAATTGTTATGTATTGACTGAATAGTGGCTGAGAAATCGCCAACATAATTTATTCAAACTTATTTTTAGATATAAATAATTCAAAAATAAACTTATTATTAATTGTTCTAAATTGACTAAATATTGGCTAAGTAATCGCCATCATAATGAAATAATAAACTTATGATTAATTGTTATAAATTGACTAATTATGAGTTGGTACGAAATGATTAAATATTGGCTGAGAAATCGCCATCATAATTAAATAATTAAAAAATAAACTTATTATTAATTGTTAAAAATGGACTGAATATGAGGTGTTACGAAATTATTAAATATTAGCTAAAAAATCGCCATCATAATTAAATAGTTAAAAAATAAACTTATTATTAATTTTTATGAATTGACAGAATATTGGCTGAGAAATCCCCAACATGTTTATTCAAACTTATTATTAGATATATAAATAATTAATAAATAAACTTTTTATTAATTGTTCTAAATTGACTGAATGTTGGCTAAGTAATCGCCATCATAATGAAATAATAAACTTATGATTTATTGTTATGAATTGACTAATTATGAGTTGTTACGAAATGATTAAATTGGCTGAGAAATCGCCATCGTAATTAAATAATTAAAAAATATACTTATTATTAATTGTTATAAATTGACTGAATATGAGTTGTTTCGAAATAATTAAATATTGGCTGCGAAATCGCCAACATAATTAAATAATTAAAAAATAAACTTATTATTAATTGTTATAAATTGACTGAATATGAGTTGTTACGAAATGATTAAATATTAGCTGAGAAATCGCCATCATAATTAAATAGTTAAAAAATAAACTTATTATTAATTTTTATGAATTGACTGAATATTGGCTGAGAAATCCCCAACATGTTTATTCAAACTTATTATTAGATATATAAATAATTAATAAATAAACTTTTTATTAATTGTTCTAAATTGACTGAATGTTGGCTAAGTAATCGCCATCATAATGAAATAATAAACTTATGATTTATTGTTATGAATTGACTAATTATGAGTTGTTACGAAATGATTAAATTGGCTGAGAAATCGCCATCGTAATTAAATAATTAAAAAATATACTTATTATTAATTGTTATAAATTGACTGAATATGAGTTGTTTCGAAATGATTAAATATTGGCTGGGAAATCGCCATTATGATTTATTATTTAAACTTATTATATATTAGATGAATAATTAAAAAAAAATAAACTTATTATTAATTGTTATGTATTGACTGAATAGTGGCTGAGAAATCGCCAACATAATTTATTCAAACTTATTTTAGATATAAATAATTCAAAAATAAACTTATTATTAATTGTTCTAAATTGACTAAATATTGGCTAAGTAATCGCCATCATAATGAAATAATAAACTTATGATTTATTGTTATGAATTGACTAATTATGAGTTGTTACGAAATGATTAAATATTGGCTAAGAAATCGCCATCATAATTAAATAATTAAAAAATAAACTTATTATTAATTGTTATAAATTGACTAATTATGAGTTGTTACGAAATGATTAAATATTGGCTGAGAAATCGCCATCATAATTATATAATTAAAAATAAACTTATTATTAATTGTTATAAATTGACTGAATATGAGTTGTTACGAAATGATTAAATATTAGCTGAGAAATCGCCATCATAATTAAATAGTTAAAAAATAAACTTATGATTTATTGTTATGAATTGACTAATTATGAGTTGTTACGAAATGATTAAATATTGGCTGAGAAATCGCCATCATAATTAAATAATTAAAAATAAACTTATTGTTAATTGTTATAAATTGTCTGAATATGAGTTTTTTACGAAATGATTAAATATTGGCTGAGAAATCGCCATCATAATTAAATAATTAAAAATAAACTTATTATTAATTGTTATAAATTGACTAATTATGAGTTGTTACGAAATGATTAAATATTGGCTGAGAAATCGCCATCATAATTAAATAATTAAAAATAAACTTATTATTAATTGTTATAAATTGACTGAATATGAGTTGTTACGAAATGATTAAATATTAGCTGAGAAATCGCCATCATAATTAAATAGTTAAAAAATAAACTTATTATTAATTTTTATGAATTGACTGAATATTGGCTGAGAAATCCCCAACATGTTTATTCAAACTATTATTAGATATATAAATAATTAATAAATAAACTTTTTATTAATTGTTCTAAATTGACTTAATGTTGGCTAAGTAATCGCCATCATAATGAAATAATAAACTTATGATTTATTGTTATGAATTGACAAATTATGAGTTGTTACGAAATGATTAAATTCGCTGAGAAATCGCCATCGTAATTAAATAATTAAAAAATATACTTAATATTAATTGTTATAAATTGACTGAATATGAGTTGTTTCGAAATGATTAAATATTGGCTGAGAAATCGCCATCATGATTTATTTAAACTTATTATATATTAGATGAATAATTAAAAAAAATAAACTTATTATTAATTGTTATGTATTGACTGAATAGTGGCTGAGAAATCGCCAACATACTTTATTCAAACTTATTTTTAGATATAAATAATTCAAAAATAAACTTATTATTAATTGTTCTAAATTGACTAAATATTGGCTAAGTAATCGCCATCATAATGAAATAATAAACTTATGATTTATTGTTATGAATTGACTAATTATGAGTTGTTACGAATGATTAAATATTGGCTAAGAATCGCCATCATAATTAAATAATTAAAAAATAAACTTATTATTAATTGTTATAAATTGACTAATTATGAGTTGTTACGAAATGATTAAATATTGGCTGAGAAATCGCCATCATAATTAAATAATTAAAAAATAAACTTATTATTAATTGTTATAAATTGACTGAATATGAGTTGTTACGAAATGATTAAATATTGGCTGCGAAATCGCCAACATAATTAAATAATTAAAAAATAAACTTATTATTAATTGTTATAAATTGACTGAATATGAGTTGTTACGAAATGATTAAATATTGGCTGCGAAATCGCCATCATAATTAAATAATTAAAAAATAAACTTATTATTAATTGTTATAAATTGACTGAATATGAGTTGTTACGAAATGATTAAATATTGGCTGAGAAATCGCCATCATAATTAAATAATTAAAAAATAAACTTATTATTAATTGTTATAAATTGACTGAATATGAGTTGTTACGAAATGATTAAATATTGGCTGAGAAATCGCCATCATGCGATTTATTTAAACTTATTATATATTAGATGAATAATTAAAAAAAAATAAACTTATTATTAATTGTTATGTATTGACTGAATAGTGGCTGAGAAATCGCCAACATAATTTATTCAAACTTATTTTTAGATATAAATAATTCAAAAATAAACTTATTATTAATTGTTCTAAATTGACTAAATATTGGCTAAGTAATCGCCATCATAATGAAATAATAAACTTATGATTAATTGTTATAAATTGACTAATTATGAGTTGGTACGAAATGATTAAATATTGGCTGAGAAATCGCCATCATAATTAAATAATTAAAAAATAAACTTATTATTAATTGTTAAAAATGGACTGAATATGAGGTGTTACGAAATTATTAAATATTAGCTGAGAAATCGCCATCATAATTAAATAGTTAAAAAATAAACTTATTATTAATTTTTATGAATTGACAGAATATTGGCTGAGAAATCCCCAACATGTTTATTCAAACTTATTATTAGATATATAAATAATTAATAAATAAACTTTTTATTAATTGTTCTAAATTGACTGAATGTTGGCTAAGTAATCGCCATCATAATGAAATAATAAACTTATGATTTATTGTTATGAATTGACTAATTATGAGTTGTTACGAAATGATTAAATTGGCTGAGAAATCGCCATCGTAATTAAATAATTAAAAAATATACTTATTATTAATTGTTATAAATTGACTGAATATGAGTTGTTTCGAAATAATTAAATATTGGCTGAGTAAACGCCATCATGATTTATTTAAACTTATTATATATTAGATGAATAATTAAAAAAAAAACTTATTATTAATTGTTATGTATTGACTGAAAATTGGCTGAGAAATCGCTAACATAATTTATTCAAACTTATTTTTTGAAATAAATAATTCAAAAATAAACTTATTATTAATTGTTATAAATTGACTAATTATGAGTTGGTACGAAATGATTAAATATTGGCTGAGAAATCGCCATCATAATTAAATAATTAAAAAATAAACTTATTATTAATTGTTATAAATTGACTGAATATGAGTTGTTACGAAATGATTAAATATTAGCTGAGAAATCGCCATCATAATTAAATAGTTAAAAAATAAACTTATTATTAATTTTTATGAATTGACTGAATATTGGCTGAGAAATCCCCAACAAGTTTATTCAAACTTATTATTAGATATATAAATAATTAATAAATAAACTTTTTATTAATTGTTCTAAATTGACTGAATGTTGGCTAAATAATCGCCATCATAATGAAATAATAAACTTATGATTTATTGTTATGAATTGACTAATTATGAGTTGTTACGAAATGATTAAATTGGCTGAGAAATCGCCATCGTAATTAAATAATTAAAAAATATACTTATTATTAATTGTTATAAATTGACTGAATATGAGTTGTTTCGAAATGATTAAATATTGGCTGAGAAATCGCCATCATGATTTATTTAAACTTATTATATATTAGATGAATAAATAAAAAAAAATAAACTTATTATTAATTGTTATGTATTGACTGAATAGTGGCTGAGAAATCGCCACCATAATTTATTCAAACTTATTTTTAGATATAAATAACTCAAAAATAAACTTATTATTAATTGTTCTAAATTGGCTAAATATTGGCTAAGTAATCGCCATCATAATGAAATAATAAACTTATGATTTATTGTTATGAATTGACTAATTATGAGTTGTTACGAAATGATTAAATATTGGCTGAGAAATCGCCAACATAATTAAATAATTAAAAAATAAACTTATTATTAATTATTATAAATTGACTGAATATGAGTTGTTACGAAATGATTAAATATTAGCTGAGAATTCGCCATCATAATTAAATAGTTAAAAAATAAACTTATTATTAATTTTTATGAATTGACTGAATATTGGCTGAGAAATCCCCAACATGTTTATTCAAACTTATTATTAGATATATAAATAATTAATAAATAAACTTTTTATTAATTGTTCTAAATTGACTGAATGTTGGCTAAGTAATCGCCATCATAATGAAATAATAAACTTATGATTTATTGTTATGAATTGACTAATTATGAGTTGTTACGAAATGATTAAATTGGCTGAGAAATCGCCTTCGTAATTAAATAATTAAAAAATATACTTATTATTAATTGTTATAAATAGACTGAATATGAGTTGTTTCGAAATGATTAAATATTGGCTGAGAAATCGCCATCATAATTAAATAATTAAAAAATAAACTTATTATTAATTGTTATAAATTGACTGAATATGAGTTGTTACGAAATGATTAAATATTAGCTGAGAAATCGCCATCATAATTAAATAGTTAAAAAATAAACTTATTATTAATTGTTATGTATTGACTGAATAGTGGCTGAGAAATCGCCAACATAATTTATTCAAACTTATTTTTAGATATAAATAATTCAAAAATAAACTTATTATTAATTGTTCTAAATTGACTAAATATTGGCTAAGTAATCGCCATCATAATGAAATAATAAACTTATGATTTATTGTTATGAATTGACTAATTATGAGTTGTTACGAAATGATTAAATATTGGCTAAGAAATCGCCATCATAATTAAATAATTAAAAAATAAACTTATTATTAATTGTTATAAATTGACTAATTATGAGTTGTTACGAAATGATTAAATATTGGCTGAGAAATCGCCATCATAATTAAATAATTAAAAAATAAACTTATTATTAATTGTTATGAATTAACTGAATATGAGTTGTTACGAAAGAATTAAATATTGGCTGAGAAATCGCCATCATAATTAAATAATTAAAAAATAAACTTATTATTAATTATTATGAATTGACTAATTATGAGTTGGTACGAAATGATTAAATATTGGCTGAGAAATCGCCATCATAATTAAATAATTAAAAAATAAACTTATTATTAATTGTTATAAATTGACTGAATATGAGTTGTTACGAAATGATTAAATATTAGCTGAGAAATCGCCATCATAATTAAATAGTTAAAAAATAAACTTATTATTAATTTTTATGAATTGACTGAATATTGGCTGAGAAATCCCCAACATGTTTATTCAAACTTATTATTAGATATATAAATAATTAATAAATAAACTTTTTATTAATTGTTCTAAATTGACTGAATGTTGGCTAAGTAATCGCCATCATAATGAAATAATAAACTTATGATTTATTGTTATGAATTGACTAATTATGAGTTGTTACGAAATGATTAAATTGGCTGAGAAATCGCCATCGTAATTAAAAAATTAAAAAATAAACTTATTATTAATTGTTATAAATTGACTGAATATGAGTTGTTTACGAAATGATTAAATATTAGCTGAGAAATCGCCATCATAATTAAATTAGTTAAAAAATAAACTTATTATTAATTGTTATGTATTGACTGAATAGTGGCTGAGAAATCGCCAACATAATTTATTCAAACTTATTTTTAGATATAAATAATTCAAAAATAAACTTATTATTAATTGTTCTAAATTGACTAAATATTGGCTAAGTAATCGCCATCATAATGAAATAATAAACTTATGATTTATTGTTATGAATTGACTAATTATGAGTTGTTACGAAATGATTAAATATTGGCTAAGAAATCGCCATCATAATTAAATAATTAAAAAATAAACTTATTATTAATTGTTATAAATTGACTAATTATGAGTTGTTACGAAATGATTAAATATTGGCTGAGAAATCGCCATCATAATTATATAATTAAAAAATAAACTTATTATTAATTGTTATAAATTGACTGAATATGAGTTGTTACGAAATGATTAAATATTAGCTGAGAAATCGCCATCATAATTAAATAGTTAAAAAATAAACTTATGATTTATTGTTATGAATTGACTAATTATGAGTTGTTACGAAATGATTAAATATTGGCTGAGAAATCGCCATCATAATTAAATAATTAAAATATAAACTTATTGTTAATTGTTATAAATTGACTGAATATGAGTTTTTACGAAATGATTAAATATTGGCTGAGAAATCGCCATCATAATTAAATAATTAAAAATAAACTTATTATTAATTGTTATAAATTGACTAATTATGAGTTGTTACGAAATGATTAAATATTGGCTGAGAAATCGCCATCATAATTAAATAATTAAAAAATAAACTTATTATTAATTGTTATAAATTGACTGAATATGAGTTGTTACGAAATGATTAAATATTAGCTGAGAAATCGCCATCATAATTAAATAGTTAAAAAATAAACTTATTATTAATTTTTATGAATTGACTGAATATTGGCTGAGAAATCCCCAACATGTTTATTCAAACTTATTATTAGATATATAAATAATTAATAAATAAACTTTTTATTAATTGTTCTAAATTGACTTAATGTTGGCTAAGTAATCGCCATCATAATGAAATAATAAACTTATGATTTATTGTTATGAATTGACTAATTATGAGTTGTTACGAAATGATTAAATTCGCTGAGAAATCGCCATCGTAATTAAATAATTAAAAAATATACTTATAATTAATTGTTATAAATTGACTGAATATGAGTTGTTACGAAATGATTAAATAATTAGCTGAGAAATCGCCATCATAATTAAATAGTTAAAAAATAAACTTATTATTAATTGTTATGTATTGACTGAATAGTGGCTGAGAAATCGCCACTAATTTATTCAAACTTATTTTTAGATATAATAATTCAAAAATAAACTTATTATTAATTGTTCTAATTGACTAAATATGGCTAAGTAATCGCCATCATAATGAAATAATAAACTTATGATTTATTGTTATGAATTGACTAATTATGAGTTGTTACGAAATGATAAATATTGGCTAAGAAATCGCCATCATAATTAAATAATTAAAAAATAAACTTATTATTAATTGTTATAAATTGACTAATTATGAGTTGTTACGAAATGATTAAATATGGCTGAGAAATCGCATCATAATTATATAATTAAAAATAAACTTATTATTAATTGTTATAATTGACTGAATATGAGTTGTTACGAAATGATTAATATTAGCTTGAGAAATCGCCATCATAATTAAATAGGTAAAAAATAAACTTATGATTTATTGTTATGAATTGACTAATTATGAGTTGTTACGAAATGATAAATATTGGCTGAGAAATCGCCATCATAATTAAATAATTAAAATATAAACTTATTGTTAATTGTTATAAATTGACTGAATATGAGTTTTTAACGAAATGATTAAATCTTGGCTGAGAAATCGCCATCATAATTAAATAATTAAAAATAAACTTATTATTAATTGTTATAAATTGATAATTATGAGTTGTTACGAAATGATTAAATAATTGGCTGAGAAATCGCCATCATAATTAAATAATTAAAAAATAAACTTATTATTAATTGTTATAAATTGACTGAATATGAGTTGTTACGAAATGATTAAATATTAGCTGAGAAATCGCCATCATAATTAAATAGTTAAAAAATAAACTTATTATTAATTTTTATGAATTGACTGAATATTGGCTGAGAAATCCCCAACATGTTTATTCAAACTTATTATTAGATATATAAATAATTAATAAATAAACTTTTTATTAATTGTTCTAAATTGACTTAATGTTGGCTAAGTAATCGCCATCATAATGAAATAATAAACTTATGATTTATTGTTATGAATTGACTAATTATGAGTTGTTACGAAATGATTAAATTGGCTGAGAAATCGCCATCGTAATTAAATAATTAAAAAATATACTTATTATTAATTGTTATAAATTGACTGAATATGAGTTGTTTCGAAATGATTAAATATTGGCTGAGAAATCGCCATCATGATTTATTATTTAAACTTATTATATATTAGATGAATAATTAAAAAAAAATAAACTTATTATTAATTGTTATGTATTGACTGAATAGTGGCTGAGAAATCGCCAACATACTTTATTCAAACTTATTTTTAGATATAAATAATTCAAAAATAAACTTATTATTAATTGTTCTAAATTGACTAAATATTGGCTAAGTAATCGCCATCATAATGAAATAATAAACTTATGATTTATTGTTATGAATTGACTAATTATGAGTTGTACGAAATGATTAAATATTGGCTAAGAAATCGCCATCATAATTAAATAATTAAAAAATAAACTTATTATTAATTGTTATAAATTGACTAATTATGAGTTGTTACGAAATGATTAAATATTGCTGAGAAATCGCCATCATAATTAAATAATTAAAAAATAACTTATTATTAATTGTTATAAATTGACTGAATATGAGTTGTTACGAAATGATTAAATATTGCTGCGAAATCGCCAACATAATTAATAATTAAAAAATAAACTTATTATTAATTGTTATAAATTGACTGAATATGAGTTGTTACGAAATGATTAAATATTAGCTGAGAAATCGCCATCATAATTAAATAGTTAAAAAATAAACTTATTATTAATTTTTATGAATTGACTGAATATTGGCTGAGAAATCCCCAACATGTTTATTCAAACTATTATTAGATATATAAATAATTAATAAATAAACTTTTATTAATTGTTCTAAATTGACTGAATGTTGGCTAAGTAATCGCCATCATAATGAAATAATAAACTTATGATTTATTGTTATGAATTGACTAATTATGAGTTGTTACGAAATGATTAAATTGGCTGAGAAATCGCCATCGTAATTAAATATTAAAAAATATACTTATTATAATTGTTAAAATTGACTGAATATGAGTTTGTTTCGAAATGATTAAATATTGGCTGGAGAATCGCCATCATGATTATTATTTAAACTTATTATATTAGATGAATAATTAAAAAAAAATAAACTTATTATTAATTGTTATGTATTGACTGAATAGTGGCTGAGAAATCGCCAACATAATTTATTCAAACTTATTTTAGATATAAATAATTCAAAAATAAACTTATTAATTGTTCTAAATTGACTAAATATTGGCTAAGTAATCGCCATCATAATGAAATAATAAACTTATGATTTATTGTTATGAATTGACTAATTATGAGTTGTTACGAAATGATTAAATTGGCTGAGAAATGCCATCGTAATTAAATAATTAAAAAATATACTTATTATTAATTGTTATAATTGACTGAATATGAGTTGTTTCGAAATGATTAAATATTGGCTGGGAATCGCCATCATGATTTATTATTTAAACTTATTATATATTAGATGAATAATTAAAAAAAAATAAACTTATTATTAATTGTTATGTATTGACTGAATAGTGGCTGAGAAATCGCCAACATAATTTATTCAAACTTATTTTTAGATATAAATAATTCAAAAATAAACTTATTAATTGTTCTAAATTGACTAAATATTGGCTAAGTAATCGCCATCATAATGAAATAATAAACTTATGATTTATTGTTATGAATTGACTAATTATGAGTTGTTACGAAATGATTAAATATTGCTAAGAAATCGCCATCATAATTAAATAATTAAAAAATAAACTTATTATTAATTGTTATAAATTGACTAATTATGAGTTGTTACGAAATGATTAAATATTGGCTGAGAAATCGCCATCATAATTATATAATTAAAAAATAAACTTATTATTAATTGTTATAAATTGACTGAATATGAGTTGTTACGAAATGATTAAATATTAGCTGCGAAATCGCCATCATAATTAAATAGTTAAAAATAAACTTATGATTTATTGTTATGAATGACTGAATTATGAGTTGTTACGAAATGATTAAATATTGGCTGAGAAATCGCCATCATAATTAAATAATTAAAAAATAAACTTATGTTAATTGTTATAAATTGACTGAATATGAGTTTTTACGAAATGATTAATATTGGCTGAGAAATCGCCATCATAATTAAATAATTAAAAATAAACTTATTATTAATTGTTATAAATTGACTAATTATGAGTTGTACGAAATGATTAAATATTGGCTGAGAAATCGCCATCATAATTAAATAATTAAAAAATAAACTTATTATTAATTGTTATAAATTGACTGAATATGAGTTGTTACGAAATGATTAAATATTAGCTGAGAAATCGCCATCATAATTAAATAGTTAAAAAATAACTTATTATTAATTTTATGAATTGACTGAATATTGGCTGAGAAATCCCCAACATGTTTATTCAAACTTATTATTAGATATATAAATAATTAATAAATAAACTTTTTATTAATTGTTCTAAATTGACTTAATGTTGGCTAAGTAATCGCCATCATAATGAAATAATAAACTTATGATTTATTGTTATGAATTGACTAATTATGAGTTGTTACGAATGATTAAATTCGCTGAGAAATCGCCATCGTAATTAAATAATTAAAAAATATACTTATTATTAATTGTTATAAATTGACTGAATATGAGTTGTTCGAAATGATTAAATATTGGCTGAGAAATCGCCATCATGATTTATTTAAACTTATTATATATTAGATGAATAATTAAAAAAAAAATAAACTTATTATTAATTGTTATGTATTGACTGAATAGTGGCTGAGAAATCGCCAACATACTTTATTCAAACTTATTTTTAGATATAAATAATTCAAAAATAAACTTATTATTAATTGTTCTAAATTGACTAAATATTGGCTAAGTAATCGCCATCATAATGAAATAATAAACTTATGATTTATTGTTATGAATTGACTAATTATGAGTTGTTACGAAATGATTAAATATTGGCTAAGAAATCGCCATCATAATTAATAATTAAAAAATAAACTTATTATTAATTGTTATAAATTGACTAATTATGAGTTGTTACGAAATGATTAAATATTGGCTGAGAAATCGCCATCATAATTAAATAATTAAAAAATAAACTTATTATTAATTGTTATAAATTGACTGAATATGAGTTGTTACGAAATGATTAAATATTGGCTGCGAAATCGCCAACATAATTAAATAATTAAAAAATAAACTTATTATTAATTGTTATAAATTGACTGAATATGAGTTGTTACGAAATGATTAAATATTGGCTGCGAAATCGCCATCATAATTAAATAATTAAAAATAAACTTATTATTAATTGTTATAAATTGACTGAATATGAGTTGTTACGAAATGATTAAATATTGGCTGAGAAATCGCCATCATAATTAAATAATTAAAAAATAAACTTATTATTAATTGTTATAATTGACTGAATATGAGTTGTTACGAAATGATTAAATATTGGCTGAGAAATCGCCATCATGCGATTTATTTAAACTTATTATATATTAGATGAATAATTAAAAAAATAAACTTATTATTAATTGTTATGTATTGACTGAATAGTGGCTGAGAAATCGCCAACATAATTTATTCAAACTTATTTTTAGATATAAATAATTCAAAATAAACTTATTATTAATTGTTCTAAATTGACTAAATATTGGCTAAGTAATCGCCATCATAATGAAATAATAAACTTATGATTTATTGTTATGAATTGACTAATTATGAGTTGTTACGAAATGATTAAATATTGGCTAAGAAATCGCCATCATAATTAATAATTAAAAAATAAACTTATTATTAATTGTTATAAATTGACTAATTATGAGTTGTTACGAAATGATTAAATATTGGCTGAGAATCGCCATCATAATTAATAATTAAAAAATAAACTTATTATAATTGTTATAAATTGACTGAATATGAGTGTTACGAAATGATTAAATATTGGCTGCGAAATCGCCACATAATTAAATAATTAAAAAATAAACTTATTATTATTGTTATAAATTGACTGAATATGAGTTGTTACGAAATGATTAAATATTGGCTGCGAAATCGCCATCATAATTAAATAATTAAAAATAAACTTATTATTAATTGTTATAAATTGACTGAATATGAGTTGTTACGAAATGATTAAATATTGGCTGAGAAATCGCCATCATAATTAAATAATTAAAAATAAACTTATTATTAATTGTTATAAATTGACTGAATATGAGTTGTTACGAAATGATTAAATATTAGCTGAGAAATCGCCATCATGCGATTTATTTAACTTATATATTAGATGAATAATAAAAAAAAAATAAACTTATTATTAATTGTTATGTATTGACTGAATAGTGGCTGAGAAATCGCCAACATAATTTATTCAAACTTATTTTTAGATATAAATAATTCAAAAATAACTTATTATTAATTGTTCTAAATTGACTAAATATTGGCTAAGTAATCGCCATCATAATGAAATAATAAACTTATGATTTATTGTTATGAATTGACTAATTATGAGTTGTTACGAAATGATTAAATATTGGCTAAGAAATCGCCATCATAATTAAATAATTAAAAAATAAACTTATTATTAATTGTTATAAATTGACTAATTATGAGTTGTTACGAAATGATTAAATATTGGCTGAAGAAATCGCCATCATAATTTAATAATTAAAAAATAAACTTATATTAATTGTTATAAATTGACTGAATATGAGTTGTTACGAAATGATTAAATATTGGCTGCGAAATCGCCAACATAATTAAATAATTAAAAAAAGAACTTATTATTAATTGTTTATAAATTGACTGAATAGAGTTGTTTACGAAATGATTAAATATTGGCTGCGAAATCGCCATCTAATTAAATTAATTAAAATATAACTTATTATTAATTGTTATAAATTGACTGAATATGAGTTTGTTACGAATGATTAAATATTGGCTGAGAAATCGCCATCATAATTAAATAATTAAAAAAATAAACTTATTATTAATTGTTATAAATTGACTGAATATGAGTTTTACGAATGATTAAATATTGGCTGAGAAATTCGCCATCATGCGATTTATTTAAACTTATTATATATTAGATATAATTAAAAAAAATAAACTTATTATTAATTGTTATGTATTGACTGAATAGTGGCTGAGAAATCGCCAACATAATTTATTCAAACTTATTTTTAGATATAAATAATTCAAAAATAAACTTATTATTAATTGTTCTAAATTGACTAAATATTGGCTAAGTAATCGCCATCATAATGAAATAATAAACTTATGATTAATTGTTATAAATTGACTAATTATGAGTTGGTACGAAATGATTAAATATTGGCTGAGAAATCGCCATCATAATTAAATAATTAAAAAATAAACTTATTATTAATTGTTAAAAATGGACTAATTATGAGTTGTTACGAAATGATTAAATATTGGCTGAGAAATCGCCATCATAATTAAATAATTAAAAAATAAACTTATTATTAATTGTTATAAATTGACTGAATATGAGTTGTTACGAAATGATTAATATTGGCTGCGAAATCGCCAACATAATAAATAATTAAAAAATAAACTTATTATTAATTGTTATAAATTGACTGAATATGAGTTGTTACGAAATGATTAAATATTGGCTGCGAAATCGCCATCATAATTAAATAATTAAAAAATAAACTTATTATTAATTGTTATAAATTGACTGAATATGAGTTGTTACGAAATGATTAAATATTGGCTGAGAAATCGCCATCATAATTAAATAATTAAAAAATAAACTTATTATTAATTGTTATAAATTGACTGAATATGAGTTGTTACGAAATGATTAATATTGGCTGAGAAATCGCCATCATGCGATTTATTTAAACTTATTATATTAGATGAATAATTAAAAAAAATAAACTTATTATTAATTGTTATGTATTGACTGAATAGTGGCTGAGAAATCGCCAACATAATTTATTCAAACTTATTTTTAGATATAAATAATTCAAAAATAAACTTATTATTAATTGTTCTAAATTGACTAAATATTGGCTAAGTAATCGCCATCATAATGAAATAATAAACTTATGATTAATTGTTATAATTGACTAATTATGAGTTGGTACGAAATGATTAAATATTGGCTGAGAAATCGCCATCATAATTAAATAATTAAAAAATAAACTTATTATTAATTGTTAAAAATGGACTGAATATGAGGTGTTACGAAATTATTAAATATTAGCTAAAAAATCGCCATCATAATTAAATAGTTAAAAAATAACTTATTATTAATTTTTATGAATTGACAGAATATTGGCTGAGAAATCCCCAACATGTTTATTCAAACTTTTTATTAGATATATAAATAATTAATAAATAAACTTTTATTAATTGTTCTAAATTGACTGAATGTTGGCTAAGTAATCGCCATCATAATGAAATAATAAACTTATGATTTATTGTTATGAATTGACTAATTATGAGTTGTTACGAAATGATTAAATTGGCTGAGAAATCGCCATCGTAATTAAATAATTAAAAAATATACTTATTATTAATTGTTATAAATTGACTGAATATGAGTTGTTTCGAAATAATTAAATATTGGCTGAGTAAACGCCATCATGATTTATTAAACTATTATATATTAGATGAATAATTAAAAAAAAAAACCTTATTATTAATTGTTATGTATTGACTGAAAATTGGCTGAGAAATCGCTAACATAATTTATTCAAACTTATTTTTTGAAATAAATATTCAAAAATAAACTTATTATTAATTGTTATAAATTGACTAATTATGAGTTGGTACGAAATGATTAAATATTGGCTGAGAAATCGCCATCATAATTAAATAATTAAAAAATAAACTTATTATTAATTGTTATAAATTGACTGAATATGAGTTGTTACGAAATGATTAAATATTAGCTGAGAAATCGCCATCATAATTAAATAGTTAAAAATAAACTTATTATTAATTGTATAAATTGACTGAATATGAGGTTTTACGAAATGATTAAATATTAGCTGAGAAAATCGCCATCATAATAAATAGTTAAAAAATAAACTTATTATTAATTGTTATGTATTGACTGAATAGTGGCTGAGAAATCGCCAACATAATTTATTCAAACTTATTTTTAGATATAAATAATTCAAAAATAAACTTATTATTAATTGTTCTAAATTGACTAATATTGGCTAAGTAATCGCATCATAATGAAATAATAACTTATGATTATTGTTATGAATTGACTAATTATGAGTTGTTACGAAATGATTAAATATTGGCTAAGAAATCGCCATCATAATTAAATAATTAAAAAATAAACCTTATTATTAATTGTTATAAATTGACTAATTATGAGTTGTTACGAAATGATTAAATATTGGCTGAGAAATCGCCATCATAATTATATAATTAAAAAATAACGTATTATTAATTGTTATAAATTGGACTGAATATGAGTTGTTACGAAATGATTAAATATTAGCTGAGAAATCGCCATCATAATTAAATAGTTAAAAAATAAACTTATGATTTATTGTTATGAATTGACTAATTATGAGTTGTTACGAATGATTAAATATTGGCTGAGAAATCGCCATCATAATTAAATAATTAAAATATAACTTATTGTTAATTGTTATAAATTGACTGAATATGAGTTTTTACGAAATGATTAAATATTGGCTGAGAAATCGCCATCATAATTAAATAATTAAAAATAAACTTATTATTAATTGTTATAAATTGACTAATTATGAGTTGTTACGAAATGATTAAATATTGGCTGAGAAATCGCCATCATAATTAAATAATTAAAAAATAAACTTATTAGTAATTGTTATAAATTGACTGAATATGAGTTGTTACGAAATGATTAAATATTAGCTGAGAAATCGCCATCATATTAATAGTTAAAAAATAAACTTATTATTAATTTTATGAATTGACTGAATATTGGCTGAGAAATCCCCAACATGTTTATTCAAACTTATTATTAGATATATAAATAATTAATAAATAACTTTTTATTAATTGTTCTAAAATTGACTTAATGTTGGCTAAGTAATCGCCATCATAATGAAATAATAAACTTATGATTTATTGTTATGAATTGACTAATTATGAGTTGTTACGAAATGATTAAATTCGCTGAGAAATCGCCATCGTAATTAAATAATTAAAAAAATATACTTATAATTAATTGTTATAAATTGACTGAATATGATTTGTTTCGAAATGATTAAATATTGGCTGAGAAATCGCCATCATGATTTATTTAAACTTATTATATTAGATGAATAATTAAAAAAAAATAAACTTATTATTAATTGTTAGGTATTGACTGAATAGTGGCTGAGAAATCGCCAACATACGTTATTCAAACTTATTTTTAGATATAAATAATTCAAAAATAAACTTATTATTAATTGTTCTAAATTGACTAAATAGTGGCTAAGTATCGCCATCATAATGAAATAATAAACTTATGATTTATTGTTATGAATTGACTAATTATGAGTTGTTACGAAATGATTAAATATTGGCTAAGAAATCGCCATCTAAATTAAATAATTAAAAAATAAACTTATTATTAATTGTTATAAATTGACTAATTATGAGTGTTACGAAATGATTAAATATTGGCTGAGAAATCGCCATCATAATTAAATAATTAAAAAATAAACTTATTATTAATTGTTATAAATTGACTGAATATGAGTTGTTACGAAATGATTAAATATTGGCTGCGAAATCGCCAACATAATTAAATAATTAAAAAATAAACTATTATTAATTGTTATAAATTGACTGAATATGAGTTGTTACGAAATGATTAAATATTGGCTGCGAAATCGCCATCATAATTAAATAATTAAAAAATAAACTTATTATTAATGTTATAAATTGACTGAATATGAGTTGTTACGAAATGATTAAATATTGGCTGAGAAATCGCCATCATAATTAAATAATTAAAAAATAAACTTATTATTAATTGTTATAAATTGACTGAATATGATTGTTACGAAATGATTAAATATTGGCTGAGAAATCGCCATCATGCGATTATTTAAACTTATTATATATTAGATGAATAATTAAAAAAAAATAAACTTATTATTAATTGTTATGTATTGACTGATAGTGGCTAGAAATCGCCACAAATTTATTCAAACTTATTTTTAGATATAATAATTCAAAAATAACAGTATTATTATGTTCTAAATTGAGCTAAATATTGGCTAGTAATCGCCATCATAATGAAATAATAAACTTATGATTAATGTTATGAATTGACTAATTATGAGTTGTTACGAAATGATTAATATTGGCTGAGAAATCGCCAATCATAATTAAATAATTAAAAAATAACTTATTATTAATTGTTAAAAATGGACTGAATAGAGGTGTTACGAAATTATTAAATATTAGCTGAAAAAATCGCCATCATAATTAAATAGTTAAAAAATAACTTATTATTAAGTTTTATGAATTGACAGAATATTGGCTGAGAAATCCCCAACATGTTTATTCAAACTTATTATTAGATATATAAATAATTAATAAATAAACTTTTTATTAATTGTTCTAAATTGACTGAATGTTGGCTAAGTATCGCCATCATAATGAAATAATAAACTTATGATTTATTGTTATGAATTGACTAATTATGAGTTGTTACGAAATGATTAAATTGGCTGAGAAATCGCCATCGTAATTAAATAATTAAAAAATATACTTATTATTAATTGTTATAAATTGACTGAATATGAGTTGTTTCGAAATAATTAAATATTGGCTGAGTAAACGCCATCATGATTTATTTAAACTTATATATTAGATGAATAATTAAAAAAAAACTTATTATTAATTGTTATGTATTGACTGAAAATTGGCTGAGAAATCGCTAACATAATTTATTCAAACTTATTTTTTGAAATAAATAATTCAAAAATAAACTTATTATTAATTGTTATAAATTGACTAATTATGAGTTGGTACGAAATGATTAAATATTGGCTGAGAAATCGCCATCATAATTAAATAATTAAAAAATAAACTTATTATTAATTGTTATAAATTGACTGAATATGAGTTGTTACGAAATGATTAAATATTAGCTGAGAAATCGCCATCATAATTAAATAGTTAAAAAAATAAACTTATTATTAATTTTTATGAATTGACTGAATATTGGCTGAGAAATCCCCAACATGTTTATTCAAACTTATTATTAGATATATAAATAATTAATAAATAAACTTTTTATTAATTGTTCTAAATTGACTTAATGTTGGCTAAGTAATCGCCATCATAATGAAATAATAAACTTATGATTTATTGTTATGAATTGACTAATTATGAGTTGTTACGAAATGATTAAATTCGCTGAGAAATCGCCATCGTAATTAAATAATTAAAAAATATACTTATTATTAATTGTTATAAATTGACTGAATATGAGTTGTTTCGAAATGATTAAATATTGGCTGAGAAATCGCCATCATGATTTATTTAAACTTATTATATATTAGATGAATAATTAAAAAAAATAAACTTATTATTAATTGTTATGTATTGACTGAATAGTGGCTGAGAAATCGCAACATACTTTATTCAAACTTATTTTTAGATATAAATAATTCAAAAATAAACTTATTATTAATTGTTCTAAATTGACTAAATATTGGCTAAGTAATCGCCATCATAATGAAATAATAAACTTATGATTTATTGTTATGAATTGACTAATTATGAGTTGTTACGAAATGATTAAATATTGGCTAAGAAATCGCCATCATAATTAAATAATTAAAAATAAACTTATTATTAATGTTATAAATTGACTAATTATGAGTTGTTACGAAATGATTAAATATTGGCTGAGAAATCGCCATCATAATTAAATAATTAAAAAATAACTTATTATTAATTGTTATAAATTGACTGAATATGAGTTGTTACGAAATGATTAAATATTGGCTGCGAAATCGCCAACATAATTAAATAATTAAAAAATAAACTTATTATTAATTGTTATAAATTGACTGAATATGAGTTGTTACGAAATGATTAAATATTAGCTGAGAAATCGCCATCATAATTAAATAGTTAAAAAATAAACTTATTATAATTTTTATGAATTGACTGAATATTGGCTGAGAAATCCCCAACATGTTATTCAACTTATTATTAGATATATAAATAATTAATAAATAAACTTTTTATTAATTGTTCTAAATTGACTGAATGTTGGCTAAGTAATCGCCATCATAATGAAATAATAAACTTATGATTTATTGTTATGAATTGACTAATTATGAGTTGTTACGAAATGATTAAATTGGCTGAGAAATCGCCATCGTAATTAAATAATTAAAAAATATACTTATTATTAATTGTTATAAATTGACTGAATATGAGTTGTTTCGAAATGATTAAATATTGGCTGGGAAATCGCCATCATGATATTATTTAAACTTATTATATATTAGATGAATAATTAAAAAAAATAAACTTATTATTAATTGTTATGTATTGACTGAATAGTGGCTGAGAAATCGCCAACATAATTATTCAAACTTATTTTTAGATATAAATAATTCAAAAATAAACTTATTATTAATTGTTCTAAATTGACTAATATTGGCTAAGTAATCGCCATCATAATGAAATAATAAACTTATGATTTATTGTATGAATTGACTAATTATGAGTGTTACGAAATGATTAAATATTGGCTAAGAAATTCGCCATCATAATTAAATAATTAAAAAATAAACTTATATTAATGTTATAAATTGACTAATTATGAGTTGTTACGAAATGATTAAATATTGGCTGAGAAATCGCCATCATAATTATATAATTAAAAAATAAACTTATATTAATTGTTATAAATTGACTGAATATGAGTTGTTACGAAATGATTAAATATTAGCTGAGAAATCGCCATCATAATTAAATAGTTTAAAAAAAAACTTATTGATTGTTATGAATTGACTAATTATGAGTTGTTACGAAATGATTAAATATTGGCTGAGAAATCGCCGTCATAATTAAATAATTAAAAAATAAACTTATTGTTAATTGTTATAATTGATGAATATGGTTTTTACGAAATGATTAAATATGGCTGAGAAATCGCCATCATAATTAAATAATTAAAAATAAACTTATTATAATTGTTATAATTGACTGAATATGAGTTGTTACGAAATGATTAATATTGGCTGAGAAATCGCCACATAATTAAATAATTAAAAAATAAACTTATTATTAATTGTTATAAATGACTGAATATGAGTTGTTACGAAATGATTAATATTGGCTGGAGAAATCGCCATCATAATTAAATAAGTTAAACAATAAACTTATTATTAATTTTTATGAATTGACTGAATATTGGCTGAGAAATCCCCAACCTGTTTATTCAACTATTATTAGATATATAAATAATTAATAAATAAACTTATTTATTAATTGTTCTAAATTGACTTAAGTTGGCTAAGTAATCGCCATCATAATGAAATAATAAACTTATGATTTATTGTTATGAATTGACTAATTATGAGTTGTTACGAAATGATAAATTCGCTGAGAAATCGCCATCGTAATTAAATAATTAAAAAATATCACTTATTATTAATTGTTATAAATTGACTGAATATGAGGTTGTTTCGAAATGATTAAATATTGGCTGAGAAATCGCCATCATGATTTATTTAAACTTATTATATATTAGATGAATAATTAAAAAAAAATAAACTTATTATTAATTGTTATGTATTGACTGAATAGTGGCTGAGAATCGCCAACATACTTTATTCAAACTTATTTTTAGATATAAATAATTCAAAATAAACTTATTATAATTGTTCTAAATTGACTAATATTGGCTAAGTAATCGCCATCATAATGAAATAATAAACTTATGATTTATTGTTATGAATGGACTAATTATGAGTTGTTACGAAATGATTAAATATGGCTAAGAAATCGCCATCATAATTAAATAATTAAAAAATAAACTTATTATTAATTGTTATAAATTGACTAATTATGAGTTGTTACGAAATGATTAAATATTGGCTGAGAAATCGCCATCATAATTAAATAATTAAAAAATAAACTTATTATTAATTGTATAAATTGTACTGAATATGAGTTGTTACCGAATGATTAAATATGGCTGCGAAATCGCAACATAATTAAATAATAAAAAATAAACTTATTATTAATTGTTATAACTTGACTGAATATGAGGTTGTTACGAAATGATTAACTATTGGCTGCGAAAATCGCCATCATAATTACAATAATAAAAAATAAACTATTATTATTAATTGTTATAAATTGAATCTGAATATGAGTTGTTACGAAATGATTAACTATTGGCTGAGAAATCGCCCATCATAATTAAATAATTAAAAACATAAACTTATTATTAATTGTTATAATTGACTGAATATGAGTTGTTACGAAATGATTAAATATGGCTGAGAAATCGCCATCATGCGATTTATTTAAACCTATTATTATATTAGATGAATAATTTAAAAAAAATAAACTTATTATTAATTGTATGTATTGACTGAATAGTGGCTGAGAAATCGCCAACATACTTTATTCAAACTTATTTTTAGATATAAATAATTCAAAAATAAACTTATTATTAATTGTTCTAAATTGACTAAATATGGCTAAGTATCGCCATCATAATGAAATAATAAACTTATGATTTATTGTTATGAATTGACTAATTATGAGTTGTTACGAAATGATTAAATATTGGCTAAGAAATCGCCATCATAATTAAATAATTAAAAAATAAACTTATTATTAATTGTTATAAATTGACTAATTATGAGTTGTTACGAAATGATTAAATATTGGCTGAGAAATCGCCATCATAATTAAATAATTAAAAAATAAACTTATATTAATTGTTATAAATTGACTGAATATGAGTTGTTACGAAATGATTAAATATTGGCTGCGAAATCGCCAACATAATTAAATAATTAAAAAATAAACTTATTATTAATTGTTATAAATTGACTGAATATGAGTTGTTACGAAATGATTAAATATTGGCTGCGAAATCGCCATCATAATTAAATAATTAAAAAATAAACTTATTATTAATTGTTATAAATTGACTGAATATGAGTTGTTACGAAATGATTAAATATTGCTGAGAAATCGCCATCATAATTAAATAATTAAAAAATAAACTTATTATTAATTGTTATAAATTGACTGAATATGAGTTGTTACGAAATGATTAAATATTGGCTGAGAAATCGCCCATCATGCGATTTATTTAAACTTATTATATTAGATGAATAATTAAAAAAAATAAACTTATTATTAATTGTTATGTATTGACTGAATAGTGGCTGAGAAATCGCCAACATAATTTATTCAAACTTATTTTTAGATATAAATAATTCAAAATAAACTTATTATTAATTGTTCTAAATTGACTAAATATTGGCTAAGTAATCGCCATCATAATGAAATAATAAACTTATGATTTATTGTTATGAATTGACTAATTATGAGTTGTACGAAATGATTAAATATTGGCTAAGAAATCGCCATCATAATAATAATTAAAAAATAAACTTATTATTAATTGTTATAAATTGACTAATATGAGTTGTTACGAAATGATTAAATATTGGCTGAGAAATCGCCATCATAATTAAATAATTAAAAATAAACTTATTATTAATTGTTATAAATTGACTGAATATGAGTTGTTACGAAATGATTAAATATTGGCTGCGAAATCGCCAACATAATTAAATAATTAAAAAATAAACTTATTATTAATTGTTATAAATTGACTGAATATGAGTTGTTACGAAATGATTAAATATTGGCTGCGAAATCGCCATCATAATTAAATAATTAAAAAATAAACTTATTATTAATTGTTATAAATTGACTGAATATGAGTTGTTACGAAATGATTAAATATTGGCTGAGAAATCGCCATCATAATTAAATAATTAAAAAATAAACTTATTATTAATTGTTATAAATGACTGAATATGAGTTGTTACGAAATGATTAAATATTGGCTGAGAAATCGCCATCATGCGATTTATTTTAAACTTATTATATATTAGATGAATAATTAAAAAAAAATAAACTTATTATTAATTGTTATGTATTGACTGAATAGTGGCTGAGAAATCGCCAACATAATTTATTCAAACTTATTTTTAGATATAATAATTCAAAAATAAACTTATTATTAATTGTTCTAAATTGACTAAATATTGGCTAAGTAATCGCCATCATAATGAAATAATAAACTTATGATTAATTGTTATAAATTGACTAATTATGAGTTGGTACGAAATGATTAAATATTGGCTGAGAAATCGCCATCATAATTAAATAATTAAAAAATAACTTATTATTAATTGTTAAAAATGGACTGAATATGAGGTGTTACGAAATTATTAATATTAGCTAAAAAATCGCCATCATAATTAAATAGTTAAAAAATAAACTTATTATTAATTTTTATGAATTGACAGAATATTGGCTGAGAAATCCCCAACATGTTTATTCAAACTTATTATTAGATATATAAATAATTAATAAATAAACTTTTTATTAATTGTTCTAAATTGACTGAATGTTGGCTAAGTAATCGCCATCATAATGAAATAATAAACTTATGATTTATTGTTATGAATTGACTAATTATGAGTTGTTACGAAATGATTAAATTGGCTGAGAAATCGCCATCGTAATTAAATAATTAAAAAATATACTTATTATTAATTGTTATAAATTGACTGAATATGAGTTGTTTCGAAATGATTAAATATTGGCTGGGAAATCGCCATCATGATTTATATTAAACTTATTATATATTAGATGAATAATTAAAAAAAAATAAACTTATTATTAATTGTTATGTATTGACTGAATAGTGGCTGAGAAATCGCCAACATACTTTATTCAAACTTATTTTTAGATATAAATAATTCAAAATAAACTTATTATTAATTGTTCTAAATTGACTAAATATTGGCTAAGTAATCGCCATCATAATGAAATAATAAACTTATGATTTATTGTTATGAATTGACTAATTATGAGTTGTTACGAAATGATTAAATATTGGCTAAGAAATCGCCATCATAATTAAATAATTAAAAATAAACTTATAATTAATTGTTATAAATTGACTAATTATGAGTTGTTACGAAATGATTAAATATTGGCTGAGAAATCGCCATCATAATTATATAATTAAAAAATAAACTTATTATTAATTGTTATAAATTGACTGAATATGAGTTGTTACGAAATGATTAAATATTAGCTGAGAAATCGCCATCATAATTAAATAGTTAAAAAATAAACTTATGATTTATTGTTATGAATTGACTAATTATGAGTTGTTACGAAATGATTAAATATTGGCTGAGAAATCGCCATCATAATTAAATAATTAAAAAATAAACTTATTGTTAATTGTTATAAATTGACTGAATATGAGTTTTTACGAAATGATTAAATATTGGCTGAGAAATCGCCATCATAATTAAATAATTAAAAATAAACTTATTATTAATTGTTATAAATTGACTAATTATGAGTTGTTACGAAATGATTAAATATTGGCTGAGAAATCGCCATCATAATTAAATAATTAAAAAATAAACTTATTATTAATTGTTATAAATTGACTGAATATGAGTTGTTACGAAATGATTAAATATTAGCTGAGAAATCGCCATCATAATTAAATAGTTAAAAAATAAACTTATTATTAATTTTTATGAATTGACTGAATATTGGCTGAGAAATCCCCAACATGTTTATTCAAACTTATTATTAGATATATAAATAATTAATAAATAAACTTTTTATTAATTGTTCTAAATTGACTTAATGTTGGCTAAGTAATCGCCATCATAATGAAATAATAAACTTATGATTTATTGTTATGAATTGACTAATTATGAGTTGTTACGAAATGATTAAATTCGCTGAGAAATCGCCATCGTAATTAAATAATTAAAAAATATACTTATTATTAATTGTTATAAATTGACTGAATATGAGTTGTTTCGAAATGATTAAATATTGGCTGAGAAATCGCCATCATGATTTATTTAAACTTATTATATATTAGATGAATAATTAAAAAAAAATAAACTTATTATTAATTGTTATGTATTGACTGAATAGTGGCTGAGAAATCGCCAACATACTTTATTCAAACTTATTTTTAGATATAAATAATTCAAAAATAAACTTATTATTAATTGTTCTAAATTGACTAAATATTGGCTAAGTAATCGCCATCATAATGAAATAATAAACTTATGATTTATTGTTATGAATTGACTAATTATGAGTTGTTACGAAATGATTAAATATTGGCTAAGAAATCGCCATCATAATTAAATAATTAAAAAATAAACTTATTATTAATTGTTATAAATTGACTAATTATGAGTTGTTACGAAATGATTAAATATTGGCTGAGAAATCGCCATCATAATTAAATAATTAAAAAATAAACTTATTATTAATTGTTATAAATTGACTGAATATGAGTTGTTACGAAATGATTAAATATTAGCTGAGAAATCGCCATCATAATTAAATAGTTAAAAATAAACTTATTATTAATTTTTATGAATGACTGAATATTGGCTGAGAAATCCCCAACATGTTTATTCAAACTTATTATTAGATATATAAATAATTAATAAATAAACTTTTATTAATTGTTCTAAATTGACTTAATGTTGGCTAAGTAATCGCCATCATAATGAAATAATAAACTTATGATTTATTGTTATGAATGACTAATTATGAGTGTTACGAAATGATTAAATTCGCTGAGAAATCGCCATCGTAATTAAATAATTAAAAAATATACTTATTATTAATTGTTATAAATTGACTGAATATGAGTTGTTTCGAAATGATTAAATATTGGCTGAGAAATCGCCCATCATGATTTATTATAAACTTATTATATATTAGATGAATAATTAAAAAAAATAAACTTATTATTAATTGTTATGTATTGACTGAATAGTGGCTGAGAAATCGCCAACATACTTTATTCAAACTTATTTTTAGATATAAATAATTCAAAAATAAACTTATTATTAATTGTTCTAAATTGACTAAATATTGGCTAAGTAATCGCCATCATAATGAAATAATAAACTTATGATTTATTGTTATGAATTGACTAATTATGAGTTGTTACGAAATGATTAAATATTGGCTAAGAAATCGCCATCATAATTAAATAATTAAAAAATAAACTTATTATTAATTGTTATAAATTGACTAATTATGAGTTGTTACGAAATGATTAAATATTGGCTGAGAAATCGCCATCATAATTAAATAATTAAAAAATAAACTTATTATTAATTGTTATAAATTGACTGAATATGAGTTGTTACGAAATGATTAAATATTGGCTGCGAAATCGCCAACATAATTAAATAATTAAAAAATAAACTTATTATTAATTGTTATAAATTGACTGAATATGAGTTGTTACGAATGATTAAATATTGGCTGCGAAATCGCCATCATAATTAAATAATTAAAAAATAAACTTATTATTAATTGTTATAAATTGACTGAATATGAGTTGTTACGAAATGATTAAATATTGGCTGAGAAATCGCCATCATAATTAAATAATTAAAAAATAAACTTATTATTAATTGTTATAAATTGACTGAATATGAGTTGTTACGAAATGATTAAATATTGGCTGAGAAATCGCCATCATGCGATTTATTTAAACTTATTATATATTAGATGAATAATTAAAAAAAAATAAACTTATTATTAATTGTTATGTATTGACTGAATAGTGGCTGAGAAATCGCCAACATAATTTATTCAAACTTATTTTTAGATATAAATAATTCAAAAATAAACTTATTATTAATTGTTCTAAATTGACTAAATATTGGCTAAGTAATCGCCATCATAATGAAATAATAAACTTATGATTAATTGTTATAAATTGACTAATTATGAGTTGGTACGAAATGATTAAATATTGGCTGAGAAATCGCCATCATAATTAAATAATTAAAAAATAAACTTATTATTAATTGTTAAAAATGGACTGAATATGAGGTGTTACGAAATTATTAAATATTAGCTAAAAAATCGCCATCATAATTAAATAGTTAAAAATAAACTTATTATTAATTTTTATGAATTGACAGAATATTGGCTGAGAAATCCCCAACATGTTTATTCAAACTTATTATTAGATATATAAATAATTAATAAATAAACTTTTTATTAATTGTTCTAAATTGACTGAATGTTGGCTAAGTAATCGCCATCATAATGAAATAATAAACTTATGATTTATTGTTATGAATTGACTAATTATGAGTTGTTACGAAATGATTAAATTGGCTGAGAAATCGCCATCGTAATTAAATAATTAAAAAATATACTTATTATTAATTGTTATAAATTGACTGAATATGAGTTGTTTCGAAATAATTAAATATTGGCTGAGTAAACGCCATCATGATTTATTTAAACTTATTATATATTAGATGAATAATTAAAAAAAAAAACTTATTATTAATTGTTATGTATTGACTGAAAATTGGCTGAGAAATCGCTAACATAATTTATTCAAACTTATTTTTTGAAATAAATAATTCAAAAATAAACTTATTATTAATTGTTATAAATTGACTAATTATGAGTTGGTACGAAATGATTAAATATTGGCTGAGAAATCGCCATCATAATTAAATAATTAAAAAATAAACTTATTATTAATTGTTATAAATTGACTGAATATGAGTTGTTACGAAATGATTAAATATTAGCTGAGAAATCGCCATCATAATTAAATAGTTAAAAAATAAACTTATTATTAATTTTTATGAATTGACTGAATATTGGCTGAGAAATCCCCAACAAGTTTATTCAAACTTATTATTAGATATATAAATAATTAATAAATAAACTTTTTATTAATTGTTCTAAATTGACTGAATGTTGGCTAAATAATCGCCATCATAATGAAATAATAAACTTATGATTTATTGTTATGAATTGACTAATTATGAGTTGTTACGAAAAGATTAAATTGGCTGAGAAATCGCCATCGTAATTAAATAATTAAAAAATATACTTATTATTAATTGTTATAAATTGACTGAATATGAGTTGTTTCGAAATGATTAAATATTGGCTGAGAAATCGCCATCATGATTTATTTAAACTTATTATATATTAGATGAATAAATAAAAAAAAATAAACTTATTATTAATTGTTATGTATTGACTGAATAGTGGCTGAGAAATCGCCACCATAATTTATTCAAACTTATTTTTAGATATAAATAACTCAAAAATAAACATATTATTAATTGTTCTAAATTGACTAAATATTGGCTAAGTAATCGCCATCATAATGAAATAATAAACTTATGATTTATTGTTATGAATTGACTAATTATGAGTTGTTACGAAATGATTAAATATTGGCTGAGAAATCGCCAACATAATTAAATAATTAAAAAATAAACTTATTATTAATTATTATATATTGACTGAATATGAGTTGTTACGAAATGATTAAATATTAGCTGAGAATTCGCCATCATAATTAAATAGTTAAAAAATAAACTTATTATTAATTTTTATGAATTGACTGAATATTGGCTGAGAAATCCCCAACATGTTTATTCAAACTTATTATTAGATATATAAATAATTAATAAATAAACTTTTTATTAATTGTTCTAAATTGACTGAATGTTGGCTAAGTAATCGCCATCATAATGAAATAATAAACTTATGATTATTGTTATGAATTGACTAATTATGAGTTGTTACGAAATGATTAAATTGGCTGAGAAATCGCCTTCGTAATTAAATAATTAAAAAATATACTTATTATTAATTGTTATAAATTGACTGAATATGAGTTGTTTCGAAATGATTAAATATTGGCTGAGAAATCGCCATCATAATTAAATAATTAAAAAATAAACTTATTATTAATTGTTATAAATTGACTGAATATGAGTTGTTACGAAATGATTAAATATTAGCTGAGAAATCGCCATCATAATTAAATAGTTAAAAAATAAACTTATTATTAATGGTTATGTATTGACTGAATAGTGGCTGAGAAATCGCCAACATAATTTATTCAAACTTATTTTTAGATATAAATAATTCAAAAATAAACTTATTATTATTGTTCTAAATTGACTAAATATTGGCTAAGTAATCGCCATCATAATGAAATAATAAACTTATGATTTATTGTTATGAATTGACTAATTAATGAGTTGTTACGAAATGATTAAATATTGCTAAGAAATCGCCATCATAATAAATAATTAAAACATAACCTTATTAGTAATTGTTATAAATTGACTAATTATGATTTGTACGAAATGATTAAATATTGGCTGAGAAATCGCCATCATATTAAATAATTAAAAAATAAACTTATTATTATTGTTATGAATTACTGAATATGAGTTGTTACGAAGATTAAATAGTGGCTGAGAAATCGCCATCAGAATTAAATAATTAAAAAATAAACTTATTATTAATAATCCCAACAAGTTTATGCAAACTTAGTATTAGATATATAAATAATTAAAATAAATAACTTTTATTATTGTTCTAAATTGACTAAATATTGGCTAAGTATCGCATCATAATGAAATAATAAACTTATGATTTATTGTTATGAATTGACTATTATGAGTTGTTACGAAAATGATTAAATATTGGCTAAGAAATCGCCATCAGAATTAATAATTAAAAAATAAACTTATTATTATTGTTATAAATTGACTAATTATGAGTTGTTACGAAAATGATTAAATATTGGGCTGAGAAATCGCATCATAATTAAATAATTAAAAAAATAACGTATTATTAATTGTTATGAATTAACTGAATATGAGTTGTTTACGAAATAATTAAATATTGGCTGAGAAATCGCCATCATATTAAATAATTAAAAAATAAACTTATTATTAGTATTATGAATTGACTGGATTATGAGTTGGTTACGAAATGAATTAAATATTGGCTGAGAAAATCGCCAACATAATTAAATAATTAAAAAATAAACTTATTATTAATTATTATATATTGACTGAATATGAGTTGTTACGAAATGATTAAATATTAGCTGAGAATTCGCCATCATAATTAAATAGTTAAAAAATAAACTTATTATTAATTTTTATGAATTGACTGAATATTGGCTGAGAAATCCCCAACATGTTTATTCAAACTTATTATTAGATATATAAATAATTAATAAATAAACTTTTTATTAATTGTTCTAAATTGACTGAATGTTGGCTAAGTAATCGCCATCATAATGAAATAATAAACTTATGATTTATTGTTATGAATTGACTAATTATGAGTTGTTACGAAATGATTAAATTGGCTGAGAAATCGCCCTTCGTAATTAAATAATTAAAAATATATTAATGTATATTAATTGTTATAATTAACTGAATATGAGTTGTTACGAAATGATTAAATATTGGCTGAGAAATCGCCATCATAATTAAATAATTAAAAAATAAACTTATTATTAATTAGTTATAAATTGACTGGAATATGAGTTGTTTACGAAATGATTAAATATTAGCTGAGAAATCGCCATCATAATTAAATAGTTAAAAAATAAACTTATTATTAATGGTTATGTATTGACTGAATAGTGGCTGAGAAATCGCCAACATAATTTATTCAAACTTATTTTTAGATATAAATAATTCAAAAATAAACTTATTATTTATTGTTCTAAATTGACTAAATATTGGCTAAGTAATCGCCATCATAATGAAATAATAAACTTATGATTTATTGTTATGAATTGACTAATTATGAGTTGTTACGAAATGATTAAATATTGGCTAAGAAATCGCCATCATAAATAAATAATTAAAACATAACCTTATTATTAATTGTTATAAATTGACTAATTATGAGTTGTTACGAAATGATTAAATATTGGCTGAGAAATCGCCATCATAATTAAATAATTAAAAATAAACTTATTATTAATTGTTATGAATTAACTGAATATGAGTTGTTACGAAAGAATTAAATATTGGCTGAGAAATCGCCATCATAATTAAATAATTAAAAATAAACTTATTATTAATTATTATGAATTGACTAATTATGAGTTGGTACGAAATGATTAAATATTGGCTGAGAAATCGCCATCATAATTAAATAATTAAAAAATAAACTTATTATTAATTGTTATAAATTGACTGAATATGAGTTGTTACGAAATGATTAAATATTAGCTGAGAAATCGCCATCATAATTAAATAGTTAAAAATAAACTTATTATTAATTTTATGAATTGACTGAATATTGGCTGAGAAATCCCCAACAAGTTTATTCAAACTTATTATTAGATATATAAATAATTAATAAATAAACTTTTTATTAATTGTTCTAAATTGACTAAATATTGGCTAAGTAATCGCCATCATAATGAAATAATAAACTTATGATTTATTGTTATGAATTGACTAATTATGAGTTGTTACGAAATGATTAAATATTGGCTAAGAAATCGCCATCATAATTAAATAATTAAAAAATAAACTTATTATTAATTGTTATAAATTGACTAATTATGAGTTGTTACGAAATGATTAAATATTGGCTGAGAAATCGCCATCATAATTAAATAATTAAAAAATAAACTTATTATTAATTGTTATGAATTAACTGAATATGAGTTGTTACGAAATAATTAAATATTGGCTGAGAAATCGCCATCATAATTAAATAATTAAAAAATAAACTTATTATTAATTATTATGAATTAACTGGATATGAGTTGTTTCGAAATAATTAAATATTGGCTGAGAAATCGCCATCATAATTAAATAATTAAAAAATAAACTTATTATTAATGGTTATGTATTGACTGAATAGTGGCTGAGAAATCGCCAACATAATTTATTCAAACTTATTTTTAGATATAAATAATTCAAAAATAAACTTATTATTTATTGTTCTAAATTGACTAAATATTGGCTAAGTAATCGCCATCATAATGAAATAATAAACTTATGATTTATTGTTATGAATTGACTAATTATGAGTTGTTACGAAATGATTAAATATTGGCTAAGAAATCGCCATCATAAATAAATAATTAAAACATAACCTTATTATTAATTGTTATAAATTGACTAATTATGAGTTGTTACGAAATGATTAAATATTGGCTGAGAAATCGCCATCATAATTAAATAATTAAAAAATAAACTTATTATTAATTGTTATGAATTAACTGAATATGAGTTGTTACGAAAGAATTAAATATTGGCTGAGAAATCGCCATCATAATTAAATAATTAAAAAATAAACTTATTATTAATTATTATGAATTGACTAATTATGAGTTGGTACGAAATGATTAAATATTGGCTGAGAAATCGCCATCATAATTAAATAATTAAAAAATAAACTTATTATTAATTGTTATAAATTGACTGAATATGAGTTGTTACGAAATGATTAAATATTAGCTGAGAAATCGCCATCATAATTAAATAGTTAAAAAATAAACTTATTATTAATTTTTATGAATTGACTGAATATTGGCTGAGAAATCCCCAACAAGTTTATTCAAACTTATTATTAGATATATAAATAATTAATAAATAAACTTTTTATTAATTGTTCTAAATTGACTGAATGTTGGCTAAATAATCGCCATCATAATGAAATAATAAACTTATGATTTATTGTTATGAATTGACTAATTATGAGTAGTTACGAAATGATTAAATTGGCTGAGAAATCGCCATCGTAATTAAATAATTAAAAAATATACTTATTATTAATTGTTATAAATTGACTGAATATGAGTTGTTTCGAAATGATTAAATATTGGCTGAGAAATCGCCATCATGATTTATTTAAACTTATTATATATTAGATGAATAAATAAAAAAAAATAAACTTCCCTGGTGGAATCAACAAAAATTTTGTAGCAATTTACTGAGTAGCGTTCTCATGTCAATCTATAAACTAACTAGGACGCTTGGTCAGGTCGTGTACAGCAATGAAACGCTTTTTCGAACCTTTCCTGCCTATTTCATGGTTTTCATTCCATTTTACAAACCTTTTCTGAACATTAAAAATGCTTTTGGAATTTTAAGTAGACTAAGAAAAATGGGCCATTTTAGCTAGGAATACTAGCTATGAACAAGCTTCTAAAAATGATTTGGCTCAATTTGAGAGAAAAATGATAAACGTTAAAATATCTTTAAAAATATTATTTATATAGCGTAAATAAGCGTCTGTATCTATTACAAATAGTAAAACCGATCAAAATTTCACAACACGCTTTAAGTTTTCTTTACAAGATTACCCAAAAAGTTGTTTCATATTTTATGAAGGTTATGTCCATCTAAGAAATGGTCAAGAAAGGTGTGAAAAAGCGTTTCATTTTGAGATAGAACCTGACCAGTTTCACTGGCCATTTCTTAATTTCAAGCCCATTTTTCATATTTAAAATTCTACTAGGTTTATTATTAATTGTTATGTATTGACTGAATAGTGGCTGAGAAATCGCCAACATAATTTATTCAAACTTATTTTTAGATATAAATAATTCAAAAATAAACTTATTATTAATTGTTCTAAATTGACTAAATATTGGCTAAGTAATCGCCATCATAATGAAATAATAAACTTATGATTTATTGTTATGAATTGACTAATTATGAGTTGTTACGAAATGATTAAATATTGGCTAAGAAATCGCCATCATAATTAAATAATTAAAAAATAAACTTATTATTAATTGTTATAAATTGACTAATTATGAGTTGTTACGAAATGATTAAATATTGGCTGTAAATGAAATAGGTAAACCAAAAGCGATAATATCGGATCATGGGACGCAAGTTACTAGTAATAATTGGGAAGATTATTTAAAGAAACAAGGCATAAAAATGATATTTTCAAGTATTCGTCACCCACAATCAAATGTTAGGGAAAGATCACATAGGGAGATAAGCAGAATATATTGAACCATACTTGAAAAACATACTGGATGGGCGAGTGAAATTAAATTTGTACAAAAAGTCTTAAATAATACACATCACGAAACAACAGGATACCCACCGGTAGAGTTACAATTCCCGGTACAAAGTGATAGATTTTGGAACAATTGTTTAAAAAATAAGCCATTAAATATAAATATTAGATATAATGAAAAAATTAATAAAGCGAGGAATAAAATGCACAAATTTGTAACAGAAATAGCGAATAACAAAAATGTAAAAAACAAACATTATACATTTAATATTAATGATTTAGTTTTAATTAAAGCACTAAATGTATCAAATGCAAATGAAAAGCGTATGGCAAAATTTATGTATTTATGCGAGGGTCCATATAGGATAATAGATAAATTTGGAACAGATACATACTTATTATTTGATGAAAAAATGCAAACAGAAAGAGGAAAATTTCATTTAAATAATTTAAAACCATATTATACGGAAACCGAAATTAAAAATGAATTAAATAAAAATAATGTACAATAAAGTTATGCACTAAATTTCTAATTAAAAATAATTAAAAAATAGAATACAAGAGTTTATTATGAATTATTATAAGATAAAGTTAGGAATAGCAAAATAAAATCAAAACATGTTGATGTATTTGTGTAGAAATATAGGAGTTGCGAATTTAAAGTAAAATTGAAAACAAAAACATACAGTCAATCATACAACAGGGTATAAATACGGGGTGAACGTCAAACTCATTTCAGTGGTTGTAAAATTTCTATACTGCGAGGACAAAATGCCAGATTTTGCTCAAGTTACGGGTGTGATCGCCTTCTGTGAGGCAGCTACGCAAACCTCAAATAAAGAGAAGCAAGATAAAAGAGTAAAATGGTATAGACATACAGAAGAGTGTATGAAAATTCTTTATAGAAAAAATAAATGGACAATGTCAGAATACCTAGACCAGTGGAAGGAAGACATATACAAACAATTAAAAGAAAAACCGAAACAAAATACACGCAAACCTCAAGAGCTGAAAAAACAAAATTTCTATATGATGAAATAGAAAAGGTGGAGAAGAAAATAAAATGCTTCGAAAAAAAGGTGAATCATAAAATTGAGACCTTGGAAGCACCAACAGTTATAGAGGATTTAGAAAAATTATGGGAAAATTTATGTCACCCACGTATGTCTGTAGAAGAATTTGACATTTTATTACGAATTATGCATTTTAAAAGAATTTAATTTGTTTTGATTTTGATTATTAGAATTTATTTAAATAATGTAAGTTAAAATTGGAAAATTATTGTATAAGTTTATTTAAATTGAAACAATGAAACACAAATTTAAAGGGGGGTAAAAGGTAAGCGATAAAGTTTCTTTTGTAAATTTGCGTTCCATTTATGTTTCACAAATTAAAAGGGAGGTGATGTGACGGGTCTGACTATATGTAGACATATAGTATCCACTCACATTGAACAACGGCTCAAGCGGTAGAGCGTTAGCGTTCGGTCCGAGAGATCGGGGTTCAAATTCAACTCTCGGTAGTTTTTTTTTTAATTATTTAAATTAATATATTTACATAATTAAATAATCAAAATTGATACAATTTATAATTTTATTGAAATTTTTATGTTTTTTGCTACTTTTGCCAAAAATATGGAGTCAATACGATAAGAAATAGTTAAATTAATAATTTATAAGGTTTGTAATGAACCGGTAAAATTTTTTGGCGAGAATTTAACGCGTTTTCTTTATTTCCATGTTTCTGTTATTTCATTAACAAATTCGTCAGGAAAATTGAATTATTTCCTTTCTATCAAAAAGAAAATAGATTAAGAGTATCGATACAAATTTTCTCAGCATTACAAGTTTAATTATAGATAGCCCAAACAAATAATGTACTCTCTTACTTTGGGAGTTCCTAAGATAAACTCCCATCTAAAAATATCATATAAGTAAGTGTTATATAATATTTTTAGTTTCAATAAATAATCATCTTATTTTAATGTACATAGTTGTTTGCAATTATTTATACAGTTAAAAGATAAATTATACATAAAATTTATACTTGCTATTTTAATTATTCGAATAAAAGTTTGTATTAATCAATATTGAACTATTAAAAACAAATACTTATAATATTTATTATCTATAAATTTTCGCAAACAGATATTATAATAAACTAAAGATTTTTTTTTTACTCCATTTGTATTAAATCTCGATGTACGTTAGTTTATAAAATCTAGACTTAAGTTTAGGCAAAAATACAGCGAATTTCAAATAATCTTTAATAAATAATTAAACATTAATATAACTTCATTTCTCCTTAAATTTAAAAACATTCACTAATTAATATTAGTTCATTTCGTTTAAACATTCTCTGCCATAATTAAGACGACTTATTTTGAACAATTTTAACAACAATTGGAGTATTTTTGTAATATAATAAAGCAATAAAATAAATACATTTTATAACTTTATTCTATTATAACAAAAAGGAGAAATGAGGGGAAAAATCGAGAAAAACGTATAGAAAATCATGTTATCTTTTTCCCAGCATACCTGGCGAGCCCTAATCTCAGTTTCTGTATATAAGGACGGAGAAAATGCCGTCTCGTGGTTGATTCGTCCGTTGTCCATAGGCAGAGACGATCGCCACTTTTTAGTTGTCTCCCGTAGGAACAACACATAATTTTTTTTATTTACTGAATGTCTCTCGATTTTTCTCTCGAACGATTTTTCTTGATAGAAACTTCTTTTCTTTCAAACATTTTATAAATTTACTTCAGTTGTCGCTTATTATTTTATTGTAACGATTATTGTTATTTTATTTGAACAAAAAACGCGTGTAAAGCCGTTGTGAGCTGCGTTTTGGAGAATTGTAAGTAACATGTTAATATAATAATTTTACTAATACTTTTGTATTTTTCTATATTTTCTTTATTGTACCCGAACTATAGAGAAATTGAAGCTTTAGTTTTGCTTTATTTCTCTATATCCAAATTTCTCTTATAAAATAATTCGCTGTAGATCTGCGACTTATTTCTATCCTTTCTTTTAAGCACCGTCAATAATAGAAAACGCTGTAGATCTGCATTTTCTATTCGCCGCTGCTAATACGTGTTAAACACGCTTTAGCTCTGCGCAATTGACACTTCATTCTTTTTCTCTCTCTTTCCCATTGCTTTAAGTTGCAGCTTTTTCCTCGTGTTCGCAAGCATTACGTGTAAAGCAGAGCAGACGCCTCTCCTGGCGTCCCCTCTCTCTCCAAACGCGTGCTTACTGCTTGCATTGGGGAAAACCCATGCGCTGAGTACTAGCTTTTCCTGGCATCGACTCTCTCTCTCTCTCTCTTTCTCTCTCACTCCTCAGTGCTCGGCTTCGTAGAACCGATCCGCCGCTCGTAGCAAAGAAGCGGCCATATTGGGCCCGCTTCCCCCGCCAGCTCGACGCACGCGCACCTTAACGTCCACGCGTCGAGTTGAACAGTAGCCCCTCCCGGCATACTCTCTCTCTCGCTGCTTGCCGACGCATAGCTCGCATAGAGAGAAAAGCCCTTCCTGGCTCCTCTCAAGTTAGTTCTTTCTCTCTCACTTCAATAACGTACTTACGCTGTGGATCTGCGTGTATGTTTTGGTAGCGAGTAGAAAACTTTGTGCCCTTGTAATCGTGTACATCCCATGCCGATATATACATATACATATCATCCCCTACCTTTATGGTAAATAGAAGAAGCTTTAGATCTGCTTTAACTATTTACTATAACTCCTAAAAAAATTAATTTCGCTTTATTTCTGCGAAATTAATCATTATATTAAACGCTCCATCCTTTATTTCCATAGTCTCACCGTCAATAATAGAGAACGCTGTAGATATGCATTTTCTATTATTCGTCGGCTAAGACGCATTAAAAACGCTTTAGATCTGCGTGTTGATCCTTCCCTTTTCCTTGACACTAGTAGAAGACGCTGTAGACCTGCATTTTCTGCTAGCTGTCAAAATCCCACGTCTCGAATACACTTTAGCTCTGCGCTTTCGAGCGTTGCGAGCCTTTTCATATACATATACATCATACATATATATGTATATATATATATATATTGTAACGGGGTACGGATTGAATATAAGGAATAAAAAAATCATCGAAGGTATCGGGGCGCGAACCCACGATCCCGGGAGCGCGAGGCAGAAGCCTCACCACTGCGCTACCATTCGCAATTATCCCGGCTAGTCGACTTGGTTCTATCGACGAGCGTCGCCGATAATTCAGGGACCTAACCTGCGCCGACACTCGAAATCCGTACCCGTTATATCCCCCACCCAAACGCGACCTACGCCCTCGGGGAGCCGTTTGATCACTTCGATCACCTGGGCTAGAGAGGCGAAGGTTGTCCCTGCTCGACCGGTGTCAAGAAGACCGTTTTCTGAGCACCGGGAGTCTCGTTAGGGATAGCCGTGCGTTTGCACCACCACGCTTGAGATCCCAGAAACTCAAGCTCCCCTACGTCTAGTGCCAACCTTGGAGGTGTACTGCGTATACGTATACACACTGTGGAGAGAGAAACACAGGCTTTTCTCCTACAGTCGTACCTCCGCACTTTTTGACGTTCTCGCGGGGAAATCCACCGGGACTGTGGTGGTGGGGATGGGAGTTTATGACCGACTTCGGTCCAAGATGAGCCAGGCGAAGATAAACTACTTCGTCTCTTCTGGCAAGTGGGTTTATGAGTTGGGCGCCATTTGTAACGGGGTACGGATTGAATATAAGGAATAAAAAAATCATCGAAGGTATCGGGGCGCGAACCCACGATCCCGGGAGCGCGAGGCAGAAGCCTCACCACTGCGCTACCATTCGCAATTATCCCGGCTAGTCGACTTGGTCCTATCGACGAACGTCGCCGATAATTCAGGGACCTAACCTGCGCCGACATTCGAAATCCGTACCCGTTATAATATATATATATATATATATATACAATATTTGCATGCTTAATATATTATATATCTATACTCGCACCTACGCGCATATATACATATAATAAATAGATACATATATTTTTATGATTATTAATGTATAAACATAATCCGATTGTCGTGGCCCGTAGGTCTTTTCCTGAAAGTTTTCAAATCTCCCTTCTCTACGACGATTTACGCTATTGACCTGCGAAAATCGGAGTATCCAAGTGGATGTACTTTTGTTCTGCACCCCCATCCAAGACAACCTTAATTCACTGATTGTTTCTCTCATGAAATTTGAAGCTGTCGATCTGCACGATTTTAAGTTAAAAACAATTTGAAGTGAAAACTTAAATTATTCAACAAGTTGCTTTTGATCTGCAATTTGGAAAAATAGTTTAAGTTATTCCGTTTTAGTTACCTTTATATTCGCTTTAGATCTGCAAATCTTTAATTCCCGTCACACGACTTAGTGAAATTTTCGGTTACGTCCCTCCTTCCCAGTACAATTAATTATACATTATAGTATTATTTTATTTTAAACAGTTTGATAAATATATATAAAAGGGGTCCGTTTCAACGGTTTGAGCGAGACAAGGATCCTCCCAACCAATGATATTTAGCCGCTCAAATATCATTAAACAATTTTAATATTTTTCTTAACTATTAAAGATTAAGAACGAATTGATAAAAATAAATAAATAAATAAGAAAAAGAAAAAAATAAACGACGTTTGCGAGTTTTTGGCTTGTTGTTCGCACAACGGAACGTGGATTCGCAAACGTCACAGTTAAATTTTGGTGACAGCGGTGGGATCGCTTTTGTCAAAAAACCCTTTTATTTTAACAAACTCTTGTATTAGTTATATTAATTAGTTGCATGCGCTTTTATACTAACAATTAAACAATTACGTGATATTCTACATGAGTGACGTACAATTTTTTTCTCTAAGAAATATTTTATAATACCACCTCATTGTTTAAGAATTTTTTTTTTGCTAAAAACTATAGGTTACTCAAAAAACTTCTTATATTCTATACAAAAAGGAAAATATATATTTAATAAAATAACATCTCGGTATTAAAGCGGTATTATATTCTCCCTTTAAAATATTTTCCCTTTTTCTCGTAATTAAATGAATCCCTCTCCATTCTTTAATGACCAATTGAATTATTCTTCGGAAGACAGAATACGTACAATCGAAGCAACATTAATAAATATCGTTCGTTTCCAAAATAACCTTTTAGAATTAATCTCGAAAAATAGAAAAGATATCGAATTCTTACAATACGCTGACAGAGCCATCGGTGGACACGCGGCCGAAACTCACCTTAAAAACGCAGCACTCCAAAACGAAGTTAAAATCTTAAAAAGCTTATTGACTAGCGTAACCAAAGCAACCTTACACTTATTTAAAAATTCTGAGCCCAATCATATTGACATTGAAATAAAGAAATTAGAAAAGGCACTCTCAAAGTTAATAATTCAATAGAATAACAAATAATTTGTGTTTGTAACAGAGAACGTAAATAAACAAAAAAATGGACGCTGATCAGACAAGACAATTTGTAACATCAATGTATAATATGTCCTTAAGTATGACAATGCAATCAGCAACAATACACATACCCTTTTTCGATGGAAAAAAATATGCCACTAAAAACCTTCATTCAAGATGTTGAAAATGGTAGTGCCATCGCCGGTGATCAAGAAGCAGTATTCATTAATGCTGTAAAATCTAAGCTTAGAGGACTGGCACGAGATTGTCTTGATGGAGTGCGAATAAACACTGTCGTAGAATTGACAAACGAGCTAAAAAAATATTTCGCCCCTCGTCTTAAGTATACAGACTTTCGTACCGAGTTACAAAATGTTAGAATGCACCGATCCGAAACGGTGACAGAATTTTACTTACGTGTAAAAAAACTGCAGGGATCGACAGAAGCAGCACTGATAAACGAATATGGCGTCGAGAATAATACCAACTCACCTATAGTCAGATATATGGCTATAAAAGGTTTTTCTAAGGGTCTGAGAGACGAGTTCAGTTACGGAGTCACTCTCAGGAACCCAGAAACACTGCAAGCCGCGTATAACACTGCAATGCGCCTAGAACTACAATCCACGAACAGATCCAGACCAGCAGACGAATTTTATCAAGCTAGAGTAATGAGAAATGAATCGCCATCTCGATCAGAGTATTACAAACGCGAGTATTACACGCACCAACATAGGTCACCCCACCGTGAATCGTCCTCGCGACCAGACGACTCTAAATACCGCGATTATTATAGGAGAGATAAAAGCCCCTTTGACGAATATAAAGTATACGAACCCCAAAAGCAAATCTTACGACGTGACCAGAGTCCACACAGAAATTATCCACCCAATGATCATAATATTCGCCCTACCAGCCCTAATTCTCAGACTGTTAAAACAAATACTTCTTACGATCGTAATCGGCGTGATAATAGCCAGGAAAGGAAATATTCACGATCTTCTATAAAGATTATAATTCACAATCAAGATCAGCATCCCCCCATTTAAACTCCAGCGTGGTTCGGCAAAACAGCGCGTCTCCGAACCCAAATCTAAACAAACCGCGCACGGTTCGATTCGATAATCGAACAAGAGAGTCCGAATCGCAAAAATAGACAAAATGGCTCCCATCGTAAGATTAAAAATACCAGAGTTAAAAAACATCTATGGAAACTTACTTATTGACACTCGATCTGACGTCAACTTAGTCAAATCGACATCATTAAGATACAATACGGAAATAGAATACCAAGACACAATAAATCTTGTCGGAATATTGGGTAGCAAAGTCTCTACACTTGGGTCTTGCGAGCTCCACATACAGGGAAAACCCGCTATTTTTCATTTAAGCGACAGCTTCCTCCCAGATAATTGCGATGGAATTCTTGGAATTGAATTTTTAGCAAAAGAAAGAGCAGAAATTTCGTTCCATAACCAAACTCTTGTTACTGCAACCTCGCTAATCACACCAATACCATTTATTATTCAGTATGAGAGGAACGATGAAAAAGAAAATATCTCTGGACAATATTACACCATCAAAGCTCGCTCAAGACAAGTAATCTCTATTCCAGTAACAAGTAACCTTACCGAAGGATACATTGAACGAGTCGAACTACCGGAAGGAATATACCTTGGTAACGCAGCTGTTCGAAATCAAGAAGGAGAAAGCTACGCATTCATAATTAACACTCATAACCGGAACACCAGAGTTTATATCCCTCCTCAAACTTTAGAACCATTTGAAACTAATGACATTATTGATGACTTTAGAGATTTTCCATTCCCTTCAAATTCGAATAAAAATCCTCACAACCGTTTCGAAGTATTACAAAATAACCTGCATATAGAACATCTAACTTCAGAGGAAATTAATAGTATAATGCCTTTAATCAAAGAATACCAAGATATTTTCCACTTACCTAGTGAAACACTACCAGCTACAAATATTTGTACTCATAAAATCCCTACTATAGACGAGCAACCAATAAATACCCGCCAATATCGATATCCACCAATACATAAAGAAGAAATTAACAAACAAATTAACCAAATGCTTGAACAAGGAATTATTCAGCCGTCTAGCTCTCCATACAATTCACGGCTATGGATAGTCCCCAAGAAACCGGATTCCAAAGGTAACAAGCGATGAAGACTTGTTATTGATTTTAGGAAATTAAACGAAAAAACAATAGGAGACGCCTACCCTCTCCCCAATATAAATGAAATATTAGATCGCCTAGGAGCAGCAAAATACTTTAGTATTTTTGATTTATCTAGCGGATTTCATCAGATTTTAATGGACGAAAAAGACATGTGCAAAACTGCATTTAGCACACCTGGAGGACATTACGAATATGTTCGGATGCCCTTTGGCTTAAAAAACGCACCCGCACAATTTCAACGTGCGATGGAAATTTGCATTTTCTGGCCTCGTGGAAATAGAAGTATTTATTTACATAGATGATATTGTAGTTTATGCTAGTTCTTTACAAGAACATCAAAATAAATTACGAAAATTGTTCAAATTAATAAGATCAGCAAATCTAAGATTGCAACCCGACAAGTGCGAATTTTTACGTAAGGAAGTCTGTTATTTAGGACATATAATAACAGATAAAGGAGTCAAACCTAACCCGGAAAAAGTAAAAGACGTTGAAAACATCCCCAGACCTAAAACACAGAAAAATATTAGAGAATTTCTTGGATTAGCCGATTATTATCGACGATTCATTGAAAATTTTTCAAAAAGAGCCAAACCTCTATGCGACTTATTGAAAAAAGATACAGAATTTACTTGGGAACAGACACAAGAGAATAGCTTTCAAGATTTAAAAAGAACTCTTTGTAAAGAATCAATCCTTCAATATCCTCATTTTTCAAAACCATTCGTGCTCACCACCGATTCTTCAAACATCGCCATTGGAGCAGTACTTAGCCAAGGTCCTATTGGAAAAGATTTACCAATAGCATATACCTCTCGAGTTCTTAATAGTGCAGAGAAAAATTATTCCACTACGAAGAAAGAATGTCTCGCATTTGTATACGCCGTAAACCACTTTAGACCTTACCTATTTGGTAGAGAATTTACTCTTGTTACCGACCATAGATCGCTAGTATGGTTACACTCTGTGAAAGACTCCAGCTCTCGATTAGTTAGGTGGAGATTGAGATTATCCGAATATCAGTATAAAATAGTACGTAAAGCCGGAAAAATTAATTTGAACGCCGACGCTTTGTCTCGCAATATACCAGAAGCAAAAGCTTATCCAATTACTGAGGAAAACGTGGTTCCCGAAAAAAGGAAACGTGGAAGACCACGAAAGGATTCTCAATCAACCAAACCACTTCAACCACCCACTACATAAACACCAATAGCTTCACGCCTTAGGTCAAAAGACTCCCAAAATATTAATAACCCCTCGCCACCCCAGTCTAACGAAACTTCAGATGAAAGCGACGAATCGGAAGAAGAACCCGAACACAACAATGAATGCCCACCAGCTCCATCCATCCGAAGTAGTATGTTACCAAGCTTACTTCCTCAACCCCCTTACTTACCGACAGAAGAATTGGAAAACACTGATACAAATAATACAGATCTCTCAACTCTGTTTCACATCGATAATAGCGATGACGACTCAGACAACGACGAGACCTCTTCAAATCTAAGAGATATTGCTAAAAACCTACAAGCGAATGATTCCGAACGCTCATTTTCACAATTAGAAAATGCAATAGAGAAAGTCAAATCATTAACCAACGACATAAGAGATATAAATTCTAGCTTGGATGACAGTTCAAATATTTTACAAAATTTCAACACCCAAGAATCAACTATCACTGTTCCACCTGCTCCTTTTCCTCCAAACCCTGAAAATTCTGCAAATATCATGAATCAACCACCAACCAATCAACCTACACCATTACTCCATTCGACACCTTGTGTCACTCGCGCGACACCTCATCAACCTCGTTATTCTCCTTTAGATAATTTAACTATACCTCGAGAAGAAGATGAAGAAAACTACATAAGCCAAGAAGAAGATGACATCGATACAGAACAAAGGAATAATAATGACATATCCACAACGGTAGCCACTAATGAAACTGACAACCATAATCTGTCAAAAACAATACCTGACGAACTAGAAACTTGTTAAAATAGATCAGTAGATTTTACTATTACACCTACCACCGAATCATTAACCTTTAGGAAATCAAATTATGTTCATTTTATGTCCGCTGATTGTGAACTAACCAAACTAATAGGAAAATTATTATACGAAATTAGGGCACTCGATTTAGAAGCCATTAGACAAAAACACCCATTCAAAGGTCAAATAATTGTTACACAAAAAGGAAAATATAAGACATTTCATATACTTTGCAAAACAAATCATTTTGAAAAAACCAATCTTAACGATATTAAAGTTGGTTTAGAAAATTTACGGAAAATACTACTACAGGAAAAAATTTACCAATTTAGAATTTCACGTACACATGACGAAACAGGATGTCTACCCAAAAATGAATTATTATACCTTTTAAACGAAATATTCAAGGATTGCCCATTAAAAATTACATTATGTTATGGTAACACCATTTTTGCACCAGAAACTATTAGAGAAACAATAATAAAAGAAGCCCACGACAGTTTAGTTGGTGGACACAAAGGTTGTACTAAAACCTATAAACGAATAAGAAGCAGATTTTACTGGCCGAACATGAAATCTGAAATTACAGAATACGTTAGAAAATGCCGCAATTGCCAAAGACAAAAATTAATAAGAATTAAGACAAAAATGCCTATGATAATTACAGACACTCCAATAGAGGCCTTTTCTAAAGTGGCATTAGACACCGTCGGTCCTTTACCTTTAACCCGAAATGGTAATAGACACATTTCAACTATGCAATGTTTATTAACAAAATATTGCATAGCCGTTCCAGTACCAGGCATTAAAGCAACCACCATAGCACATGCTTTTGCTACACATTTCATTGCTATATACGGATCTCCAGAGACTATTCTAACCGATCGAGGAACTAGTTTTTTAAATAAAGTATTTCGAGAGTTAGCTACGATCTTTAAAATTGATCACGTTACAACTTCTGGCTATATGGCTCAAACTAACGGGTCGATTTAAAGAAGCCATATTGTATTAACAGAATACTTAAAAAGCAATCTTGATTACTACGAAGACTGGGATACATTAACTGCGGTTTTGAGCGTTGCGAGCCTTTTCATATACATATACATCATATATATATATATATATACACAATATTTGCATGCTTAATATATTATATATCTATACTCGCACCTACGCGCATATATACATATAATAAATAGATACATATATTTTTATGATTATTAATGTATAAATATAATCGGATTGTCGTGGCCCGTAGGTCTTTTCCTGAAAGTTTTCAAATCTCCCTTCTCTACGACGATTTACGCTGTTGACCTGCGAAAATCGGAGTATCCAAGTGGATGTGCTTTTGTTCTGCACCCCCATCCAAGACAACCTTAATTCACTGATTGTTTCTCTCATGAAATTTGGAGCTGTCGATCTGCTCGATTTTAAGTTAGAAACAACTTGAAGTGAAAACTTAAATTATTCAACAAGTTGCTTTTGATCTGCAATTTGGAAAAATAGTTTAAGTTATTCCGTTTTAGTTACCTTTAAATTCGCTTTAGATCTGCGAATCTTTAATTCCCGTCACACGACTTAGTGAAATTCTCGGTTACGTCCCTCCTTCCCAGTACAATTAATTATACATTATAGTATTATTTTATTTTAAAGAGTTTGATAAATATATATAAAAGGGTTCCGTTTCAACGGTTTGAGCGAGACAAGGATCCTCCCAACCAATGATATTTAGCCGCTCAAATATCATTAAACAATTTTAATATTTTTCTTAACTATTAAAGATTAAGAACGAATTGATAAAAATAAATAAATAAATAAGAAAAAGAAAAAAATAAACGACGTTTGCGAGTTTTTGGCTTGTTGTTCGCACAACTAAACGTGGATTCGCAAACGTCACAGTTTATAAAAATATATAATGTATATAATTAAATTTTACATTATATTTAAAATATATTGAAATGGATTAAATAATAAAACAAATTGTAGATATTAAAATTATTAAGTAAAAGGAGATAATTACATAATTAATTCAAAATAAATAAATTCTATCAAGCAAAGGCAAGAGAGTATAAATAATTGTTATAAATAATATTATTATAATTGTCAATAATTTAATAAATGTAAAATAGAATATAAGAGAAGACGTTTTAATTAATTTAGCGAAAGAACTAAGGCAGAAATATACAGAAAGAATAAGGTAGACGACCTCAAGAAAAATACAAACACATGATCACATATGTATATATGAGAAGGAAGGAAAAAGGGAAACCAAGTTACAAGGATCCAGGTGGAAAAGTGGAAGAAGTGGGAAGTCGATCCCTTCTATCAAACTAATCGTATATAACGAGATGTATCGCTGCCGAAGGCAGCATTCGCCTAGAGTTCGCGGGCGACCTAACAGGTCGAACCGCGTTTGTCTATTATAATATGTTTTAAAATTTAAATGGCTCTAGCGATTTGCTCATTTCACCTTACCAAATATCACATAACCGTGTCATAAAAGGAAGCTAGTTTTGGATGATATGAAATCATTTGTTTGATTTAATGTCTTCCCAAAGTTCTTCTACTTTCCATAATCAAAGAAATAACTTGGATGATATGGAATTATTGGATTAATTTCAATTCTTCCCAAGTTATCTCGCATTCCTAAAACCGTTAATACAAAGTAAAATTGGATAATCTGGAATTATTTGATTAATTCCATGTTTTCCCAAAACTTTGTAATCATTAATTCATTATCCTAATTTATCAAAATTATTTAATTTGGAGGTTAAACTGGGATGAGAAAGAATTATTTGTTTAATTCTTTAGCTACCCCAGATTCTTCCACCTAAAACATTTATTTCGGGTTAGGCAAAAAATAAATGTATTTTTGTGTTTCGAGTTTGTATTAGGCCTGTTCAATTCTATAAGGTAAACTGCAATCGAATCATGAATCAAATTATCTGAAAAACTACCATACATTTGTGTTCAATTTTTAACTTTGATTCCTTGTAATTGACAACTGCTGTAGCTAAACTACATTGATTATTATTGTAGTGAAATGATTGCGCAGCATCCTGAGCAATAAAACCATAATTTTCAGAAAAATCTAAAGAAATTAAAAATTCACCAACAGATAATGATTCTCTCCGAGTTTGAAAATACGATGATTGTTGTTTTGAAATAAAAGAATGTGTTTTGAATTTATAGAGAAGAGAAAAGAATTTCTCAATGAAGGCTTCTTTCGTTACAGTAAGAGTCTGCAGTGTCGACCTATCAGTTGTTTGTCATGATTGGAATTTTATTTCACCAATAGCAATTTCAAAATTTAACTTTAATGGTTCAACACCGGGATAATTTGAGCATTTGTTTAAATAGCAAGTAGCCGATGGGTCCTTGCATACAACTTCTGCAATGCAGTTTTTGTAATTGTCCATTTTTTTCACTTAATACTCCTGAATTTTTTAAGCCAGCTAACATTAGTTTTATGTTTTGATGGTAAACGCAAACACATACTGAATGAGTGCCACTAGGTCCAGCTAGTACACATTAGAGAGGTCGAAATACAGCAAATTTACTAAATCCAATTCTAATATTAGGATGTGAATTTTTGAATTTCAAATACAATTCTCGAAGGTTGTACAAAATAAGCCTTTTTTGAATGAAGCTTTTTGTTCCATCTTCGTTTTTAATACATTTATTATCTTTAAATCCTGGCATTATTCTGGTGTTGTCATCATTTTCATAAAAACGTCTGATAATATCAATGATATCATTCGATATTGAAGCTGCGCTTCTTTTTTTTATCGGCAAAGAATTAGCATCATTTGTGAAGCTTTTTGACACGAGATTTGTTAGGAAACTCAGAAATTTTACGAGCACTCCAATTTTTTGGAAGTATTTGGAGTAATAATAATTTTTCATTTATAGAAATATTATCATCATTAAATTTCATTTTTAAATTGCTGATGATTTCGACGTACTCTTCCATCGAAAATTGTTTCTCCGATTTTATTTGTGCTTCAAATTTTAAACGACAAGAAGCACAAATTTTAGATTTTTCGTTTAGGAAAAGAAATCGAGTTTTTAATTCTTCTGAAACTAATCTAAGATTAGTTAAATGTTTTGTTGTATCATAGGGATTACAGCAATGGCGAATTGAAGACATTTTCAAAAGATTTGTTGCACAAGATAATTTGAAAATTTTTCACAAAGTGAAGATCTTGGACTTAATTTTTTTAGATTATATAATTTCAAGTGGTAAATATGAATTAAGGATTCATTTTGCTGTAGTAAGCATTAGCCATAAAAACGATTTAGTTGAATTTTTCGACATTTAAATTGCGTTTTAAGGCAAAAATAATGATACCATTCGAAAGCAGAGAAAAAAATCTTTCGATTTATGTCTTGGGTTTATTTTTTTGCGGTAGGGGTTAATTTGCAAATGATAGAGTACGATAGCGGCGGCCGGGCAGAATAGGAAAATGCGTAGTTCCGCGCGGTCTTTGGAATTTAATCGCTTTCGTGCCTTTTATTTCTCCAACTTGACTTTGGGGGGGATTTAAAACTTAAAACTTGCTCTTTCGATCGGTATAATTTATTTTGAAAAATAACGTGTCCCACAGTGAATAAAATCGATTTGAACTTTCAATTCACTTTTTCGACACATAAAATGCCTTTTTAAGCAAAAATAACGACACCAATCGAAAGCTGAAGAAAAAATATGTCGATTTGTGTCTTTGGTATGTTTTTTTAGGGTCAGGGGTCAATGCGTGAGCGAGTTGAACAGAGTGTTTTTTGCGTGAAAAAGGCTCCGCGCGCGTCGGGTGGCGACTCTTTCTTCGACGCTACCATATTTATTATATTAGCGGCTGACCAGAGAAGCTGACTATAGTCTCCTATCTTCAGTATCCTCTCCAGGCGTTCCACTGCCCGCCATCTGTGGACGTGCTCAGTAACAAGGAATAGTGCTCTGACCTCCGAAGGAAGGTACCCGGTCTATCTAGTATCTATTGCTATAGATATTATTATTGTTAGTACACATGAGATATACTATAAAGATATAGTGCACATTTTTATTCCTAATAAACTGTTTATATTTTAATTAACATAATTAAAGTTTTCATCGAGAAACATTACAGTTTAGGACTAACAAACTTTTTTGGCATATTTCTTCCCCTGTACAAATACTTTTATGTAATAATTTTTTTAATTTTATATATTTTGAAGAAATGAAAATCGCGTGATGCTCTTTGAGGCATGTTAATTTCTTTCTTTATTTGTACTTAAAAACTAAGTGTAAAATAAAAGACTATAAATAATTGCAAAATAAGATTAAGCGCATTCAATGAGTCAATTACTATATTAAACAATTAAATAATTTGAAAAAAAATTTGCATAACACGAGGGAGCGTTAGCGTCCGAGTGATTTTAGTTAGTTTACAATAAAAATATTTATAAAGTAACGTTATATGTCTGCCAATTATGGCATGACGTCATATGCTTCGTAATCTATAATAATCGAGTATAAACGAATTCTACATTCTAGCAAATAATTCATTTTCAAACTTTTAAAGCTTCACTGTTCTTTAGATTACGTAAAATCGGATACATTGTTAGGTGACTCAATGCATCCAAGTACCTCTGTACTCGCTGAAATTGTAAAGCCAAATATCCCTGTGAAAAATGGTGTTATACATCTTATCCAGAATCCTCTTATGATAATTGATACAACTGTACAGGAATTTGTTCAGGTGAGTAACACTAATTTTATCTTTCATATTAAAATAATTAAATCTTCTAACAAACGATAACAAAGGAATTAATAAGGTAATTGTTTTATAAGAAAATTGCTTTATAATTTTCATAAATGCAAAGAATAGGTTTGTACCTAGACACAGTATACGTAATGTAAAAGATAAATCAGTAAATCATCTACATTATTTTGAACACAATTTTCGAATAGCATAACAATTTGTTATTAAACAGGTCTATAGGTACAACTGTGAGCGATGACTATAAAATACACACATAAATGGTGTATAGAAAAAAAATTGCCAACTATTTTTTCAAATAAAATATTTTTAAAAAATGTTAGTAATTTTTCATTCTTGAAGGGATACCAACTTTTATTGTGACTTCGAGTTTAACCACAAATTTTATTTTTAGTTGGTTTCCTATACACATTAGCTACTTCTTCAAGATTAGTATTCAATAGAACGTAAACTTCTGCGTTTAAAAAACTGCTCTTTTCATAGTAGAGTTTATACTTAACGGTCACTCTAAGTTTGGTAGTAAGATTGCTGATTTCATTTTAGGAGGTCAATAGCTAAAAAGCAAAGTGATATAACTTTGCTTACTCAGACTTACTTCAGAAAGACCATTTTTAATACAGTATATATAAAATAATATTTTTCGAAATATTGTTCGATACATGTGTGAAAGGTGATTTTCAACTTAGACGAGTATCACCCTTACTTCACCTACGCGATACAAATCTCACTCTTTTAAAAATCAACTTTTTCAGGCTAGTATCAAAAAGTACTATTTCATCCAAACGATTTATTGATACAACTAATCCATTTTTGACTTTTTATAAAGTATTAACTGCAGTAATAAATGAGATATATTTCCTTTTGTCAAAAGAAAGTCAGAAACTTTATTTTCAGGTCGAACAATACATAAAATTGTAATAATCTTGAGTACCATCATTGGTATCAGAGCAGCTTGAATAGCGCATCAGGTGATTTCTCATGTCAAAGAGGTGACGAGAATTAGAGAAGATGTTCCCAAGTTTTATAAGAAAAAGGTATTAGTAAAGAAAAAGATTTATTTTCTTCTCTGATAGTTGTGGTGTGGTCATTTCACTAGTTGTTACCTGAAACAAGAATAAATATCGTGATTGATAATTAATTAATAATAAATATTTTTTATCATAAAAGTATACTTATTTTTATTTTATATGAGATGATGTATACAGGGAGAACGTTGTTGGTTGATAGCGTGTCCATGGAGTCTCTCGGCGACTGTTACTTCATGGCACGCTGTACCTGAAATTAGAAAATTATGTTAACATTACTTAATATTAATTAATATAGTAGCTAGTAGCGGCAGATCATAGCTAGGAATTATATAAATTATTAAAGGAAGTAAATGTATGAGTTAAGGGAAGTGTTACAAATGTCATAAAGGTTCGGTTGTTCGTATGTGTGTATATGTGTGCATGTGTATATGCGTTGTAACGCTGCACTGGGGATTAGGGTGCAGGTTAATGATTGATCTCTAAAGATTTATTTAAAAGATTTATTAAACTACTTAACAATAGGTGTACCGGGTGGGCGCCAGTCGCGTTTACGCGACGAAAAAAAGAACGGGACAATTCGCGGCTGTCATCACGTCGGCGATTTATTTCGTTTCGCTAACCGTGTTCGCTGTAGGGAACGGGGAGGGGAAGGAGGAGACCAGGATCTCGCACACACGTAGTTCGGTACACGGCGGTACCGTCAGCAAAGAGAGGTAATTACCACCAACCTTTACCGGAGAATTCGGAACACTTGGTTGGGAAACTGCTACTCTCTCTCTCTCTCGCACTCTATGCTCACTCGTAATTGCCCGGTTCGCTCGCTGCTTAATTCGATCTCATCGGATCGACCGTCCGTGGAGCTTTGCTGTCGGCGTGCTCAAGAGCCGCGATCGTACCCCGCGCTTGCGCAGTACGTACTTGTATGCGGTACATCAATCTCGCATCGAGCGAGCGAGTCGATTACCGCTGTATTCAGGCTGTAGCGGTGCACATGTGCTGTAAGTGTATATTGACCTGGTGCAGTTCATGTCTCGGAGATGCTGTATACTTCTTCCTAGGTAACTATTACCTCGTTCCTTCTTGCGTTATTCACTAAATTGTACGGTGTGAGTTTCAGGTACGAACTCACCCGCCGCCGCATCGCAAAACACGAAGTTTTCCAAAAACGAAAATTTCAAGATCTTTAAATCTTTAAAACACTTTATTCAAATCAAATTTAAACTTATGACGCAATTTATTTCAATTTTTTTATCTCACATTATATTATAATCAAAACAATCAAAATTACAAAATAATTAGAATAAGATGTAAAGTATATTAAAAATTGTTTTAATAATCAAAATTCTTGGGTTTTTTATGTTTGATTCTATAATACACAAGGTCAAAACTTGTATGTATGAAGTCCTATGAACACTTAGTCGGTATAGCGATGGGCTCGTAACGCAATTGCGAAATTTATTTTAGAAGTGCATTGTTAACCTTTAGCGGACGGCATGAGGTCTATGCGGACCATGCTCATGATAGACTTTTTACCTTTGTTACTTTTGAGATATGAAACATCATATTCAATCAATTTCTATAGAAAAGCAATCCAAATAAAAACCCAAAATCTTGTCCTTTAAAGAATAATAAAATCAGGTACAAGAGCATAAAAAGAGCGACGTTAAATTTATAAACTGCGACGTGGTATTTATGTACCCATATTAAAATTAATAACGCAAGTTATTCATATACGTGAACTGCGTTGTCCAATATCGCACACACTATTTATTTGATAGGTTTAATGTTATACTTATTTCGATTAAATGAACATAAAGGCCATTCAGGCCGCGTGCTGCGACAATAATATTTCGCGCGGGCAGAAACACTTGGAATTCTACCGATTCGAGGAACACGCCTGCGGTAGACTATCTTCTCGATGTCCGCTGCTCGGGCACCGGTGTACCCGAACACACTCCCGAAGTCTCACACACTCATACACTCCGGGGTGGGGGACACATGCGGTAATATAGATCAAACTTACCGGGATGCGCCCAGTGGATGGCCCAGCCGATCCGTGTCCCAAAGGCCTCCTGGGCAATGGAGGACCGATGTCGGCTATGCTGGTGACTAGGCGGCCCAATGCCGCGGCGAGTACTTCGCGACGCGCGTTAGCACTCGCGCACAACCCCGTCCTTCACTCACACTATTTCACTCGTGCAGTCACACGCGACCGCACGAGGATAATCCGGATGTCGTCGGCCTACACGCCTCACGCGGCTATGCTCGGTCTTATACACGAATACTATATATGTCAGCACCGGTAAAGTTCATCCGTCTCGAGCAATTGCCTAATTTCCCGAAAAAGGGATGAGAAAGGGGAAACTCACACATACACTCTCGCGCTCTCATTCCTAAGTATTATTGCGCGTGTAATTGTCCATTTGAGTTAAAATAAACAAGTGTCGTCGGTTGGCCTTGACATACCAAAGGCTCCGACGACTTACAATTATTATGAATTTAAATACTTCAATTGCCGCGAATAGATTGTGTGACGATTTCCGTCACAAAGCCCCCCCCTAGACTCTACTTCCCTCGGGAAGGCCGAGCCGAATGAAGGCATAATCTATTTATGGCCGCGTGCTGTTCCCTCCTCTCTTCGATCACTGACGGGAAGGCATGAGGTCCTTGAGGATGCAGACCACCTCCTGCCCTACGTCTCGTGCTATATCAGCTGGGAGGTTGACTCCGGCCTCCAGCATCATGCGATATTCCCTAATAATGTCCGTCTCGTTGCTGGATTGTGGGCCTTGTGCTGTCGTCTCAGTTGAGGAAGCCGGTACTTCCGAAGACGTACGGGGTTTAGACACATTTCCCGATTTTGGCGTCGGGTGACGAGATGGCCCAGCCATGCTCGTAGCGTCAACTACCATCGGGGTGGGCCGATGCAAGTCGCTAGGCCGAGCCTTCTGCAACTGCTTCCCACGAGGTTGGGCACGTGGCCTGGATGGCCTTTATGTTCATTAAATCGAAATAAATATCACTTTCATTTTTATTTTAACTATTGTGTAATTATTGTGTGTCCCCGCTCCCGCAGACACATTTATCTTTAAATTTATTCGTGTTGAGGCAAGGAGGATCGCCCGAATCCTCCACACCGTGCGTCCCAGCGAACTCGTGTTCCCAGCGATAGCCCGCAGTTCGTGATAATTAATAAATAAATAGTGTGCGCGGTATTGGGAAACGCGGCCCACGTACATTAATAACTTGCATTATTAATTTTAATACAGGTACGCAAATACCACGTCACAAAACAGAGAAACTTGTATATGTGTATAATATATAATATCGGTCTCTCCGAACTAAATGCTTTACTTTAGAATAAAGCAGGCCTATTTTACTCTTTGGCCACTATGGTTGGTGGAACTTCCCAGATTGCGGCCTTTTAAAACAATTAAAGGCGTTTTGTCCTTAATCTCCCGCTTGGACTCCTCAGTAAGGAACTGGAAATCTTACCTTAGACGCCTGTCGCAAGATGAACCGCGACGCCAGCAAGATGTTCTCTCCAACGAGTGTAAATCAATATATCAATCTGGATATCTATTCACTCGCGACAACGAATATTAACCCCATAAAGAAAAAACACTGGTTGATAGTATTTTAATACGGGATCTAAGGATAGATCTTGAAAAATGTGATCTTTTGAGCGGTGTTAGATCAAAATCAATAGTCGCGTGGTCGCCTTTTTTTGATAATTAATTTATTTTTATATTTCCGGGTGTCCTATTTCTTAGAGATTTTAAAATTACGAATTGTTACCTGGGTAGATAAGTTCTAAAGATTATTTTGAACAAAAGTTGTATGTAATGTTTTTTAAAAAAAAATAGATTTTGAGATAAATGGCTATGAAAATAGCAATGTTTCTTAATACTGAAACAAGGCTAACTAATAAAAGCACACGAAAACCCCGATTACTGGTAGAGTAAGATGATACTATGATCTATGATCAATAGAATGAGAATGTCGAGGATTCGTTTTCAGAACCACACCAGATTTCTTCGATATTCCATCTCCCTCAATCTCATAACATCTCTATCTTTTCTCTCTCTCTCTCTGGTTACCAGCGAGGGATCCGGCAATATTATAATTTTTCAACCCTTCCCTATCCGTCACAGATGTAATAAAGCTACCCGTATTTACCCCACTATAGATAAAAATGACAACTAATTTGCATAATTTATCATTGTCTCAACTGGTATTTCGACTTTCCGTATTTGTGGTAATTACTATCATATAACGTAATATGTCTATATAATTACCTATACGGAAGTCCCATATCTAATAAAGTCATCTATTAATTAGCCCAATAGATCACTATATCAATGCCTTGGAAAAGAATTTACCTTGTCAAGGAATCCCTTGGAAAAGGATTCACCTTGTCAAGGTTATTTAAGGTATACAAGTAAATGAAAACATAGGTTTTATTACATAAACTATTTGTAAAGCATATAAGAGAGTAGACAATGGTCAAAGGAAAAATTTTTTATATCGATTTTTGGTGAACAAACCAAGTACTTATTTAATTGGCGACGATTCGATGGAAGTCCTCCATCCTCATGAGGATATACCTTTATTAAATCAATTATTTATTTACAACATTCTACACTTATCTATTTAAATAAAATTTTGAATACATTGAAACAGTTTGACCGCCGCGCGGATGTTTATTTTATTATCGCGGCTGCTCAGTGGTACGGTTAAACTTACCGAATTCAAATAAACGTATTTTTCCCGCGTTGCGACGACGGTTATCTGTCCGCTCTACCAAATCTGTTAAGTGTTAGTCTGAAACTGAGGTCCGGTTTTAGATAACAATCAGGTAAAAATCAAATCTGAAATTGATCGCGAAACAGGTGTATCACGTCGAGCACTTGTCAATCAGAAATATACGAGCTCTTAGGATCACGGAAGGAATCGTACGTGGATTAAAACTCAATTACTCAAACACAGATTTGAATTTGTATTATTAAAAATAAATTTATTCAAATAAGTATAAAAGAATAAATAATAGACAGAATATTTATATATCGTCGAGGTCTAGGCTTTAAATTACAAGTCGGTAAACAGCCGACATGTAGAGATTGATTGATTGAAAAGCATTTATTAATGCCTAGGTTTAGTTTAACCTTAAGGCAATGAATATAATAATTACATATTAGATGTAAATACAACTAAAGAGAGAAAAAATAACAATAATAGTACGCTGTTAACAAAAATAAAAAGCGATAATTAACTGAATGAATAAGATAATTTGACAAATAAGTGTAATAACTAAATGACAATATACTTAATCTAATTCGGCGCTCTTATCAACTAAATAACTATACAATCTACTTTTAAAAATAATTAAAGTTTTACTCAAACGCAGTTCTGGGGGTAATGAGTCCCAAAAGTCCATAGCTAGAATAGTAAAGGAATTTTGATATGTACTAGTAATGGCTTGGGGGCGTTCAAAGCTTGAATGAATTCCACGAGCTGATCGGCGTACCTCAGTACTAGGCGATGGTAATAAAGCTAAAATATATTCTGGTTTCTTAGTAGTAAGGACCTGGTACGTAAGTAAACCGAGAAAATATAACCGGCGCACATTCACAGGTAACCAATGAAGTTTATTATAAAAAGGCTTAAGTCTTGTATCCTTTTTTAATCTAAAAATATATCGTACGCAGATATTAGGTAGTCGCTGAAGTTTTAAATTTAAATAATCAGGCAGGTCATTGTAAACTACACAAACATAATCGAAATGAGGAAGGATAAGTGATGTTACTAGTTTTTTCCTCATTTCATAAGAGAAGAAATTTCCTTGATTTCGTAGCTTATGTAAGACACCATGAACTCGTGAAGTAATACCCGCTACGTGAGAATTCCATTGCAAATTTTCATTCGTTATAAGACCTAAATTTCGTGCTGAATTTACTAACGGAATTTCATGGTTATCTATTATGATGGGATGTAGCTGATTTCTATCGATAAACCTTAATTGTTGCACCGATCCTATAAGGAGGGCTTTAGTTTTAGCATAGTTAAGCTTAAGACCGTGGGTTTGAGCCCATTTGGCAACTAGTTCACCATCTTCAATTAACTTGTCGATTGCAGCACCACTATCACCAGGCCTAGCATGGATATATAACTGAAAATCATCAGCAAACAACATACCATTGGTGTATTGCAAGACATAAATTAGAGAATTAATAAAAATTAAAAATATAATAGGACCAGGAATTGAACCTTGAGGGACTCCAGATAAAGTTTCAACAAACTCTGAAGTAATGTTATCCGGTCCTATAACTGCTTGGGAACGGCCAGTGAGATAATAAAAGAGCCATTCAATCACTTCATCAGCAAAATTGAGATGCTTTAACAGTTTCAGAAGTTGAACATGATTGATTGTATCAAATGCTTTACTGAAGTCAAATAAAATTAGAAACATGCAGTTTGAGTACTATAAGAACTGCGAAACCCTGATTGAAAGACTGATAAAATGTTATTATGTTCAAGATGTGACGTTATTTGTTGTGTAATCAATCGATCAAAAACCTTAGCAAAATGTGGGAGATTAGCAATCGGACGAGTATCGGAAGGCGTTAATGGTTTAGATATTTTACTGAGCGGAATAATTGCTGCACGTTTCCATAATGCAGAATATTGTTTGGTCGACAATGATAAATTGAATAAGGTTGTTAAATATGGTACAATTTCAGTATAAACCTCTTTAAAATATCCCAAAGATAAGCCATCTAAACTGTAACTTTTGGCCTTAGGAAGACATGCTAGTATGGCAAACTCGACCTGTTTTGAAGTAATAGTTGAAAATTGAAAACGCGGATAATTATGGGTGGAAGATGAATTAAGAATATCTCTTAGTTGGGTAATAGAGCATCTCGAATGCTGACAACTCACTGCAGTGTAGTGATGGATGAGTTCATCAACAGAAAAGAATTTGATAGGGGAGTTATATGAATCCTTCACAATGCCCAACCTTTTCAAAAGTCGCCAACAATGGGACTGATCAGTAGTTCCTAATAAAGCTTTTTCATAATAAGAGTCACGAGTAGCTTTCAAATCACGCTTCAGTTCCGTACGAATAGATTTGTATTGGGATAAAATCACCGGATTACGCCTACGCTTATATAATTTATATAAACGATCGCGATCTTTACAACGGTGTTTAAGTTCAGGTGTTAGCCAAGGAGCTGGACGCTGACGTACGTGCTTAGTAATCGTTGGGGCGTATTAATCCAGGTTAGAAATAAGAACATTACGTAAAGAATCGAGATACAAATCCACTGTCGTGTGTTCATTAGGAGTTTCTAATGTAGTTGACAAAGCAGTAGTAATTGATGATGTAAAAAGAGCAACAGGTAAGTTTTTAAAGTCACGGAAAGTAGCTGATTTATATTTAGGTACTTGAATATTTAGCTTATAATCTATGTAGATAAAATCATGACCATTAATAAAAGGGCTTAGGGATTGTTTTGTGGAAATGATCTTCTCACCTGAATCAACGAAAATCACATCCAACCAAGTGTTGGAGTCAACTCTATGGTGAGTTGCTTCAAAAGGTACAAGATAAAATGAATTTTCTACAATTAAATCTTTGAAATGCTTACTATAGTAGTCATCACTTAGTAGGTTAGAGTTAAAATCACCTGCTACAATAACATTGCTGTAAAGGTGAACGCGGTCTTGAAGTGCACCAAAAAATTAACTTAAAACATGACCCTTAGGTTGTCTATAACACGCAGCAAATAAGATTTTAATATTACTTAAAGCAAGTTCCAATAATAAATATTCAGTCTCATTAAGATTGCAGATTTGCGGTGAATCAACTACTTTGAAAGTAATACTATTTCGTATGTAACATGCAACACCACCACCTTGTATGTACACACGCTTACCAGTCGTTGAAAGTAGACCTCTATCGTTTCGTACTAAGGAATAATTAGGTATAATATAGGTAGAATCTGGTCGATTTGGAGTTAACCATGATTCAGAGATCGACAAAACATCTATGTTTTTGGTGACTAAAAAAGATTCAATTTCTACCAAATGATCCATTATTGAGTTGGCGTTTATTTAAGCTATTCGTAACTTAGAATCATATAAAGTAGATTGTCTATAATTTAAAAGTGGAGAGAGTCATAAAAGCTTGTCTAAATCCGAAGCAGTTACAATTTGCACACGATCAGACTTATCATCTTTATGAACAAAAATTTTCCCTTCACGCGACCAAATATACTTATAGTTAAGTGGCTCAAGTTTGCTCTTAGTAAGTAAGCGCAATTCATGGATAGGGGCAGGCAACATTTCATACATGTTTAATACTTTATCAGAGAGCTCACCCGAATTTTCAACAAGTTGACAATATTTAATAACGCCAAATTTTTGCTTAGTTTCTAATATAAAATTTCGAACATCTGCTGATTTAAATCTAATTATAAAAGATTTAGTGGGTAAGATCTGAGCCGATGAACTTGTAGCAGGAGCAAGATTTCCAGCAACTGGTGAAAAAGGGCGTACATCAAGAATATCAGAACATAAATGTTCAAGTTTAAGCAAAGATAAAATTGGCTTTGCAAAATCATTGATTGAAATTTGGCAAGCCAATGGGACACCCGTGACTCTAAGTTGGGTATTAGATGACGCATTAGCATATAATTCCTTAAGTTGCTGGACTTCAGTACGTAACGCCAAATTCTCATTCTCCAAAGCAAATATACGATTATTTAATGTTTCAAAATTAATATAAAGTTTTTCAAGCTTTTCTTTAATAAGATTTGAATCGGCTTTAGAACTATTAAACAAAAAAGCTGTCTGCTGAGATTGAGATAAGGATTCCCAATTGCTTGGCAAATTTATATTATCCAAGTAATTAATGGCAGAAGGACCAATAATTGAGCTATCAAGAGCGGAATTAGATGTATTATTTAAGTCACGCCCAGCGTCAAAAGTGGAATGGCGAGCAGTTATTGATAACGAAGATGTGACATAACCATTAATATTACTTAAATACTGTGACCTTAATATAGGCTCACTTAAATTCCCGTTACAACATATATCCGTAGACTTACTTTTTAAAAATTGTTTAACGCAACCTGGATGAAAAAGTTTATCGCATAAATTACACACTCTAACAAAAGTTGAAATGTTTTTCGAACATCTAAAACATTTAACAACGCTCGTTTTAGAACGATCGCACATTAAAGGTCACTCGCTGTGACGAAACGATAATTATAAAATACAATAAAATTAAATAATAGAGTGTGCAAAAATAATAATGTATATATGTGTATACATAAATATACAACCATACACATACGTTCATATACACACAAAAATATATCGGCGTGCTAGCAGTAACTAAATATATAATAATATAAGTAAAAATCCTAATCAATAATATACTAACAATTTATAAAATAAATTAAAATTAAAATGTAACGAGGTTCATGTGGTAGGGTCACGTTAAACAGTGTAGTCAGTATAATACAATATTATACTCGCAAATCGTACAAGTGGCACCATCTAACGGACAATCTAAAGAGAGAGAGAGAGAGTGAGAGGGAAAATATCGCAACTAAAATAAGATACACAGCCAACGTGACTGGTATAGCGCAATAAAAGTATCAAATAATTAGCGAATAAAACACGATCGCGTGAAGTGGTACCACTTACTTTATTACCTGCTGTAATCGTTGGTAAACAACAACCAGCCGACCGGTCGCTCTCTCTCTCTCTCTCTCTTTCTCTCTCTCTATCTCTCGCTACAGTGTTTGACGAATTGTCCGTTCGCTTGTGCACCAAAGTTGTATGGCTGCAGGTCGATTCACGGTGTTGCACCACTCACTGCAAATGCAGGGTCGGCCTACAGTCGAAATACACACGCGAGAACCACGGTAAAACACAACGCGGCGAAGCTGAACACGGGACGCGGGGGGATCACACCTGTTGCGTGTCAAGACGGCTATATCTATCCCGAGCGCGCGCGAATCTCCCCCTCACCTACATATTCAGGTGCGCGCGCGAAGCCAATCTCGCCTGTGTAGCCACGACGAACCGAGCCGAGACGAATCTCGCCGGCCCGAGGCGATGCGAACATTACGATACTGTTCGCTCGTGTTGCTCGAATTCGTCAAACGGTAAGGTAAACAATACCTTACCGTTAAAACATATAGATATATTTACTATTTGGTCAACTATTGCACATATTTGGCATTAGGTATAATTTCCGTAGTATCTCTAATGTGCCGCTCTATAATAAAAAACAAAAGCAGTAGCAAAACAAATATTTTCACGTTAAATTTGGAAGATTGAGGTTATGTTCATTAATATACGTATCCTCTCTGAATTCTCCATATATAACATAATAGTTTATTTTTAATAAATATATAAATAAATAAATAATTTAATACAACACATATAACACTAATTAACTAAAAAGCAGTCAATAATAAAAATTCTTAATAAAAACAAAATTTGCTAGTCATATCACAGACGGTACGTCATTATACGTCAGTATCATTTCACATTGACAGTACAGATGACAAACATGTCAAGGCAATTTGAATATTACTTTTCGTGTTATATTTAAAACCAATAAATAAAATTTATAATTTCAGTCAATAAAATTAAAAAAAAATTTTTTTTAATTTTAAAAAAATTTTACAATTTTTGTCAATATTTATAAAAATTCGATGAAACCTAGATTTGTGTAAATTGTCCTAGATTGTCTTAAATTTTTAAGTTCAATTTACATTTACTATTTATAAATTTGTAACTCCCCGTCAATTGTCGTTAAAAATTCTTAAAAAATAATAGTTTAGTCGATATTTATTGTAATTTTTTTTTCTTCCATTTATTACTTGGACATTAAATTTTTGAGTTTAATAAAATTCAAATTTTCGCGCGATATTTATCAAATAATTTGGTTGGTAGTAAGTGATAACCATCTGTAGATAATTAGCTTACGTTTTAAAGATTATATTCAAAGAAGAAATAAACTATTACAATTTAGATCGCAATTTGACTTGGTTAATAATGCCATTGTAAAATTGGCTAAGGTTTTTTGTGTCATCTTTAACATTAATCGCATTTTTTTCCAATTTAGTAGGCAATATTGTTAGAGTGAAGGAATTAGGGATTAAGAATTTCATAAAAACTAGCCAAAATACTCGCTTCGCTCGCAGTTAAATAGTATTGTTAACATAATAATTCTTTACCATCAAATTACATGTAATGTAATATTCAAAAAATTACTTTTTAAAAATTATTTAGTAAAATAATTTATAGTACTAGTAATTAAATAAATATTACAATTATATAATTTGTTGGGATAATTTCGTAATAATTAATAGAAGAATGATCATTTTTACTATTTATATCATTAACAATGTTTGTTATTCCCAATAATTAATTCTAATATCATTATTTACATTAATACCTGATAAACTTTATATAATTCATAATAGATCGATTCATATTAATAAATTATTAATTATAACATTCCAATTAGAATTTAAAATACCATATGTACTAGGATGACAAATATTAGATGTTCAAATAGAAATAATGATTTGTTTTTACAATTTTTGATATATTGTTTACTTATATATATATATATATATCCCCATTAAAAATTCTCACTGTAGATCTCAGATCATATCCCAGGTAAGATATCATACCAAAAACTCATTTCAGCAATTTTTCGTTCATTACACGTTTTAAACCTTCTTATGTCGAATGATAACTTATTTAAGTGGGTATCATACTCAATTACAAATACAAATTTCGCACCAGAAAATAGCAGAAGAAAAAACAACTAATTTACTTATAACAATTAGTAAAAACAAATTTACGCAAAAACAGGAGTTAGTTACCCTCCGTTATGTAATTATCTATCATTTAACAAGCTTCAAGTTATTATAACAACATGTCGCCGAGAAAACCTTGAAAAATGCAATATTCTTATAATTTCTTGTATGAAAAATAAAATTCAACTCTTCAGACATTTTCGAAATTTCACTTAAAACAGCTTCAGCCCGGATTTGAACCGGGACCTAGCTCTTACTCTCGCACTCTATTACTCTAACTTTCGTTTTCTCTCTCTGTCTCATTCTCTCTCTCTCATTCTCTCTATCTGTCTCACTCTCTCTCTCTCTCTCTCTCTCTCTGTGTCTGGTGAGTACAACTTGTCTTGTTTACTGCTCCGTATTACTCCGTAGTTTGTACTCACACAGTTGCTCCAAGTTTATTTTATCGCATAAGAAAGGGACGTAAACTGCCTGCAGCGTCTATCTAGATATTGGGTGGTTCATTGCTGCAGCCAGTTGTTCCGATATTTGCAATTTCTTTTCGGCAAATTTTTGGAGGTTATCCACGAGAATAAGGGACGACTCGTCGCGCAGGCCAGCGAAAGCAGTGCTCCCAACATCAGAACAGCTTTTCGCACGTTATTCGACCTTTGTCGACGGACGCCAAACGGACATCATGGCAACAATGCGCGGCTGCTTCGTGTGTGGCGCGAGGCTCACGAGAAAGGATTACACGGAGGTTTGTCCGCAATGTAACAAGATAACGCACGCGCACTGTTCTGACGTCGCGCCGGGCACCTCCGAGCGCCGCTGTTGCGCGCTGGCTCATACTAAAGCGCTAGTCGCGGCATCAACTGATGCGAGGGCGCCACCGCCTGGGTTGCCGCGACAGTCGACGGAGACCTGCGCTACCGAGCTAGCGGCCACACCCACTCCGTCTCCTTCCAGCGCGAAGCGCGTAGCCTCGCCCCCGTCGCCATCATCGTCGCAGGTTGCCAAGCAACCTCGCGGCGCCGCGCCCACCGAGAGCTGCTCCGACCTACCCGCGCGGACGACCGGTGCCGCAGATATGGCGGTTCTATTCGCCGAGTTCGCGAGCCGCTTAGAATTAAAACTCGAGAATTCGGTGTCGCGCATTGAGTCCTCGGTACAGGGGCTGGCCGGCGAGATTCGCGAGTTGGGATCGCGGGTTGCGATGATAGAGGCGTCGACCGAGGAGCGATTAAACGGTGTGTCGGGCCGCCTGGAGGCCCTTGAAACCGCTAATGAGGAGATTCGCGGCCAGATAAATGGTTTACGGGACTCGAATTTGGGGACTACTGCACCTCATATCAATGACGCATGCGAGATCCTCATTCGCGGTATTCCGGCAAATCTCACTCTTACTGAGGGGGAAACTCTCCAGAGAATTTTCGTCGCTCTCAATCTTCCCAGGATTTCGTCCCAGGTCATCGAGACTCGTCCTTGGCTCGTTCGCGACGGACCTTCGACCTCTGCCAACACGGCAAACAACCTTAATAATAAAAAAGGAATCGTCGTCCGATTTTCATGTTGGGCCTCCCGAACTACACACTACATAGGTTGGATCGTGTTGGAAAAGAGGGGGGGGGGGGGGGTGTGGCGGCCTACATCAGGAGTAATCTTGAGGTTAGGCTTGTAGCTCACTCTGACCCTGTCTTTTCCAATTCCACAGAGTATATGATTTTTCAAATCTACAGCCAAACTAGCTCATTACTTTTTTGTGTGGTTTACAGGAGGCCCTCAGCGACCTATCCATCGAATTTCTTTGATTCGGTAACTCATTTCTTGCACACCTGTGATCAGGTTGTCATTACTGGGGATTTTAACGTTAACATGTGCAAGAAAGATGGGTCGTCAACCATGCTGGAATCATATCTCGAATCATTGAACCTATTCCTAGTTAAATCCGATCCTACTCACCATACTCATACCTCAACCACTTCATCTCATACATGGCTTGATTTGTTTATCGTACGCAACCCTCCGCCTGTCTTCAATTACTTTAAATCTCCGGTGCCCTTTGCAGCAGGTCATGACTTCATTGTTTTGGAACTCGAATTTTCTAAACCACCACCTGTTGCAAAGAGGGTATGGTCGCGCAATATTACCCGGATTGATCTGACGGAGGCTGCTGCGATATTCTCGGCTGCTTTTGACCGTGCTTCATCTCCTCATATCACATATACTGCTTCATTTTCCCCGTCTACATCTCTCGCCTCACCTAACTCGCCTGGCCACACTCTCTCTTCACAGCTTTCCTCCGCCCTCTCACCGTCCCCCTCTCCTACTCTCCTCAACAACCTCCTTCCCAACCTCGATTCGTCTATTCTCCATACTTTCGACTCCCTTGCACCGGCAAGACTCATCACTATCCGAAACTCCACCAAACCCTGGATCACTCCATCTATTAGACATTCAATCAAAACTCGAAACTTGGCTTTTAAGAGGTACTTATCCACGGGCCTGAGCTCAGACTACCAGATCTATAAAGATCTTCGGAGATTAGTCAAGAACTCCATAGACTCATGCAAGTTTTCGTATTACAACAACAAAATCAACGCGGCATCTGACGCTTCGGGTTTATGGAGAGAGCTCAGGAACATGGGTATAGCGACTAAATCATCTCGGTCACCCCTTACCATGTTTTCATTAGATCAGTTGAACACTCACTACGCATCCATCTCTCACTCACCTACTCGCCTAGATCTTGCTCATTTTCAGTCACTTATCTCATCCTCTAGTATCTTGCCTCCCTTCTACCCCTCCACGTCCTTCCACTTTGTTCCTATCACTCCATACAGGATCCTATCTACCATCTCCAGGGCTTCATCAAAGGCTATAGGCGTTGATGGAGTCTCTGTTCCTATGCTGAAATACTTAGCACCTCAGATTGCACCCCACCTTGCTGAGTTATTCAACTCCTACCTATCAACCGGATCTTTTCCGGAGCCTTGGAAGAAATCTCTCCTTTTTCCTTTGGCCAAGTCGAGCAGGATGATCACGCCGTCTGATACTAGGCCCATCGCTAGGCTCTGCGAAATCTCCAAGATTCTCGAGAAAATTGTGTATGAGCAATTAATGGAATATTTAAATAATAATAATTTACTCATGGAGAGACAAGCGGGCTTTCGGCGGGGGCACAGTACCCAGACGGCCCTAATTGGCGTACTCGATGATATCAGGAGAGCGATAGATAAGCGTATGATCACTGTCCTCATCCTGTTCGACTTCTCTAAGGCGTTTGATTCGGTTCCACACGATGTCTTATTGCGTAAACTGCGATCTTTGGGATGTTCCGACACGGTCATGTCCTGGTTTTTCCACTACCTCGTGGGCCGTTCCCAGGCAGTGGTAGATGAATTAGGTACTAGTTCAGCCTGGCTTGACACATCTAGGGGGGTTCCTCAGGGAAGTGTCCTTGGCCCACTTCTTTTCTCTATTTTTATTAATGACCTGCCGAGGGTCTTAAAGCACTCAAATCACATGATTTTCGCGGACGACACCCAGATCTATCACTCATTCCCTCCTGCTGATCTCGCCCTAGGAGTCCAAAGAATCTCAGAAGACGCAAATGCAGTAGATAACTGGGCGAGATCAAACGGATTGAGTTTGAACGTGAACAAAACTAAAGTGTTGATTTTGGGTAGTCAGACTTTTATCTCGCGCATTGACTTAGACTCGGCCCCTAAAATCATGATCGGTGACAGCTCCCTTGAGTATGCTTTAGAGGTCAAATCACTGGGCGTTTGGATTACCCCCACCCTGGATTGGTCAACGTGCCCTCTCGCGGCAAAATAGGAAACATCTTATAGAGTCACTTGTCTTCCCGCACTTCGACTACGCCTGTGCGGTCTTTCACGATCTAGACGCCACTAAAAACCTTAAACTTCAACGTTTATTAAACGCTTGCGTTCGATTTGTGTGGGGAAGCATACCCTGGAGGGGGCACGTAACGCCCTACCGCCTCAAACTTGGTTGGTTATCGGTCGAGCTCAGGAGATCCCTCTTCATCGGCTGTAGTGCCTACAATATTATCTCCCATAAATCCCCATCCTATATTGCTTGTCACTTTACCCCTCGCGACGCTTCCTTTACTTCCCGAACTTCCTCTCGTCACCCACCCCTTTCCCTCTTTTACCTCCCTCCTAGGACCGAAACCTTTAACAATTCTTACGTAATTACAGCTTCTCGCCTTATAAACAGTCTTCCTTTTACCAACTTCGACCCGCTCCTCTTCCCTTCCTTTAAATCCTCACTGGCACTACATCTCTCTGAGCTCGATCGACGTGCGTGGGAATCGAGAGTAATGGACGAGGGTTTAGAGTGCCCTCCTGTGCCCGATCTTTAGTCTGTTCTAGTCACGATTATTATTGTACTGCGGCTTTCATGTCCTATTTATTTATTTATTCTTTGTGTTTCTTTTTACCTTTGCGTGCGCCGTTATTTACTTATTTATTTATTTATTGTTTTATGCGTCTGTACTTGCGTTTTATATTTATTTATTTATTTTATGTTACGCTGCGATTTTACTCTTAACGACGACCTATTTGTTTTTACTTAATTTGTTTTTACTCAATTTTATTTCATTTTATCTTATTTTATTTTATTTTATTTTGTAATCTTGTTATATTTTATATTATATTTGCCGGTTTTATTTTATTTTTGTTATGTAATATTGATAGTTTGTTATTTTATTTTATTATTGTTATCACATTTTTTACATTATTTATATTTATATTTATTATGGAATTTTCCGGCTTTTATTTACTTTGACTATTAATATGTAACTACTGTGTATACGGGGATTTCCCTAAAATACGAATAAATGAATCAATCAATCAATCTCTCTCTCTCACATTCTCTCTATCTGTCTCATTCTCTCTCTCTCTCCCATTCTCTCTATCTGTCTCATTCTCTCTCTCTCTCTCTATCATTCTCTCTATTTGTCTCATTCTCTCTCTCTCTATCATTCTCTCTATCTGTCTCATTCTCTCTCTCTCTCTCTCATTCTCTCTATCTATCTCATTCTCTCTCTCTCTCTCATTCTCTCTATCTATCTCATTCTCTCTCTCTCTCTCATTCTCTCTATCTGTCTCATTCTCTCTCTCTCTCTCTCATTCTCTCTATCTGTCTCATTCTCTCTCTCTCTCTCATTCTCTCTCTCTCATTCTCTCTATCTGTCTCATTCTCTCTTCTCTCTCATTCTCTCTATCTGTCTCATTCTCTCTCTCTCTCATTCTCTCTATCTGTCTCATTCTCTCTCTCTCTCTCATTCTCTCTATCTGTCTCATTCTCTATCTCTCTCTCTCTCATTCTCTCTGTCTCTCTCTCTCTCATTCTCTCTATCTCTCTCTCATTCTCTCTATCTCTCTCTCTCATTCTCTCTCTCTCCCATTCTCTCTATCTGTCTCATTCTCTCTCTCTCTCTATTTCTCTCTCTCTCTCCTCTCTCTCTCTCTCATCTCTCTCTCTCTCATTCTCTATCTCTCTCTCTCATTCTCTATCTATCTCATTCTCTCTCTCTCATTCTCTATCTCTCTCATTCTCTCTCTCTCTCTCTATCTCTCATTCTCTCTATCTGTCTCATTCTCTCTCTCTCTCTATCTCTCATTCTCTCTATCTCTCATTCTCTCTATCTATCTCATTCTCTATCTCTCTCATTCTCTCTCTCTCATTCTCTCTATCTGTCTCATTCTCTCTTCTCTCTCATTCTCTCTATCTGTCTCATTCTCTCTCTCTCATTCTCTCTATCTGTCTCATTCTCTCTCTCTCTCATTCTCTCTATCTGTCTCATTCTCTATCTCTCTCTCTCTCATTCTCTCTGTCTCTCTCTCTCTCATTCTCTCTATCTCTCTCTCATTCTCTCTATCTCTCTCTCTCATTCTCTCTCTCTCCCTCACACATACTCTCATTCTTACTCATTCTCACTCTCACACTCCCTCACTCTCCCTCATTCTCACTCGCTCTGTACCTCTCGTTCTCTGTCTCTATCTCTCTCTCTCTCTATTTCTCTCTCGCTCTCTCTCTATCTCTCTCTCTCTTTCTCTCTCTCTCTCTCTTCTCTATTTCTCTTTCTCTCTCTTCTCTCTCTCTCTCTCTCTCTTTCTCTCATTCTCTCTCATTCTCTCTCTCTCTCACTCACACAGACTCTCATTCTTACTCATTCTCACTCTCGCACTCCCTCACTCTCCCTCATTCTCTCTCTCGCTCTGTATCTCTCGTTCTCTGTTTCTATCTCTCATACTCTCTCTCTTACTCACACAGACTCTCATTCTTACTCATTCTCACTCTCGCACTCCCTCACTCTCCCTCATTCTCTCTCTCGCTCTGTACCTTCCGTTCTCTGTTTCTATCGCTCATACTCTCTTTCATTCTCTCTCTCTCTCTCATTCTCTCTCTCTCTCTCTCTCTCTCTCTCTCTCTCTCTCTCTCTCTCTCTCTCTCTCTCTCTCTCTCTCTCTCTCTCTCTCTCTCTCTCTCTCTCTCTCTCTCTTTACGTTACAAAGGCAGTTTTCTCCCTGTGCGTGCTCGAATTTTGCTGGCTAATGCTTTAATTATTCCTCACTTTGACTATGCTTGTCTCGTATTTTTCGATCTTCCATCTTATCTTAATATTAAAGTTCAACGCATGTGTAATACCGTTGTTAGATTTATTTTTCATCTAAAACGTGAGGTAGCATTGCAGCCTTTCTATGATCAGCTAAACTGGCTTCCATTAAATGTTCGACGGAAATATTTCCTTGGTCTTTTATATATAAATTGTTGGCCACCCAAACACCTCAATATTTATTCGATAAGCTGGCTTTTATTGGCATTGAATTGCGTAGGTCCAAACGAGTAAATACTGTTTTTAACCTACCTAATGTTAAGAACCTTGCGTGTAAATCTTCGTTTATTTATTTCGCAATGGAAACGTGGGATAATATCCCATCTAGAATAAGAGAGTGCTCTAATGTAAATATTTTTAAAATGTATTATAAAAACTTTCTCCATGAGGTTGGATAGCGACTTATCCGATTTTATGTCCAATGCTTGCGACGTAGATTATTTTAATTTTAATTTAGCGTGAATTATTATTTTACATATGAATTATCGGTTATATTAATTCTTCTTTAGTTGTCTAAATTATTTTATATGTTCTATTTTATATGATTAGAGACATCCGGTTGTATCAACTTTGGCTCAAATAAATATAGTTATCAATCGATCTCTCATTCTCTCTCCCTCTCTCTCTCTATCTCTCATTCTCTCTATCACCTGGATATATAAGTTTAAGGGGATGCCATACCTGAATTAAATCCTACTATGCCGACACCTGTATATTACACGCACTATTTCTCCTATTACTATTATCTAATACAATGATAACCTATAGACGCAGTGGAGGCATATTTGTAATACATATATTAAATAAATTATAAGTACAAATTTTTGAATTGTGCTAAAATGTGCTTATAATTTGAAAAATACAATCTCAAACATCACCTCTTTTAGTTAACAAGCAACAACGATTTAATTGAATTTTATAAAAATTGGATAGATTTCTAACAAATACAGTGCAGACGCACAATTTCACGATATTGATAAATGTTGGAACACTAAAAAAAACAGTCAAAATTGCACGACCAAGAAATAATTTGAAAAATGCGACTGATACAAAGACGTTGGGTAGCTGTTACTAGATATTTGTGATGGAAATAAATATAGATTGCAATTACAAGCATCAAGAAACAAAGTAGAGGCAACATCTTATATTATATTAAAGTGGATCGACTTTTGGTCTCCGGTTTTTTAAAAATGCATTTTTATAGTTTCAAAGTTTTATTTTAATTGGACTTTACATTTTTGGGCCTTACATTTTTTGGACCTTACATTTTTTGGACCTTACATTTTTTGGACCTTACATTTTTTGGACCTTACATTTTTTGGACCTTACATTTTTGGACCTTACATTTTTGGGCCTTATAAATTTTGCGCCTTACATTATTGGCAACGGAATTGTAAAGTTTTATTTTAATTGGAATTTTAGGCCTTACATTTTGAGTCTTACATTTTTGTCCTCATAAATTTTGGGCCTTATAAATTTGGACCTTACATTTTTGGGCCTTATAAATTTGGACCTTATATTTTTGGGCCTTATAAATTTTGGGCTTTACATTTTTGGGCCTTATAAATTTTGGGCCTTACATTTTTGGGCCTTATAAATTTTGGGCCTTACATTTTTGGGCCTTATAAATTTTGGGCCTTACATTTTTGGGCCTTATAGTTTTTTTGAACAAATAGATATCAACTACTATGTCGATATTATTACCAGAAAATTATCTTAATAACAATAATTAAAATAACATTTGATTACGTAATTAAAATTAATAAAATTTCAACACTGGAACATACAATAAATCAAATTAATTTTTATTGTTTATTTTACAAATTTATTTTTGCAAAAATTTCAAATTACAATTATTATGTTATCAAATTAAATTACAATTATTATATTACAATTGTACTCTATTCACTTGTATATTTCATAAGATATATTTTTTTCAATATATCGTTTTTATTGTTTATATAATTTATAAATTCAGCAAGTATTCATCGAAATCATCTTTAACAGAAAAATTAAATTATATCATTAAATATTAAATGTATAATTAATTAAACGTTAGATAAAATATTCAAATAAATATTACTGTTTTTAAAATGCCATTTAGAAGATTTATATCCAATATGCATATTGTCACATATTATTGATATTATATATGTTATATCTGTAACAAAAACATTTTTATTATTAATTATAAATAAATTGACAAAGTCAAAACTATACCTTTTAACTTAATCATTAAGAAATACTACTGCATTTTTGATTATTTCGATAGTCTTAATAAACTAATCAGGATACTGAAATACAAAAAGACTTATTATATTTCAAACAATAATAATTTAAAATGAAAATTAGATAATTTTATAATATACCTTGTGACTTTAATCGTATGGAATGCCATTAGGAATATAATATTTTATTGATATAATATTAATTGGAATGCTGCTGCCGTTTGTTATTTTTATTCAGCGCTGCATTCATTGGAATGCTGCTGCCCTTTGTTTTTTTTTTTATTCAGCGCTGCATTTATTGGAATTATGAGTGTCAAACTACTAGCAAAGAATTTGTGCAAATATTGGCCCATTAGATGGAAAGTTTGGCCCTCTTTGTGTAAAGGTTGGCCCAGATTCTTTAAATGTTGGCCCATTTACAGAAAAGATTATTACAACATATTATTTACAACATATTATTATTGCAATATTAAATATTATCAACGCAATTAAGTGCGCCTTAATTTAAGAAATTGCATGTGAAAAACAATTTTCTACTGGTTGAAAAATTTATTCCATAATCAATACAAAATGTTCCTAAATTGGCCAAAAGTGGGCTAAAGTTTGCCAAAACTGGAAAAATGTTCCAAATATTTCAATGTTGGTAAACATCGGCCCACTTTTGGCGCAAGTTGGCCCACTTCTAGCATACTTTGGAGCATTTTCATCGAAAATGTATTTCCACTAGGGTATGTATAATATTAGTATTTATAAAATATTAAATTTATATTAACTATATTTCATTCATTACATTGAAGCTACTTTCTTATAAACACTGTTTTCTAATAATTTATATTTTATTTTTTTCAGCTTTACAAAAAAATATTAATAAAAAATTTAAAATAATCGTTTAGAAAAATAAAAAAAATTATAATTATTATTAAACAATTGAAACAAATTATTAATATTATTTTTATAATTGTGAATCATTTTGTAAAATAAACCATTTTTATAATGGGTTTGACGGAAATAAAAATATTAGTTGTAAAAACGATTGAACCATATAGCGACGATGCTTCTATGTTAAATGATGAACACATATTAGAATTTAATAACATCCTTAAATCATGTACACCATTCAATATGCAAACAACTCTTTTAGTTCAAAAACAATATAATATTAACTCAGTTCAAATGAATAATGAATACATTCAATTGTTATTTTCTGGAAAATATGAAAAAGGTCATTGGATTTGTTTGTATTACAATAATAGAACGATACACATTTATGATAGTTTAAATGCTAAATATATGCAAAATGAACATAAAGTATACATCAATAGATTATTTCCAGATAGTCAACAATTAAAAATTGTTTTTGAAACAGTGCAATTTCAAACCAATAGTTATGATTGTGGAATTTTCGCGATAGCTTTTGCTGTCTCTATTGTATTTAATTTATGCCCATGCAGTTTAAACTATGATATTTCCCAAATGCGTTCACATTTACTAAAAATATACGAAACACGTAGTATTACGATGTTTCCAATTTTACAAAATATAAACTATAATATTTCAACAATACCAATCAAAAGATACATGATTCATATTTGTTGTATTGATGAAAAAAAATTGAATTTCAATGTAGCAGAAATAAAAATAATAGAATAAAATTTTCAACAGAAATTTAATTCTGAACAACAAACAATAATGAATTTATATAATAAAGATAAAATCATTTCCGTTGATTCTATTACCCCAATGGAAATAGACTATGAAATACCATCTTATAGTTCATTTTATCAAAAAAATAAAAATAAACAATTTAATGATATAGAAATAAAACAGCTAAAAATAAAACAGCAAACTATGATAAAAAGGCAAACAATTAGCTGTATCGATATAAAAAATGAACGAGAAAAAGAAGCGTTGCATAAAAAAGAAGCTTATATGAGGAGTAAAGATAGTAATGACGGCAAAATAGAAGAAAAAAAATAAAGAGAAAACAGCAAACCATGATGAAAAGACAAAAATAAATAGTGACGAAATAAAAAATGAACGAGAAAAAGAAGCATTACGAAAAAAGAAGCTTATGTAAATAATAAAAATAGCAACGACGGCAAAATAGAAGAAAAAAAAATAAAGAGAAAACAGCAAACCATGATGAAAAGACAAAAAATGAATGGTGACGAAATAAAAAATGAACGAGAAAAAGAAGCATTACGAAAAAAAGAAGCTTATGTGAAAAGTAAAAATAGTAATGACGACAAAATAGAAGAAAAAAAATAAAGAGAAAACAGCAAACCATGATGAAAAGACAAAAAATAAATCGTGACGAAATAAAAAATGAACGAGAAAAAGAAGCATTACAAAAACAACATATTTATTATAATGAAAATACTGATCAATGTAAAAAAAATGAAAAGAAAAAATTAAATGGAAAAATATTAAACGAAAGTAGAAAAAATGATATCGATAAATTAGTATAAAACCATTTACAAAAAAATTTAAAAAGACGCATATGTATGAAAAATGACAAAGACATGGAAATACCAATCATATTGCTTAAAAAATTAAAAATTGATGAAGGAAAATTTTTTAACGTATATGATAAACCAATTAATACCAAAAAAGGTATAAATTATAAAGAATTAAATAAACGTATTTTAATTAAAAATGAACAAAATGTAAAATTAGTAAGTAAATCCAAAATAATAGGTCGAATAGCAAATGTAGATTTTGATGAAAAAATAATTATTGAAAACAATTTAGGTTATATGTCTGAAACTTGTAAACATTGTAATACTAAACATTTTGTTTTTGAATATACACTAGGTAAAGAATTTTCTAATTGTTGTCACAAAGGAAACGTAGACTTACCGAAAATGCCTCCCTATCCGGAAGAATTAAAGCAATTAGCTACAGGAATATCGGAAGATAGTATTAATTTTCGCAAAAATATTCGGCTATATAATAATGCGTTAGCTTTTGCAAGCTTTGGAGCTAATTTTGATAAGTTATCTGGTAGTGGACCACAAATTCTTAGAATATGTGGTCAAATATATCACAATGTTTTTGCTTTACATCCAAATGAAAATGAAGCTCGAAAATATGGGCAATTGTATGTTCTAGATTATGAATTAGCTGCAGCTGAAAGAAAAAGTTTTAAAAATAGTTTAGATACAAAATTAGAATTGTCAAGTAAATTAGATAGCTTAATTAAAATGATGTATGAGGTAGAAAAAGAAAAATTAGAATATTAGAAGGAAAATTAGATAAAAATATATATATAATGAAGCTACTTGTAATGAAGTTGCAATGGTATTTGTAGGAAAAAATGGACTGCCTACTTCAGAGCGGGATATAGTTATATATTCAAAATATGACAATCCAATTAGTATTCCTTTAATAAGTAAACACACTGATCCAATGACATACCCACTTATTTATCCAAATGGAGGATATGGATGGATGCCTAATATGAAATGCAAATATAAGAAAAACAATATTTCATGTTTGCAATTTTATAATTACAGACTTTCTATGAGAAATGGATTTAATCCATACCTTTATATGGGAAAAGTTTCTCAACAGTTTACAATTGATGCATTTGTAAAAGTTGAACAATCAAGATTATATTTTGTAAAGAAAAACCAAGATATTTTAAGAAGCGATTATTATAAAGGCGTAATGGATTATTTACACAAGAAAAAAGAATCTGAAAATATAAAAATTGGAAAAATGTTTATTTTGCCATCAAATTTTGTTGGAAGTTCAAGATTCCTAAAACAAAATTACATTGACTCAATGAGTATAGTAAATCGTTACGGAAAACCTGACTTATTTATAACAATGACATGTAATCCAAACTGAAAAGAAATAACTGAACATTTAAAAAAATATGAAACTGTAATTGATAGACCAGATTTAGTATTTAAGGTATTTCATCAAAAAATAAAAGAATTTAAAGAATTGGTAATTAAGCAAGGTGTTTTAGGAAATTGTATCGCCTACACTTATGTTATCGAATTTCAAAAACGTGGACTTCCTCACATGCATATGCTATAATTTTTAGATAAAAATTATAAAATTAATACTCCCGAAAAAGTAGATGAACTCATAAACGCAGAAATTCCAAACGAAGATATCTATCCACGGTTGTATAATATTGTAAAACAGTTTATGATTCATGGACCCTGTGGAGAGCAAAACATGAGTTCACCTTGCATGAGTAAAGACACAAAAAAATGTACGAAAAATTTTCCAAAAAAATTTAATAACAAAACAACTTTTAATTCATCAGGATTTCCATTATATATAAGAAGAAATGATATCAAAAAAATCAATTATAAAGGTAAATACCACAATAGAATAGCTGATAATCGGTTTGTTGTTTCGTATAATCCTTATTTATTGTTAAAATTTAATTGTCACATTAATGTCGAAGTATGCTCAACAGTCCAATGTATAAAATACTTATTTAAATAGTGTTATAAAGGACATGACTGTGCGAACATAGAAATACGTGACACAGGTATCAGATCAAAAGACAGTTCTAATTTAACTCATGATGAAGATATTGAAAGCAATGAATATAATACTATTAGAATACCCTCTACACGAACTTTCACATACCATAATAAGATTAGCTATTCACCATGAAGATGAACAAGAAGTGTATTTTAAAGAATGAAAAGAAACAGAAATTTAAAAAAAAATGTAAAAACGACATTAACAGCATACTTAAAATTAAATCAAATCGATTTTGATGCACAAAATTATTTATATTCCGAAATACCATTAAATTATGTATTTGATAATAATTCAAAAACATGGAATAAAAGAAAAAAAAACAAAAAAACCTGTATTAAGCAGAATGTATTTAGTGAATCCAAAGGATCGAAAACGATATTTTACAAGATTATTACTTTTACATGTCAAAGGAGTATCATCATTTCAGGATTTACGTACTGTTGATGATATAATTTATTCTACATTTTATGAAGCTTCTATAGCTAGACATTTGGTTAATGAAGATAAAGAATGGGACAGATGTTTGGAAGAAGCAACACAATTACACTTTCCTCCTGTTCTTTGTGAATTATTTGCATATATTTGTATTTTTCACAATCCTATTAATGCAAGAGATTTGTACGAAAAATAGAAACACTTTTTTTACCATCCAAAATATGAACAAAATGCTGATGAAAACCTAGCATTAAACATTATTGATAAGAACCTACAATTGAATGGATATTTTTTAAATAATTTTAATTTACCCGTTATATCTACATTTATAGAAGATTATGCTGATAAATCAACAACACATAACAAAAGTTGCACATTTACTGAAATAAACGTCAAAGTAAATTCTTTAAAAAATCGTAACAAAGACATTTTCGATACTAACGTGCAATATTTAAATATTGTAGACAAAAAAAGCTTTTTTATTGATGGACCAGGAGGAAGTGAGAAAAGCTGTTTACTTAATGTTCTAATAGACTATCTTAAATTCTCAAACATTTCATTTTTATGTGTTGCTTGGACAGGGATTGCAGCAAATTTATTACATAACGGGAAAACAGTACACACAACATTTAAACTACCACTTAATATCACAGAATGTACTATATGTAATATTAAATCTAATTCAATAGATGGTAAAAATTTAAAAGAAGTTCAAATTATAATATGGGATGAAATATCTATGACATCGAAATATGCTTTTGAAGCAGTCAATCGCCTATTTCAAGATATATGTAATAATAAAAAAATATTTGGTGGTAAAATGTTGGTTGTTCCAGGCGATTTTAGGCAAACATTACCAGTTATACGACATGGTAGTCGTACTGAAGTTATTGAAAATTCAGTTAAAAACAGTTACTTATGGCCGAATTTTATACGTATGACACTAAATGAAAATCTTCGAGTGACAGATAATGACAATTATTTTAGACAATGGTTATTAAATGTAGGTGAAGGTAAACGTTTAAATATGTATGAAGAAGAAAATGAACTGCTTGAAATCCCTCTTGATTTAATAACAAAAGAAAATGATATCATTGCAGAAATTTTTGGAAACGAAATAAAAATAAATGATAAAGATTTAAATGATAAAGTTATATTAGCCTTCACCAACAACGACGTAATTGAAATAAATAATAAAATTTTGGCTATAATGGAAGGGCAAATTATTAAATACTTAAGTGTAGATACACCAGAAGATGATAATGGAGAAAACTTAGATGTCATGTTACCTACAGAATTTCTTAATTCCCTTACACCTAATGGACTTCCTCTACATAAATTACAATTAAAAGTAGATGCAATAGTAATTCTTCTAAGAAATTTAAATGTGAATGAAGGCCTTTGTAATGGAACCAGATTATTAGTAACAAAACTTATGAAACATTTAATTAAAGCAGAAATTATAAGCGGAAAAAAAATTGGAAAATTAGTTTTAATACCAAGAATCACTTTGTCACCATCTAAAGAAGATATACCATTCAACATGCGCAGAAAACAATTTCCCATTCGATTAGGTTTTGCAATGACTATTAACAAATCACAAGGACAGTCATACAAACAAGTTGGTATCTATTTACCATTTCCAATTTTTAGCCATGGTCAATTATACGTAGCTCTTTCAAGAGCTAAAAGTAGAAAAAATTTAAAAATATTAATGTTAAACAATGCAAAAATAGAAAATGATACATTAAAAAATAAACACAAAATTTACACTAACAATATAGTGTTTAAAAACATATTGTAAATGTGTAGACGAAAATTTATACACATTTTATATAAATTTTATAAATAAATAAAAATGGAAGTATGAAAAAAAAACATTAAAATATTACAACTATTGAATGATTAAAGTGAATATGCAAAATAATTAATAATTGTTTGCGCTGAAAATCAGTAAAATACAATTGAAAATCGACTGCAACATATCATATTGTAAATGACAAATCATTACATTCGTTATAATAAATAAAAAAAATGAAATATAAGAAAAATCCACTGAAATATTACTACTACTGAATCATTAAAATAAATATGCAAAATAATTGATAATAGCCTGCCGTTCGACAAAACTTACAGACTTCAAAAAAGAATCAGAGTTTCCCAAAATACAACGACCGAAAGTTTAATTCTTATAATAACGTATAAACAGGTATTTAAAATTATTATTTAAAAACTTAAATTTGTTAAAATTTTACAATTAGAATTATATTTGCATATATCATGTATTAGTTATTTATGTACCTTGGGTGAGCCTCGCGTCATTACTGTTCGAGGCGGAAAATTTCGTGGATGGTTAGTACGTCCGTGGTCGCGAGCGCAGCGAGCGGCCAAAGATGTTACTACCATCCACGAAATTTGAGCCGAGAACTGTAATGACGCGATGTTTACCCATGGTACGTATACAATTTTTCAGCCTTATAATTCGTACATACGACTCTTTCGTTGCTCACAAAGTAATTTATTGTACATTTAAAAGTAATGTAATAAACACTTTTTTAAATAATATAAATAATTCTATATAAAATTCTATACATTAACTTTTAACATTTTAACTTTTTAAATTTTGCATTTAGTATCAGAGAATATTAAATATTTAGTAATTACTTATTATTAATCGTAACATTGCAGTTATTAAAGATATAGGACTCATTTTGTGTTATTATATATATATATATATATATATATATATATATATATGCGGAGACAGACTGACACAATTCAAAAATTTACTATAGTGTATAATAAATTTTACTGAATTTGTATAGTAAATATTACCAGAATTGTAGTAAAAATTAATAATTTTCTAGTAAATTTTATTATACACTATAGTAAATTTTTGGATTACGTCAGTCTGTCTCCGCATTACTAGACAACATTGTAATTTTTGCTTCAACTTTTTTCTCCGTGTATATATATATACACTATATTATTTCTAAAATATAATATTCTGATATATATGTATAATATATAGTACTTTCGTATATGAGCAATATTAAGATAACTATGATTAAAGTAACGCAAACGTTACGTTTAAACTAGTTGTGTTTACGTTTGAAAAGCCTTAGATATATCTCCGATACATGTACTACGCGTTTCAAACACGTTGACTCTATACCGTATCGCGCGGCAGAGGTTATACTGATCGCCGCATATATCCTACGGAGCGCTTTTCATACAGCCTCCTAGGATGTATAGACACCTTATACGTCCTAGGAGGATGTATAGAGGGCTGTCTTACAAGCGAGGAGCCACTTGTATGTACGCAACGTATCTACAAGCGGAGCGCGCTCTGCACGTAAGAGTCGTTGTACGAATTAGTAGGCTGAAAAAAATATTTTGACAGAGCCGCCATTTAGATACAATCACTCACCCAACGTGCGTAAAAAATGATTTTCATAACACTCAATTTTATAATAACAATTACTATACAGATTTTATTAAATACCAAAATTTTTAAATATGCATTATAAAAACCATCACTTTGAAATAATACTACACTCACATACAAATTAAAACCATATATAACACAACGACAGTATTATATACCACTTTATAAAAAATGTTACCACCGCCATTAAAGAACAATATAATTTATGAGAGTATATAACATGCTTATATTTTATGTATTCTGTAAACACATTATATTACATCAATTTATTTAAAATTACGATATCCCCCCAAATGGAAATTATTTTATGTGTGTGCATTTTAAATATATTAAATATATGGACATATTTCACTTTCTTTCTGAACACACGCACACACACCTTCTTTATAATAACCTATAATGATGTTTTTACACAGACACAATATATATATATATATATATATATATATATATATATGGGTGGTTCTCTGTGACATCGAAGATGAAAAAAATAAATATTGCTATAACTGTGGGAATATGTTTTAGAGGTATCCAGTACTTCTCCGAAATTGTTTCAGATTTTTTCTGGGCCATTATTTTAAGTTACAGAGAGTCAAAGTTGACATTTTAGCACATTTTTTGCATTATATGCCCATTTTCATGAATTTTTAGCTCCCAGGGGATGCATTTTTCACTAAAAACATAAGCATGACTTTTTTTGTAAAATTTTCCGAACTTTTCATTAAAAATACTTTTAAAGACATAAATGTATGCTGTCATACTCTTGTAAGCCATTTAAACCTTAAGTAGTGAAAATCAGCAATTCTGCTCCGGACTCTGGTAACCTAATACTGTCTAAAAGATGTCTTTTTATAGTCAGAAACTGCCTAAAAATTTCCAGAGTGGGTCTAAATCATTAATATCACTTATGGTCAAAATATCCGGGAAAAGTGCCCGAAATATTAATAGAAATGTATATTTGTTGCCTTATAACGATGAATCTATTAGCATGATCATTGCAAAAAAATTTGTGCACTTACCTTGGAGTAGTAGAAAAGTATCTTCACTTGTTTCAGTATCCATCTAATCCCCTGTAAGCTGTTAAAAATACAAATATTATTATACAAATGTAAAAAATTAATTTTTAAACATTTATAATGCTGAATTTTTAGTTTTACATCCCTTACAAGAATTATAATACTAATCTGAAGGATTACTATAAAAGTATCAACATTATTATTATTATTATTCAGCAATACATTGTTTAGATTTCACAAACTTGTCACTGTCACGTTATCATATTATTCATTATAATTATATATCCGATTTATTTATATATCTTTTGTATTAACTACGTATATTCAGTTATTGTAATAATAATGTTTATATATTTATAGTAATCCATCAGATTAGTATTATAATTCTTGTAAGGGATGTAAAACTAAAAATCCAGCATTATAAATGTTTAAAAAATAATTTTTTATAATTTTATAATAATATTTGTATTTTTAGCAGCTTACAGGGGATTAGATGGATACTGAAACAAGTGGAGATACTTTTCTACCATTCCAAGGTAAGTGCATAAATTTTTTTGCAATGATCATGCTACCAGATTCATCGTTATAAGGTAACAAATATACATTTCTATTAATATTTCGGGCACTATTCCCGGATATTTTGACCATAAGTGATCTTAATGATTTAGACCCACTCTGGAAATTTTTAGGCAGTTTCTGACTATAAAAAGACATCTTTTAGACAGTATTAGGTTACCAGAGTCCGGAGCAGAATTGCTGATTTTCACTATTTAAGGTTTAAATGGCTTACAAGAGTGTGACAGCATACAGTTATGTCTTTAAAAGTATTTTTATTGAAAAGTTCGGAAAATTTTACAAAAAAAGTCATACTTATGTTTTTAGTGAAAAATGCATCCCCTGGGAGCTAAAAATTCATGAAAATGGGCATATAATGCAAAAAAGTGCTAAACTGTCAACTTTGACTCTCTGTAACTTAAAATAATGGACCAGAAAAAATCTGAAAAAATTCAGGAGAACTACTGGATACCTCTAAAGCATATTCCCACAGTTATAGCAATATTTATTTTTTTCATCTTCGATGTCACAGAGAACCACCCATATATATATATATATATATATATACTTATTTTTTACTCTTTGTCATATTTATTTTCTTTTTGTATTTAATTCTATCATTATTAGCGTCAAAATTTAACAGTATACTTTTCTTTCCTTAACTCACACTGTTACAGAGCCCTTATTATGTTACTATTAAATGGATCATGCATTGAAAAAATATATGATTCTTGAAATGTATACCTTACCAGCACATCCTCGCCGTAAGAGTCGAATACAATATTCATATGTTGGCTAACGCTGGAAGCATAAATATATTTTAAGGAGCGTGTGTTACAACTATACACGAAAAATCTAAATGACTTCAGTACAACATGTCTTGGTCTGCAGAAACGACATCAGGTTTTCATCAAATACACTATCCAAGAGCCTAACTCTCATCCAATAATGTATAAATAGTTATTTAAAATTATCAAATAAAACGAAAACATTGGAAAGTCGACACAAAACATATGGAGTTCTCACATCTTTTCAACTCGTCTACGCGAGATCAAGATTCGAGATGCCTTTTTGAAACGATTGCCCGCTCATATACTATAAAGGACCCCTGCAATAATGATGAAAATGGAGTCGAAATCTCACGAATGATTGACATTTGACGGACTCTTTGAATGTCACGAAATAATTGATAGTCATTAGATGATCAAGTTTTCAGTTGAACTTTATTTTCAGTTCTGTCTTTGATGTTTTTTTTAATCTATAACCTCTTTTAAAAAACCAAAATATTGGAAAGTCGACACAAAATATATCGAGTTCTCACACTCTTTTCAATCGTCTGTACAATAGTAGTTACATGTAATTTTAAAGAAATTTTGATTAATTTTAAAACTTTGGTAGTTAACTATCATATTTTGTTTATTTCTCAATTTTTTTTTACAAAAACGACATCTCAGTCACCACATTAATTATACCATAATCCTCTTCGCAATGCGCAAATTATCATTGTTGGTGTTAAGGGTAGAGTACGGTTATAAAAATATTTTTGTACTTTTTATAAAATATTATGTGAAATGGCATGTTTATAAAATATATTATAAAAAATATTCTTTTTTGATGATTTTTAACACATTCATTAAGTAAAATATTAAAATATTATCAAAAATAGGCTTAAAACAGGTGCAAATACAAAAAACTCCTTGCAGGATAAAAGTTGTCGAAGGGCTTTAATCCAAGAAAATTTAAATTGATATGCATATAATCTTCAACTTTACACAGTGAATTTGGTGTATCTATAAAAATGCAATTTCTGCCTTGATAAACCCAATTTGTTTACTAATTATTTAAAAAATGTAATGTTTTTCATTTAAAAAATGAACATAAAAATGTCACATTTAACTTTAAAGAAAAAAGGCTGTGTAACTATTTTACATATACTCATCTAAAATAAGCACGATCAAAATACAACCGAGTGAGCGTTAGCGAGCGAGGTATCTGTTGCTAGTTTTACATTATCTTAGAATCATTTTTCCGTAAAAACTAGAGGAATACATAATCGATTGAAAAATTAATTGAAAAATAAGAAAGATTCATTCCTTCTAAAAATGTGTAATTTAGCAGACCGAAGAGTAAGAAAAAGTTTAGCTACGTAGTTTGAAAATCCACCAGTAGGTGGCGATGCTAAGCGTTTCCAGCTATGTCTTATTTCATTCGTGGTGGATTCTATAGGAGGTCCGTGCACGATCGGGCCGTTTTTTGTTTAATTCCAATTACTTAACATAATGACAGCTACAAAACGGGATAGAGGTACATTTTTAATACAGATTTAAAGTAAATTACAATTACAAAAGTTGAATTTATGGCAATATATCGTTAAAATTTGAAAAATACGAATTGAAACATAACCTCTCTCAGTCTACAGCGACGGATTCTATAGGAGGTGCGTGCACCGATTTGGGCCGTCTGCCGCACGCACTTCGTACTTTCAAATACATTGTACTATGTCGACACTGAATGTTGGGTGCACTATTTGTTTAATTCCAATTATTTAACATAATGGCAGCTAGAAAACAGGTTAGAGGCATATTTTTAATATACATTTTAAGTGTATAAAAGAACAAAAGTTGAATTTATGATAAAATATCGTTAAAATTTGAAAAATTCGAGTTGAAACATAACCTCTCTTTGTCAACACGTAACAACGATTTAATTTAATATTGTAAAAACTGGACTGTGTCCTAAGATATGCGGTGCAGATACATAAGTTCACGATATTAGTAAAAGTAGGAATACTAAAAAAGCAGACAAAAATGCACGACAAAAAATTAAAAGAAAAATAGGATGAATACTAAGACAGTAGAAAGCTTGTATCATATATTAGGGATGGAAATAAACGTTACTCCGTTATGCGTCAGTCCTAAAAAAGAATGTGCTGCCACTTTTATCACTTTTATTTGAAATACCGCATTTTGTTGGTTTTTTATGTCAATTCGGATAGTTTAACGTTGGCTATATAGTAACTGAAAATTTCAAAATTAATATCAATAAGGACAAAATGATAGTAAGAAAAAAATAATCGATTCCACTCCATAACATTGTGCAGCAATTAGAAATAATTTAATAACTATTCGACGGATATCTACGAGGCGAGACACTCTCGGCGCGTCGTTCATATTGTCTCGCCTCGTAGATATCCATCGAGAACTAAAAAGGAGCCATCCGAGAAAAAGTATTTTTTTTATATATAAAATATTACAAATAAATTTCGGTTTACCTACACAAACACAGCTATAAAAAAAATGTAAAATTTGTTACAATATATTATGTGTTTCCTTATAACATACCGACGGATATCTACGAGGCGAGACACTCTCGGCGCGTCGTCCAGATTGTCTCGCCTCGTAGATATCCATCGAGAACTAAAAAGCAGCTACCCGAGAAAAAGTATTTTTTGTGCATATATTACAAACAATAATTTTCGGTTTACCTTGACAAACGCTGCTATAATAAAAATATAAAATTTGTAAGAATAAATTATGTGTTTGCTTTTCGTTCTCGATGGATATCTACGAGATGAGACACTCTCGGCGCGTCGTTCAGATTGTCTCGCCTCGTAGATATCCATCGAGAACTAAAAAGCAGCCATCCGAGAAACAGTATTTTTTTTTGTATATAAAATACTAAAAATAATTTTCAGTATACCTACACAAACACAGCTATAAAAAAAATGTAAAATTTGTTACAATATATTATGTTTTTGCTTATAACATATCGGTGGATATCTACGAGGCGAGACCCTCTCGGCGCGTCGTTCAGATTGTCTCGCCTTGTAGATATCCATCGAGAACTAAAAAGCAGAAATCCGAAAAAAAGTATTTTTTGTGTATATATTACTAAAAATAATTTACGGTTCACATTCACAAACACTGCTACAATAAAAATATGAAATTTGTAACAATAAATTATGTGTTTGTTTTTTAGTTCTCGATGGATATCTACGAGGCGAGATCATCTAAACAATGCGCCGAGAGTGTCTCGCCTCGAAGGTTCTACGCGACAATAATCAGTCGCCGCAGTGTTCCGAGAAAAAGTATTTTTTGTGTATATATGACTAAAGATAATTTTTAGTTTACCTACACAAACACTGCTATAAAAAAATATAAAATTTGTTACAATATATTATGTGTTTCCTAATAACATATCGGTGGATATCTACGAGGCGAGACACTCTCGGCGCGTTGTTCAGATTGTCTCGCCTTGTAGATATCCATCGAGAACTAAGAAGCAGCCATCCAAGAAAAAGTATTTTTTGTATATATAAAATATTAAAAATAATTTTCAGTTTACCTACACAAACACAGCTATAAATGTAAAATGAAAAAGTATTTTTGTATATATAAAATATTAAAAATAATTTTCAGTTTACCTACACAACACAGCTATAAAAAAAATGTAAAATTTGTTACAATATATTATGTGATTCCTTATGACATATCGGTGGATATCTACGAGGCGAGACACTCTCGGCGCGTTGTTCAGATTGTCTCGCCTCGTAGATATCCATCGAGAACTAAAAAGAAGCCATCCGAGAAAAAGTATTTTTTGTATATATAAAATATTAAAAATAATTTTCGGTTTACCTACACAAACACTGCAATAAAAAAAATGTAAAATTTGTTACAATATATTATGTGATTCCTTATGACATATCGGTGGATATCTACGAGGCGAGACACTCTCGGCGCGTCGTTCAGATTGTCTCGCCTCGTAGATATCGATCAAGAACTAAAAAGCAGCCACCCGAGTTAAAGTATTTTTTGTGTATATATTACTAAAAATAATTTTTGGTTTACCTACACAAATACTGCTATAAAAGAAATATGAAATTTGTTATAATATATTATGTGTTTGCTTTTTAGTTCTCGATTGATATCTGCGAGGCGACATAATCTGAACGACGCGCCGAGTGTGTTCTCTATCACTCGCAAGTTCGGGAGTAGTTTTGAATAACCACTGAAGCTTGCCGAGAAAAATACGTTCATTTTTTTAAAACAAATAGTTTTCTATTCAGCTACAAAAACATTGTTATAAAATAAATTTAAAACATTGTACAATAAATGAGGCTATATGCGCACGACCGCGAAGACTCACCGTACGATGCGCATTGGACGACTGCGGTCGACGGACCGTTCGACGCAAGTTGCGCGCGCACGGCGGGCCCGTCCAGCGAAGCAGTAAACGAGTCTGTCGAAGCTCGTGAGAGCTCTTCAGTACGCCGTCGCGGCAACGTTGGCGTCGCGTTGGCAATACGATTGCTATCGTCCTTCATTTTCCCGTGGCGGACTACCTTGTGTGTGTGTGTGTGTCAGGAAAGCAACATTTCAAGCGTCAACGCAGGATATGCTCCTCTATACTGACAAGGTGGATGCATGCCTTCGTTATAAGTGCAGTGCATTTATTCCTTCTTTTGTAAGTGTGCTTCCCATCTCGTTTTATAATTTCGCCAAAATTATACGCGGCTGGCGTCCAAAAGCCATCCGAGAAAAAGTATTTTTTGTATATATAAAATATTAAAAATAATTTTCGGTTTACCTACACAAACCCTGCAATAAAAAAAATGTAAAATTTGTTACAATATATTATGTGATTCCTTATGACATATCGGTGGATATCTACGAGGCGAGACACTCTCGGCGCGTCGTTCAGATTGTCTCGCCTCGTAGATATCGATCAAGAACTAAAAAGCAGCCACCCGAGTTAAAGTATTTTTTGTGTATATATTACTAAATATAATTTTTGGTTTACCTACACAAATACTGCTATAAAAGAAATATGAAATTTGTTATAATATATTATGTGTTTGCTTTTTAGTTCTCGATTGATATCTGCGAGGCGACATAATCTGAACGACGCGCCGAGTGTGTTCTCTATCACTCGCAAGTTCGGGAGTAGTTTTGAATAACCACTGAAGCTTGCCGAGAAAAATACGTTCATTTTTTTAAAACAAATAGTTTTCTATTCAGCTACAAAAACATTGTTATAAAATAAATTTAAAACATTGTACAATAAATGAGGCTATATGCGCACGACCGCGAAGACTCACCGTACGATGCGCATTGGACGACTGCGGTCGACGGACCGTTCGACGCAAGTTGCGCGCGCACGGCGGGCCCGTCCAGCGAAGCAGTAAACGAGTCTGTCGAAGCTCGTGAGAGCTCTTCAGTACGCCGTCGCGGCAACGTTGGCGTCGCGTTGGCAATACGATTGCTATCGTCCTTCATTTTCCCGTGGCGGACTACCTTGTGTGTGTGTGTGTGTGTCAGGAAAGCAACATTTCAAGCGTCAACGCAGGATATGCTCCTCTATACTGACAAGGTGGATGCATGCCTTCGTTATAAGTGCAGTGCATTTATTCCTTCTTTTGTAAGTGTGCTTCCCATCTCGTTTTATAATTTCGCCAAAATTATACGCGGCTGGCGTCCAAAACCCTTTATCTATTATTATAATAAATTATTACTATTTTTATCAATCGTTTATTTCGTCCTTGTCGCCATGCCCTAATACCCTGCGTGATCGTCACAAAATGTATATAGAAAACTATTTTGTATTAATAGCCATATCTCGATTGAGCTTATTAGGAACTAGCAGACGACGGTTACCTCTAGAAGGTGTGTGCACAGTTCGACTCGACGATTACACGCACCTCCTACTAATTCCATTAGGTTATGTATTAACCATGTATTATATATTATTAGTTGTTCAACAGTATCATAGTAAATATCCATTTTATAATCTACATGTGCATTAATTATAGTGCATAAAACTTAGCATAAATAAACTTAATGAAACAATCAAAATTGTACATAAAGATAAAATCACATGTGTCCCTCCATCAACGTTCTCCATAGAAGTAGGTTTACTTGTTGTTTACCAATAACCGTTTTGCTCATTGCTTAATTTAGTAGTGATTAAAAAATTCATTTAAACATACCAATTAGTTGATAAAATTATGGAGATTATTCAGAAATACTTACTTTATTAATATTATAAGTTGTAGAAAACTTTAACAATTTAAACTTAATTTTAAAAAGCAGACGCTAGTACCATTCAGAAAGTTTATTATTATGAAAATCTTATTAAGTTAAAGTAATGGTACATATTTTTTTTATCAGGAATGAAGGGTACTAAAACTCTACAAAGTATATGAGTTAAATGGCGGTAATGAAAATTATATACAATAATAGATCATTTTTTAAGTTTATTGAAAATTATAATGTACGTAACACTGATAAGAAAATTGTAATTTTAGTAGATGAATATGCGTAACTTTTGTTATAATTCATTATAAATCAAAATTTACAATTAAATTGCAATACAAATCAAAGTGAAAATTGAAAAGTACAATACCGACTGGCATTTGGTTACCATAAGGTATACGTGCAGTACACGTTACCATAAAGTGTACGTACAGTACACGTTACCATAAAGTATACGTACAGTACACGGTACCATATAAAGTGTACGTACAGTACACGTTACCATAAAGTACAAATACAGTAATACAGTACAAATAAAGTGTACGTATAGTACACGTTACCATAAAGTACAAATACAGTAATACAGTACAAATAAAATGTACGCACAGTGCAGATTTATTACATACATGCTATTACTTTAATTTTTAGAATTAATATTACACATGTATAATATAAAAATAATTTGTAAATATAATTTGCCATTTCTCCAGTCCATTCCAATCGGATAAACCAATTAGATACGTTTATAAGTTTTGCAGTATACTATTCATTTACTTTTACAGTAATTTTTATTTTTTTACAATCAATTTTGTAATTACTTTTACTAGCGTTGTGTTCTATATCTTATATTACGTTAAGCTTGTTAGCGCCATCTGTGGGCATGCAACTAAATATGTATTAGTATATAATACAGAGGGCGCCACATATGATTTCTGTTAAGTTAGTTTTATATAGGATATCGATAAAACAGAAAGCGCGGACCTGCGCAACAATTTTTTGTCGGGTACGACATCCCCTTAAGTTTAATCGGCATTGCTGTGTTATTTCATCTGTCATTTCTTCTGTGATTCATTGCGTCATTATCCGTCATTTTTGTTACTATTTTTTATTTATTCATTGTATTCATTATATATATTCTTTTTTATTTTATATTGCGGTTGATATGCGAAAGCAAACTATTTTCTTATTTAACTATTTTGTTATTTATTTTTAAGTTTTAATTTATTAATCTATTCATCAATTGTACATATATTTTATTTTGTTATTTAAATTCTTTACTCTGTCATGGTTTTAATTTTATATTTTTGTTATGGAATTTTATATTATTATCTAGTGTTAAAAAAGTTTTACTCTATGTATCAGTTCGCTTTAGTGCCTATGGGGTTTCTACCCCATAATTGACCCAATAAATACATAAATCAATCAATCTCTCTCTCTCTCTCTCTACCTCTCATTCTCTCTCTCTCTCTATCTCTCATTCTCGCCCACATTCTCTCTCTTTCTATCTCTCATTCTTTCACTCTCTCCCTCACACTCCCTCACAATCCCTCATTCATATTCACTCTCTCCCTCTCACAGTCCCTCATTCTTACTCACTCTTACTCTCGCACTCCCTCACTCTCCCTCATTCTTATTCGCTCTCACTCTCGCACTATATCACTCACTCCCTCTCACAGTCCCTCATTCTTACTCACTGTCACTCTCGCACTCCCTCACTCTCTCTCTCATTCTTACACGCTCTTACTCTCGCCTTATATCACTCTCTCCCTCATTCTCTCTCTCTCATTCTCTCGATCTTTCTCTATATCTCTCATTCTCTCTCGCCCTGTACCTCTCGTTCTCTGTCTCTCTCTGTATCTCTCATTCTCTCTCGCCCTGTACCACTCGTTCTCTGTCTCTCTCTCTCTCTCTCATTCTCTCTATCTCTCATTCTCTCTATCTCTTATTCTCTCTATCTCTCATTTTCTTTATCTCTCTCTATGTGTGCGTTTTATTTATCGTTTGAAGGATACCAAACTCGATGCGTTTTATAGTAAATTAAGTTGGTTATCTGTTGATAGAAGACGTAAATATTTTTTAGGTCTGTTAACGTACCAGATCTTAACTAATAGAAGACCAGATTATTTGTTTGAGTTACTTCCACCTCCCAGTTGCAATGTCAGACGTTCGAACCGACTGCAATACTCGTAGTTTCAGCGTCCTCAGGCCCATACTAGTACATATTAGAGGTCTTTCACCATTCAAGCGATGGACTTTTGGGATTCATTACCATCTGTGATAAGACTTAGCTCGACCGTTCTAATTTTTAAGAGACGTCTATATGATTCTCTCAGCAATGATGATGGCGCAAATCGATATTAGAAATTAAGATTAAATTGTGATACATACGTAGCTTAATTACGATAAATTTTTTGTTTTTATTTTTTACATTAGTAATTCTGAACGCTTGTTCATGTTTTATACTTATGTTTTTATTTGTTATTATTTTTAAATAGCGAATTGTTGTTATTATTTTTATTTATAAAATATTGTAAAATTGTTTTTTCCTTGCCTTAAGGTTAATTAATTTCCTAGGCATTAATAAATACTTTTTCAATCAATCAATCTCTCTCTATCTCTCATTCTCTCTCGGCCCCTCACACAGACTCTCATTTTTACTCATTCTCACTATCGCACTCCCTCACTCTCCCTCATTCTTACTCGCTCTCTCTCATTCTCTCTCACACTCTACCTCTCATTCTCTCTCTCTCTCTCTCTCTCTCTACCTCTCAATCTTTCTCTCACTCTCTCTCTCTCTCTCTCACTCTTTTTCTCTCACTCTCTCTCTCTCTATTTCTGTCTCTCTCTTATTCTCTCTCTCTTTCTCTCTATCTTTCATTCTCTCTCTCTTATTCTCTCTCTCTTTCTCTCTATCTTTCATTCTACTCTTCTATCTACTCGACCTCAACTTTCTTTTAAAATTTAGTTAATACGTACATCTTTAATTGTTTCTGAGTTATAAGCGTTCAATCTCAACGGTTTTTTCGGCGAGATTTTTCATTATTTGCTTATATCTGTCGTAAAAATGGGCATTGGACACTAAAACTCCGGCTTTCTGCATGATTTTATAGTAGAAATTATATCCTAGAGTTTGGTAAGGATCCGTTTTCCAGAGGGTGTGACCTCTCCTTGTTAGTAATTATAATAATAATTTTTTTGTCAGTAACATGAAGCATTAACTTATGTAACACATATTTATCATAAAATATATATGTTTTAAGTATTTTTCGCAAGAATTGGGGAGTTTTTACAAAATCGCTCAAAAAGATAACTTTAATATAATGTAGATAACTGAGTAAAACGTGGAAGGCTCACCTCTTTACAGTTATTTCATAAAATTTTTGTTAGTCGATAACATAGTATTGAAATAACTGTTCAAACTAGTTGTAGTAAGGACAAGGAAGTACGGGAAATATGCTTTAATTATTAGTTGCGTTTAATAATTATTTAATAAAAATAACTGGTTGTTAGACTTGCATCACCACAGTCATTTAGGTACATTATCGAAAATACCACTGCAATTATTATTATTTATTATTATTGCCTTTCACATTATTATTCCCCACTAATACCAAAAACTTCGACGAATTTTAAAAGCTCTGATGCTTTGTGCATATTTGCTACACCAAACTTAAAATTCTTTCCCTCTGTACGGTAAACTGCTCGGTGAATGACTGACTAGGAGAGGCCACGGCCTTCGGATCACAGATTTTAACCAAACTCTAGGATATGTTTTGTAATATAAAAATATGATGAAACCTACATTTTTAGACCCTACCGCGTTAATTTACCAAAGTTATGGCTAGTTAAAGCCAATTTTGTAAAATAAAATTACTGACAGTTTGATCGCTTATGACTCAAAAACAAATAAAGATAGGTATACTCAATCCCAAATTTAAAAGGAAGCTGAAATTAAATAGATATGATTTAAAAAAAGCTCGAATCGGTTAATTTAAAGCTAAGATATAGAGAAATCTATATTATATTAAGCTGCTTCCATCAAAAACCTTTCTCCCTTTCTGTGACGTCAATCTATTTGTATGACGTAATTGTCGAAGTGACGATATTTTTTGATAATCTTCTATATTATATTAAGCTGCTTCCATCAAAAACCTTTCTCCCTTTCTGTGACGTCAATCTATTTGTATGACGTAATTGTCGAAGTGACGATATTTTTTGATAAAGAGATGTATCACATGTTTTTTGACGCACTGTTGGGGGTTACTGTTTTTAGTTGCTTTTTTAAAAGGGGTAAAATTTGAAGGGGGAAGGGGTGGTGGTATGGGGTGTACCCTGACCACCTAGACATCGTCTTCGGGAAGTGACAATTTTTTTTGCATATTCAAGCAGGGTGGCACACTACCTACCAGTAGACGATGTCCAGATAACCCGGAGGTCACCCTGACCACCTAGACATCGTCTTCAGGAAGTGACAATTTTTTTTGCATATTCAAGCAGGGTGGCACACTACTTACCAGTAGACGATGTCCAGATGACCCGGAGGTCACCCTGACCACCTGGACATCGTCTTCAGGACGTGACAATTTTTTTTGCATATTCAAGCAGGGTGGCACACTACTTACCAGTAGACGATGTCTAGATGGCCCGGAGGTCACTCTGACCACCTGGACATCATCTTCAGGAAGTGACAATTTTTTTTGCAAATTCAACCAGGGTGGCACACTACTTACCAGTAGACGATGTCCAGATGACCCAGAGGTCACCCTGACCACCTGGACATCGTCCTCGGGAAGTGACATTATTTTTTTGTTTTATAATTTTTTTGTTTAATTTCATTTTCCCTCTGCGATTACAGGCTTGGGACTGACATATATTGTTCATATATTTTGTTCAATATATATTGTTCATTTATTTTGAAATTTTGAGTGATACTCTTTAAAGGTGCTGCTTATATGTATATTTGTAAACATTTGAATTAAGTGTGCTCAAAATTTTAAAATTTTGGAGACTTCCGGTTGGCGCTAGCAAGTGATTGTGTCGATGTACCTTGGCTCCCTATAATTGTTGTCATAAACAGTGTTAGTATAAATAAATCACCTCATATGGACAGTTCGTCTTTCTATTCGCTAATGCGTGTTATTTTAAACAATAAAACGAATAATTGTACTTGCAAATAAGCAACTAATATAGAAGTAAAAATCTTAAGGTAAAATTGAGGTTAGAAAACAGTCGTCGAAAATTCGCACATCGCACCGTGGAAACACCAGTGCAGCGACACCAACCGCCTTTTAGCACAACACTTTATACTATACTATACGGCACGTCATGGCGGGTGACGATAAACACAGTGCAACCCTGAACTCGAACACCAATGCTACACTCAAAAATCGACTATGCAACAACAATCCAGGAAACAACAATCAAAACCATAGTACCAAAACGATTGTCGACCACTTTAAAAATTCTTCAACGCAACGCACTACAAATAACAATACCGACATTCTTCAAGAGATACTAGAAAAAATCGGCCAGATGTCAATTGATATTTCGGAGGTTAAGAATCAACTTAGAAACATCAATAATACTGTTATATCAATCGTCCATTCGGAACTTGAAGAGAGGGACGGAATCCGGAATGTAGAAAATCAAGCCCTGATCAAAAGACTAGACATTATTAAATCTCGAGAAGAATCACGCCTAAGACAAGATAAAAAAAATAACCTCATTATTCGAGGTCTGAATGCAAATTCGAACACCTGTAACGAAGAAGTAAGGAATTTGTTTACAGAAAAAATTAATGTAAATGTAAACATCATAGATACACAAATAATAAAAACACAGTCTGGCTCCCAACTAGTAATTGTGAAACTTGACAATATTGTAAGTAAGAGACTAATCATGACCAAGAAAAACAAATTACAAGGCAGTAAGATCTTCATAACAAACAATCGAACCAAGAAGGAACTTTATAAGCTTGCCGAGGAAGAAAAACGCAATGGCAAAACACTTAGAGTTAGTTACCAAAAAATAACTGTCGACGGCATTGAAAGAACTTGGAACGAGATACCAAGAGCGATTGACTGCGGAAACATAACCTCTTCTCCTCCACAACAAGTGTCGCAGCCCTATCGGCTGTCGCAGCTCAGTATGGAGTAACACTGCTGCACCGATAAGCATCAATTCTAGTTTAAACTCGTATTTACATAATGACATAATTAGAGAAAATAACTCAACACTACTTGATTTTCACCATAACACTATTATCTCAGACAACAATTCTAATACTATAAACACATCTAGTAATTGTAAAAATACCTCCATAAATAGTAACAATAATTTTTTAACTATAAATTTTTGGAATGTGCACGGCTTTAATAATTTGCATTGCTTATCTAATGACGACTCTTCAGTATTTACTAACTGTGCAATATTATGTTTTTCAGATTCATGGCTATACAATAAGAATTCTGCTTTACCTGCTTTATTTTACAATTATACTCTTTTTGAGTCGCCTGCTGTAAAAAATAAGGTCTTGGGTAGAGCAAGTGGTGGTTTGGGAATATTGGTAGACCCAGCGAAGGTGAACAATCCTGTAATCACTTACTCAAATAAATACATCCTATCACTCGGTTGCTCAATCAATGGAACAAAATTTCTTATAATCAACGTATATTTAAATAGCATACACATAGAAAATAGGATTGAAAACTTGATTTACTTTATTAGAAATTCTCTCACAAACTTCAATGGTGTTCTCTTACTAGGAGGTGATTTTAACACAAGAATTGGACTCGTAAATCAAATCTCTGAACCTACTACTATAGATACCGCGTTCTACCCTGATCGTAATTCACTTGATCACATAATTTCTAAACACGGAAAGCTACTAGTTAACGAGATGGAAAACTTAGGACTGACCACCTTAAATGGAAGAAGCGTCTCCGACAGAAACGGTAATTTTACGTTCATTGGACCTAATGGATCAAGCACTATTGACTACGTGTAGACAAATGACAACGGTCTGTCCTCGCTGCTGGACTTTTTGGTACTATATGTGGGATTATCCGATCACTCAATATTACTCAATATTAACTAATGTTAAAAATTCTACAAGTAGCGTAAGCAGACAGCTCTCTCAATCATATACCAAGTTAGAATGGAATTCAGAGCGTCAGTTGGATTACATGGAAAGTATGTCTGAGCTACTCTATTCCAATTACAGCGATATTGATACACTTCAGGATGAAGATGTCGAAAATCTCAATAAAATTCTAACCTCTGCGATTGTGGAAACTGCAAGAAAACTCGACTTTGAAAAAAAAAATTATTATTAAAAATTCAAATTTAAAACTAAGAGACAAACCATGGTATGACAATGATTGTAGAATTGCCAACAAGGAACAAAAAAGATTAAACCGTAAGTGGCGAAAATCAGGTAATAATAGACTAAGAACCCAATTTCTGGACGCCAAAAAAACTTATAAACTACTTTATATAGAGAAAAAGAATACATATATGAGTAATCTACAATCAAATCTCTCAAACATAAGAAGAAATCCTGGAGCATTCTGGTCCACTGTCCGCAAATTAAAGGGTAAAAAGATGTCAAGCTGTCCTATCCCAGTAACAGTGCTGGAAGAATTTTATCAAAACATTTACCCTCCAAAAAACACCACTATTGCTACATTTTATGACTGCAGACATCCAGACCTGGACAAAAGTTTCACTTATGAAGAAATATGCACTGGCCTACACAATTTAACAACTAATAAGTCACCTGGTCCCAATGGTATCTCCAATTCTTTTTACAAGTGGCTCCCTGCACCAGGGATCAAACTATTGACTCATATGTTCAACAAAATATTTGAGACGGGAACAATACCGTCCAATTGGAACAATTCTGAAATCTCACTACTTCATAAAAAAGGAGACCCCCATAATCCAAGCAACTACAGAGGTACTGCGCTAATCGACTGTCTATGCAAATTGTTTACAGCGCTTATTGCCAAAAGATTATCCACTTGGTGCGAAAAACATAATATATTTCCAGAATGCCAATCAGGCTTCCGCGAAAAACGCTCTTGCGACGACAACATCTTCATACTTCAGGCAAAAATTGCATCAGAACTCTCCTTACCCAAAGGGAAACTTTTGGTAGCATTTATAGACTTCAGAAGAGCATTCGACTCAGTAACACACTCACTTCTATGGCAATCACTTTACACTGCCGGTGTTAGCACCAAAATTATTAAATTTTTACAAAATCTTTATAGAAATGCTACAATGCACATAAAAATCGATAGATGTACAAAATCCAATTCTATTAACATTACTGAAGGTGTCCTTCAAGGTGACTCGCTGAGTCCCCTACTATTTGGCATGTTTAAGATATAAGTGGATTCTTTAATAAAGAGGGGCACATATCAATCGAAAAAAATGTTGATATGTTACTATTCGCCGACGATCTCACCATACTAGCAAAAAATGCTATCAATCTTCAAGATAAATTAAATACCTTAGCAAAATACTGCAAAACAAAAAACCTCACAGTAAATACAGACAAATCTAAAATTGTAATATTTAAAACACATAGAAGAATGAAGAACATCAGACCTATCAGATACAATAATACACCCCTTGAAATTGTAAAAAACTACGTGTATTTAGGTGTAAATTTCTCTTCTACTAATAGGATAAAAACTGCTGCTGAATTTTCAATAACAAAAGGAAAATCTGCATTAAGTGCAGTCTGGCCAATTTTAACCAAAGGAAAAATCACTAATTGGAACACAGTGAGAAAATTATTTGACACCATTGTAGCTTCAACTGTACTATATGGATCTGGTATTTGGGGATTAAACGCTACTGAAGAAATAGAGCAGATTCAATCTGTATTTATTAAAAGTTATTACAACTCCCTCGACCAACACCGGATTACAGTATTCGTATTGAAACAGGACTAGTTAAACTTGAGAAGGAAATCGTTTCAAGAGCAATTAAGTACTGGCTAAAAATCATTGAAATGCAAGACCACCGTTATCCTAAAATAATATATAACCACCTAAAAATCATCAACAAACGCGAACTCATAGCGAATAAATCAAATTGGTACACACAACTTACAATAAAGTTAAAAAGAGCAAATCATAAATACCTTATTGATACTGAAGACGTAGAATCAATCAAACTAGCTATTCCTAACATTAAAGGAGTATTAAGTAACCTCAGCTTCAAAGAAGATAAACTTAGAATAATCAACTCATGATACAATAAATTATTTAAAGAGATAAAAAATCATAACCAATTACACTGTGAACCTTATCTAACACTTGCTCTGCCCATGCCTATCATAAGAATCTTTGCTGCATGCAGGTTAGCAGGAGATATATTTCTTAATATTAATTATAATAAAATATTGTACAGAATAAATATCCAAGAACCTTGTCATGTGTAACGTTAACACCGCGGAAAACATTAACCACATTATAACTGAGTGTCCAATGTACTACAGTATTCGTTCAAAGTATCTAAAGAATTACAATTTATTGGAGGTATTAACTAACTATAATGTAGCACAAATGAAAATGTTTTTCAACTTTATTGCTAATATGCTTAAAACTAGATCGTACATTCTCAATGAAGAGAACATGTAAATGTGTAACATGTAACATTGTTAAGATCCACAAAGGCTTGTTTATATGAAAAATTATATAGGTTATATATATATATATATATATATCTTATGTGTATACTTTAGTTTATAGCTTTTATTCGTATAAATCCAACATAATATAGCATACTTCAATGTATTTTAAGATTAAACCTGTTAAGATTGGGTTTACCCAAATATTTGTAATGGGAATACATTCCCCTAAACAAATTACTAATAAATAAATAATAAATAAATTTTAAAATTTTGAGCGCTACTCTTTAAAGGTGCTGCTTATATGTATATTTGTAAATATTTGAATTAAGTGTGCACTTTAGATATGATTTTCTTTATTAATTAATTTATTTTTAACGCTTTGTTAAAAACTTAGCAATATTAGCGCTAGGCTTTAAAGGTGCTGCTTCAATTTTTGAATTGTTATGTTGTTGATTTATTTTTTTTTACCTCCGGGTTATCTGGACATCGTCTACTGGTAAGTAGTGTGCCACCGTGCTTGAATATGCAAAAAAAATTGTCACTTCCTGAAGACGATGTCCAGGTGGTCAGGGTGACCTCCGGGTCATCTGGACATCGTCTACTGGTAAGTAGTGTGCCACCCTGCTTGAATATGCAAAAAAAATTGTCACTTCCCGAAGACGATGTCTAGGTGGTCAGGGTACACCCCATACCACCACCCCTTCCCCCTTAAAATTTTACCCCTTTTAAAAAAACAACTAAAAACATTAACCCCTAACAGTGCGTCAAAAAACATGTGATACATCTATTTATCAAAAAATATCGTCACATCGACAATTACGTCACACAAATAGATTGACGTCATAGAAAGGGAGAAAGGTTTTTGATGGAATTTAATTTTTATTTAACTTTAACTTTAACTTTAATTTTTTCTATTATATATTTTTAATATTTAATTTATTTAAAAAAAATAATAAAGAATAAATTAATAAATAAATTAATTAAAAAATAATAAATTAACTTTAATTTTATTTTTTTTTTATATATATAGAACTTTTATCCTCCAAATGTTGAGCAATCGATAGGTGAAAATCAATCATTAATAATTATAAATAATATTGTATTGTAAATTTTTATTTAATAAAATTTTCTATTTTTCATGATTTTTATTTTTTGACATGATCAATTTATGAGAAATTGCCCATACATACATGTAAAATCTAAATGTGCATAAATTAAAGGTTACCTAATTATCTTTTTTTATTGTATTCATACAATTGTAATTTTATTTATTTTTTCACATATAATAATTACAAAGGAAATAAGGTTGGACAACGCCATAAGAATAATAATAATAATATAAAATCAAAGAGTGTTTTAATTGAAGAATAATAAAATCCAATTATTATTGTAATTATGTGCATTAAAAAATAGACAATAATAAATGTTAACAAATAACTAAGATTATTATTACTTAGTATTAATATATTATATTTATCTAAACTTTGAAAATGAAAAATTAAATCTAATAACTTTATAACTTCATATAGTTTAAATGTTTTCCTAATAATTAATATTGATACAACAAAATAAATGAAAAGTTTAAATCGACCGAGGAAGCGTTAGCGACCGAGGTATTTGTTGCTAGTAAGAAATTATTGAAATTTTGGCCAATAACGTCAATACTTTTTGACTACTAAATTTTAGTTAAAATTTTAGCAATTTCTTGTTTTCTCTATAAGTTTGCTCCAAATTAATCATTTAAGCTTTTTTTTTCAATTCATATCTACTTTTTAGTCAGCCATAACTTAGGTAAATTAACGCGTTAGGGTCTAAAAATGTAGGTTTCCTTATACTTTTATATTACAAAATATATCCTAGAGTTTTGTTAAGATCTATGATTCAAAGTCCGTGGCCTCTCCTAGTGAAATGTTAAATTCTAGTGTTTTTTATGTAAAAATAAATAGAATCAAGTACAAAAATAAATAAATTCTTTTAATTTCATAGTATATAGTTATTATTTATATTATTAGTATTAAATACTTTTTTTAATGTAATAATTATATAAATTCTAATCACTAAATGACCGTTAAATTTCATTGAATAAGACTTTAATAAATAGTATATGTGTTTAACAAATAAGTTTATAACATATTTTAATTAATTATAACCTCAAAAAAGGTTTAACTATATATAGTTATACATAGCCATACTTAGTTATATTATTAACACTAAATTGAATTTTTATAACTGTACATTTCTTGCAGTATTTACATGTTAATCACTGTTGCTAAATTATATTATATTATGGTATAAACAAGCAAGTAGCGATAATAATATGTACTGTGACAATGTGCTTCACACATGTCAACATATTAAATATATTTCAGTTAAAAGAATGCCTATCTACTCGCACAAGATAATCGAGCAACTTTCCTACAACTAGCTACCTGTACTGTAACTAAGCCTTGCACAATTCTAATAACCCTTAACAAGGTTTGCACACACACTGGCACTGGAAATCAGTAAGCTGGTACAGCTAGCGACAACCCAGTTCATACTCAGGATCGTCCAGACACCTGTTGAGGGAGGTTAAACAAGTAATTCAACACAGGGGTTCCAATGACCGACCAAGCATGGAGAGGCTGACCAGGAGCTATTTGCAATTGAGTAGCAAAGGCGAAGATAAGTTTCCATTAACGAGGGTGCAGGGAGACGGTGCAAGCAGTCAGCCTGCTGTAGAAAGAATATAACATAAGGAGATCATATAGCTATATTTTAATATTACAGCTGTATCATAAAATGACAGCTGTATATTGGGAGACAAAAGGCAGAAGTGAGGTTATGTTACTGTACACACAGTATACAATTATATATTAATTAAATAACACATAGATAAACGCGCACATAAGCGCAACGCCGACACACAAATAATTACTCGAAGCTGTAAATTAATTGATGTGGCGACCTCGGAGTACGGCATCAGCAAGAAAGGTAAAATCAAGGCGGCTCTGGGTAACAAAGTCGACGCCACGCCTGAAAATTCGCGGAGTACACATTAATTAACAGGAAAGCATTAAGGAACCACATATTACCTTACAGAATTAGCAGCTGCGACATCCCGGAGGAGAAGATAACAGCTCGTCGCTTGGGTGCAAAATGATCTTACCTCGCCGAAGTAGCAAGAAAGGTCTTATCTCGTAGGAGCTGCAAGTTATTTTGGAACTTTTTTACGATCTTGCTGTCGAAGCCGAGCTTACGCTGGAGAGACAGAAGACGTATAGATACCCTCCGCCACCCGAGACGGCGCTAATCCCTGAGTCGGCTTACAAGCCGAAGGATGAAAAAAGAACCAAGACGAAGATCGCAGCGGTGCAACCGATACCACCAAACAAACAGACGAAGAAAGATCCGCCAGAGGACTTGTCAAAGACGCTGGCCAAAGTCCTTGAAGAGAAAATGAGAAAATTCGTTCTTTCGATGACCCCATTCCGAGGCGGAATTGACAAACCGAAGGAGACAAATCGAAAAAGGAATACGAAGGGTCCCGCCGAAAGGACATGCGGCGGATCGAAAGAGGAAAGAGACGGAACAATAGCGCGAGGCCGCAGGCCACACAACCGTTGAAATGTTTTGGTTGCGGACGGCTAGGAACTAAGCGCGCAGATTGCTCAGACTGTTCGGGAAACGCGAACAGAAGCGGTTGAAGAGGGTCGTTCCCGTTCCTGTCCCGCGTAAGACCCGACCAGAAACCTTAATTACGGCAGAGCGCTGTAAGGAGACTCGCCGATAAAAGAGTCGTCGGATGTGTCGACGACACCGACTGAGCCCGAGAGATCTAGCGGTTGTCTCAGCCCGAATTTAGTAGGATTGACAGAACAGTCGGATCAACACCAAATAGCAGCCGCTACTAGAGATCAGGACGATAGGGCTGGAGGTGAAGACCCTCCGAGCGAGAAAGAAACTCGTTGGTGGGTCCAGGTGGGTATTGCTGGTTACCGCGTACGCGCCCTGTTAGATACTGGGGCATCGCGCACGGTAATGGGTTCAATAAGTCTACAATTGGCTACGGCCTGCGGCTGTCCACTCATCCCGAGCATTGGAAGAAAGGTGAAAGTGCCAGGAAACCAGACGATGGTGATCGCTGGTTACGTAGACCTGACTTTCGAGATCGCCGGGATAAAGCGAGATATTCGCGTAGCCGTACTCCCAGACGATCAAATCGACTGTTACGTCGAAGCGGACTTTATCCGTGGATTCGGCGCAGTTTTGGATCCGAACGAGAATAAACTTTGGATCAAAGCGGCCAACAGGTCCGTAAACGTGGAAGTAGGGAGCATATCGCGAATCGATGCATTCGAAATAGCATCAATCGGATTAGCAGACTTATTGCCAGAGGAGCAAGAAAGACTGCGAACACTGGCTGACCGATACCTGGATACAACAGGAAGCCCGTTGGGATGTACATCTCTGATTGAGCACGCAATCGACGTTTGTGCGACACGGCCTATCAAACAGAAATATTATCCCGTGTCTAAGCAAATAGAGGAAGAGATGCACGCCCAGGTTAAGGAGATGCTCGACGCAGGGGTGATTGAGCCGTTGACCAGTGGGTAGTCAAGCCCCGTACTGATAATCCGTAAACCTAACGGAAAGTATCGGTTCTATATTGCCTATCGTAAGGTCAATGCAGTGTCAAAAACCAATGCTTACCCGCTGCCTAACATGGACGGCATACTACGGAAGCTTAAGAACGCAAGGTACATCAGTACGCTACATCTGAGTAGCGCGTACCACTACATACCGCTAAAACCAGAGACAGCGGCTATAACCGCATTTACAGTACCTGAGTTAGGCTTATTCCAATTTAAAAGGATGCCTTATGGCCTATCCCACGTGGGAGCCACGTTCCAAAGGTTAGTGGACAAAAACATAGGCCTGAGCTCGAAGCCTATGCATTTCCGTACCTCGATGATATAATCATCGCCACAGAGACCTTTGAGGAACACGAAAAGTGGCGAAAGTATGTCCTGAAGAGAATCAACGAGGCTAGTCTCACAGTGAATCGGGATAAAAGTGTATTCGAACGTACTGAGGTGAGATATCTCAAAGTGCTGGTGAATCGCTATGGAATCAGACCAGTCCCCGAGGAAATCGAACCGAACATCAATTATCCGGCGCCCAAGAATCTAAAACAACTTAGAAGATTCCTTGGTATGGGTTCGTGATACCGGAAATTCTTACTTGACTTTGCTACTTTGGCCGAGCAGCTGACAAGGCTTACCAAGAAGGACCGTAAGTATTAATGGCTCGAGGAGCAGCAACAGGGATTCGATCAGATTAAGGCGCTGATCGCAACTGCTCCCGTCCTAGCGAGGCCGGAGTTCGACGTGCAATTCGTTATACAGACGGATGCAAGCGACACTGGCATTGGCGCTGTAATTCTTCAGGTGATTAATGGGGAAGAGAGAGTACTAGAGTTCGCCAGTAAGACGTTAAGCCAGGCCGAACGCAATTATAGCATTACGGAACGAGAGTGCCTGGCGGTTATATAGGCGATTGCTAAATATAGACCTTATATAGAAGGCTACCATTTTCGCGTTATAACCGACCGCAGTAGATTACGTTGGCTGCGTAGCTTACACAGCCCAACGGGTAGAATAGCGCGATGGGCATTAGAGTTGCAGGGACACAGCTTTGATGTGGAGCATCAAAAGAGCGCCCTGAACTACGTATCCGACGTGTTCGGATGAGGAAGAGGCCCTCGCCATCGACGCAATATCTTGAGTAAAGGAGTCCCAAGTCGAGTGGTTTCAGAATTGGCTGAAACGAGTAAAGTCTCGTCCAAGGGATTTCCCTCGTTGGAAGTGTGTCGAAGGACGACTATACTTCCACAAGTCAAACGAGTTAATCAATGAAATACTCGGAGACGAGGATGCGTGGACGTTAGTGATTCCAAAGGAACACCGAAAAGCAGTCCTCGAAGAAAGCCACGACTCTCCTACGTCTGGTCATGCTGGACGTGAGAAGACGTTTGCCAGACTGGCTAAGTATTATTACTGACCAGGTTATTATGCCGACGTAAAGGACTACGTGCGCCGCTGTCTCGTCTTCCAACAAGGCAAGGTGAATCAGCGACCACCTGCAGCACTTATGGGAAAACGCACCGTCGAACGTCCCTGGCAAGTCATTGCAGCGGATATCACCGGACCCTTTGGCGAACGCGAGTACAACCTCGTATTCTTGAATCTATTCACCCGGTGGGCGGAATGTCTACCAATTTGCAAAGCCAACGCGAAGACCATTCTCAAAGAGTTCAAAGAGAGAATAGTTTTACGGTATGGTACTCCTGTAATTTAAGAATAAGGGCGTCGATGAATACCTACAAGAGATGGGGATACATCATACCACTACTCCGCTGTATTTTTCCCAAGCGAATCCGGTTGAACGTGTCAACCGAACGCCAAAAACCAGGATTGTGGCTTTCATCAAGGAAAATCACAATACCTGGGACGAGAAATTACCGGAGCTTGTATTCTCGCTGAACAACGCAGTACACGAGTCTACGGGTACAACTCCGGCGATGTTGAATTATGGACGATAGCCTATGCCTCCCGGCACTATCAAGTGAAACCAAGATCGAGCTGGCATAGAAGAGGAGCAGCGCAGTAAAATAGAACTGTGGCATGAGCGACTTAAAAAGCTCAAAGAAGTACATGAGTCTGCAGCCTCACGCTCAGATCGACAACATGAGCGGCAAGCAAGCTGTTACAACGCCAAAAGGAGGAACACGCCTTTCACCATAGGAGACATAGTGTGGAAAAACTATAATAGGCCAACCAGGATCCAATACTTACACGTTGTTGGATAAAGAAAGTAAGGTAACTGACCTGGCAGACGCCAAACACCTGAAACACTGCATTTCACCGGATCTCAACGGAGATGAAGAAGAAGAATATCCGCCGAGGGACGACGTGGGAGAAGGGGCGGCGCGCGACCCACTCCATGCGAGCGTACAGTCACCAGACAGAGTGACCAGTTGGCGATTTTTTTTCCTTTTCTCTCACCCTGTCACCAGATTGCGTGCGGACTCCTGCGCGAGTCGGAGCGGGTGACACCAGCGTGCGAATACAGACTCTTGCGAGAGTCAAGACGCCGAACGTACAAAAGCGCGGCCGTCCGCGAAAATCCGCAAAAACAGTCGCGAGACCCCACGGGAAGAGTATAGTGAAAGGCGGTGTAGAAACTAGTGACGTCGAATCCGTAGTCGGAAGATCAGGACCATCGGTATCCCTTAGAAAATCGCGTGCGCTATCGAAGCGGAAAAAAGATGGCGATAATCAAGCTGCCCTTTTATTTGATAAATAGATGGAAACCAAACCTGAGCCTGACTCGACGACTTCTCCGTCGACGTCGGGAAGATACCCCCGTGCCAGTAGCGGCACGACGGTCGAGATGGAGGAGTACCTCGCCACGAGGCGCTCACCTCCAACGTCGTCATAAGGGCCACCATCGGAGAACTTCTGCACCGACACGGAAGAAGACGAGGAAGGCGGAGAATCTCTGATGCCCACCAGGGAATTGGCCATCGCTGATTCCCTAGCAACCCGCCAAGAGGGAGGAATCAGGGCTATTCTGGGGAGGGATGCCCGGGTAGTGTGGCAATTTATGAAGGCCCAACTCGACTACGCGTCCCGGATATCCAACGGATCGGACGCAGTAGAGGGGAGGGTCTTCCAGAATTAGAAGAACGTCCACGATACCCTCCCAAATTTCCACGCCAGCGTCTCTGGGAGAAGAGAAATCAAACCGATCGGAAGATCCCGCAGCACGAGTCCCCTCGAGTAAGGAAAGCGGAAGAGAGAGAGAAACGGAGGACGAAGCGAGGAATCAGCGAGATAGAAAGAGAAAGAAGGACGCAGTTCCAGGGCCTCGATTGAGTCCAAATAAGATATATATTTTTTCGCGTGCTGCGGACCTGTTTCACACTAAACTACAAGTATAATAAAAGCATATATTTTATCATCTACCAAGTATCAGATACCAAGTTTGTATAAACTTAATGTATATTTAAAGTTAATATCAACATATGCATTGAGACTATCCCGAACTTTATTTAAACTTTGTCAAAAGCAAAATAATCGTTAAGTTTAAAATACGTTATATGAACGTAGAAAAATTGAAAATTATTAAAAAAAAACAACTTTAGACAAAGTTTATATAAACGTCGGAATAGTCTCATTGCGTATGTTGATATCAACTTCAAATAAACATCAAGTTTATACAAAGTTTTTAATCCAAAAGTTTTGAAGTAAAAAAAATTTTTAATTCATTTTGAATTCTGAAGTAAAAAAAATTTAAAAAAATAATTTGTTTATGACGTCATAAGTTGCATAAAAAAATGAAAAAAACCAATTATGTTTTATATCATTTGAAAAGTTTTGCCAAGACCTTTAAAATGAGAACTCGTGAGATTTTCTAGCTTATCTAGAAGCTGAGCTATAAAACTACTAGTTTTGATGATTTTGGTGTTGGGTGGGCAAAAGTGACTGGACGGTAGTGTGATATCATGTTAATGTGTTTAATATGTTTAAAAGATATAACGGAAAATTTACCAACGCATATGTTATACACACAGAACTTTCTACGGGTCAACTGCATTCTGGTGTATATTTTAATCATTGGTGCAGGTAAGTTAAAGTACTGATTAAAATCAGGAATGTGAGCTTAATTACCTACGTAAAAATGTAAAACTTGATATCAACTTTGTATAAACTTGATGTTTATTTCTACATTATTAAGTTACATTAAGTTAACTTCTACATTATTTATTTGTAGGGAATTCTGAATACAATCCAACTGTAAAAATTAAAATATTATTATAATATAATATGACTAAGTACGTAAGGTATTAAACAGAAACAGTAAAAGATCAGTAACGATAGAAAAAAAATTTCGGTATATTATGGTCTTGAATTAATATTAGAAGTTTCTGAAGCACAACTATTGCCCAATCTTTTATTCTATACGATTTTGAATAAGTAATTAGAATTATTAATGTATTCATTAATCAGAATGAAATTCACAAGTTTAAAATATAAATAAAAATTATTTATTTAATTATACGTACCTCAGCAGATCTGATTTTGGATCTTATTTTTTGACAGCATATGTTGATATTGGTTACACTAAAAATAACTACTTTTTGTAATAATGTAATCTGGTACACTGTTTTTCAATGAAATGACGATAAAAACTACAACATTTATAATTTATTACTAATTTTTGAATCGCACCAGTTGATCGAGCGCCGTGAGAGTAAGTGAGAGCGAGAATCTAGTATCGGCCGTCCCGTCTACACCTGCAACAGGGGGAACCAATTAGCCGACAATTAAATGGGAACGAAACGATATTAACCCTTTAAAAACTAGGCAAAACCTGGCAGAGATATCGAGAAACGAATTGCATCCTTAGGAAATTAAATGTTTCACATGCACCAAGTTTTAATGAAAATAAGGATGTTGATGGTGTTATTCAATCTAATAATAATGATGGATTTTTTTTAATTATTTTAACGTCGCTCTTTTTATGCTCCCGAACCGATGCTAATCAGCGACGGAGGTCCTACGATGTCTTGGTGAACAAAGCACTTATTGAAAATACATTCGCCAGTGGTGCTTGTATCAATCGGCCGGGGCCGGGAATCGAACCTGGAACCTCCAGATTACGAGCCCGACGCCCTACCGACCGAGCCATCGCAGGCCTCATGATGGATTTTTAATTTAATCTGCTTACGGTAACGTAGGAGAGTCCCACACACGGGGAGTCTCGCATGGCTCCAGTCATGATGCATTAAGCATTTCTCCACCTCTTCGGAAAAAAAAAAAAAAAACACACACACACACGCGGATTGCGCGACGGATAAGAACATAGCCGCGTGTAGGGTTGAAGCGTCTGACAGAAATGGTTAGGGTGCTACAAATTAACCTAAACCACTGTGCTGTGACCCACGATCTGCTGCCACTGTTGGTCAGAGAAGAGCAGGCCGACATTGTTATCGTCAGCCAGCAAGGGCTCTCAGTGAATCGAAATGGGTGAATGATGCCACTGGCAGAACGGCCATCTGGGTATGTGGAAACATGCATGTATCCGGAAAAATGGCCGCTCTCTTCCCCAATTTTACGTAGGTGGAGGTGGCGGGTATGCGAATATACAGTTGCTGCCTCCCACCTAGTGATAAAATCGACGGATTTCTGGGATCCCTTAATGTCATCGTTACTAGTGCAAGGTCCTCCCGATTGCCAATAGTCATCGGAGGAGATTTTAATGCCTGCGCGACAGATTGGGGCAGTACGAAAACGAACACTCGTGGTCGTATACTTCTCGAGGCCTTTGCGATATTGGAGTTGGAGATTGCTAACACTGGAACGACTCCCATTTTACCAAGGCGGGGAGGTCATCTATAGTAGACCTAACCTTCATCGATCCCAGATTAATGAAGAGAGGGTTTACTTGGAAAGTGAGTGATCGCTTCACGGGGAGCGACCATCAAGCACTCGTGAACCAGCTCCAATCGATAAATAACAGGGCATCAGGTCTGAACAAAAGCTTCGAATACAAGAGATGGGTATCGTCATCCTTCGACCGAGAAATGTTCCTCTGCTCCATAGCAGAAGTCGCTGTCAAAGGAACACCGGAAGAACGAGCCGAGGAACTCACGCGTGCCATAATAGCGGCTTGCGATATCTCTATGGCCGGAAAATCCATCCCTCGTGGCCGTCCACCTATTTACTGGTGGAATGAGAATATCGCAAAATTACGCCGAGTGTGTCTGCGGACTTGGCGACTGCACCAGAGAGCTCCGAACCAGCCGCGGTACCAAGAACTAACCGCGGCCTACGAGGAAAAACGGAAAGTGCTCGAGGCTGCCATTAAAGCGGCTAAACGCAAGTGCTGGTGCGAATTTTGCGAGGAAATGGACCGCGATCCCTGGGGTAAGCCCTACAAAATGGTGATGAATAAGATCAAACCTAGGGGCGCGTCAATGCCATCTCGTCCACATTTTCTTGACAGAGCAGGGAGCCACCTATTCCCACTACATCAGGAATGGACAGCCGAGACAGGCCGAATGGGGACTGACAGTGCAGTCGCGCCCCCAGACAATCCACATTCAAGGAACACCTACTGAGTGCAGGATCGAAAGCCGCAGAAGTGGCTAGAGCTTTGTAGGGCATAATGCCCAATATCGGAGGACCAAAGCAGCCACGTCGAGCCCTCTTAGCAACAGTGGTAAGCTCGGTAATGTTATATGGAGCCCCGATTTTGGCGGATGCCCTAAGAAGTAACCTTAACAACGGTGCATCTTGTCGGCGAGGCTGCAGAATAGCCGCACTAAGGGTGGCTCATGCTTATAGAACCGTGTCAGATATAGCCCTCTCGGTGATCGCGGGAATTCCTTCCATCGATCTTTTGGCGATAGAGAGAGCTGATACGTACAGAAAAGGTCGGCGTACCTTAGAAAACAGCAGCAAAGCAGCACGTGGTAATAGCAGTAGGTGGTCAAACAGGACTATCGAACTGTGGCAGCAGAGATGGGATTCGGCAAGCGAAGGTCGCTGGACCCAGCGCGTCATCTCAGATGTCGCCAAGTGGACAAGTAGGAAACACGGATTCGTTACCTTCCACCTGACCCAGGTGCTTACCGGGCATGCGTGTTTTCGCAGGTACCTGCACCGTATCCGTACATACGGGAGTGCAGAGTGCCTGACCTGCCTGGTGTCGACGAAGACGTGCAGCACGTCTTGTCCTGGTATCCTCGATTCGCGGAAGAAAGGGTTGTTTTCCAAACCTTTTGGAAGGGGCCTTTCACATTAGAGAGTATCGGGATGTGCCTTCTTGGTTCGCAAGAAGGTTGGGATGCCGTAGTGACCTTAGCAGCATCCATTGTGGGGTGGCTAAACCATATCAGAAAAGAAGAAGAGCGTACAAGGGGCGACATTAGTAGCCACCCCACATGCACGAGACAGTGATATTATTGCCGATCACGAAGGGCCAAACGTGGCATGACTGTCCCTCTCGAAGTAATGCCTCACGGTGGTTTCCGAGGGGTAAAGATTAGTCGAGAGGAGGAGCCCTGCCAAGACCAAAGGCAGGGTGGTTTTTTAGTGGGTATGACCGAGTCCCACACTCGTACAAAAAAGTATCGCATTTTAAACGTCAGTACTAAACTAAATTACTATGAACATGCAAGCGATGATCATGCAGCTAATGAAAAGCAGAAGCGATATAACTTAGATCAGTACAGCAAGATATTTGAACTTCTTTTTTTTTTAAATATATCTACTTGATCTCAGTTTTCTTTTAAACTTAAGTTTGAATGTATATCTTTAGTCGATTCCGAGTTATAAACAATCAAACTTAGAAGTATTTTTGTCGAAATTTTACGTTTTTTGCTTGTAACTATCGAAAAATAGAGAATCTATAGCTCCGGCTTTCGTCATATTTTTATAATAGAAAACATATCCTAAAGTTTTGTAAAGATCCGTTTTCCGCGAGTATGACACTCTCCTAGTTAGATCATATATAAATATGTTTATTGCTAATTACTAGATTTACTCAGGCGAAGGGTTTACTAAAGATCCTCTCAAATGGGATTTGGCTCTTATTCAGAAACCAATTATATTTTTGTGCGACTAGCTACAGTCATTTGGAAACCTGACAACTTAGCTAACAGAGCCCTAGATTTAACTCACCCGATTCAAAATATTTCAGGCAGATCACCAGTGAAACTGGTAGAACCAAATATGTTACACTTATATACAAGTAAATTTCTTCAGTTTTTCAAAATCCTTATTATGATTTAAAATATTGAATACTTTTCAATTATATTATATTGAGGTCTTTATAATGACTATCTTAAACAGAACAAGGTATAAAATTCGAAACCTCTGATCAGGTGCTGAAAAAAGTGCAAAATCACGAAATCGCAATAATCCGCGAAAACGATTAAGATACAACTATCAATAGGATATAACTATACATTTATTTCAATTATGTAAATTAAAATGTTCTGTTAATTTTTTGTGCTGAAGTTGACTAATTCTGATCAAAAATTAAAAAACAGCAATCATTAAACTGGACAATTTAAAATTTAAAATAAATATAAATATAAAATTTAAATTGGTCAATTAGACACAAGGTAGAAAGCTTAAGGGTATGTACGTTATGTTTAAAGAAGTTTAAATGTTCCTTCGATAATCAATTTGAAACCAAATTCACTTATCCAGTGGTCCGAAGTGGATGTTACGACAAGAGACTTTGGTTTCAAATTGACTATTCAATGAAAATTTAGACATCCTAAATTAAGAAATGGGATTCTAAACCTTGTAAAAGAGTTTTCAAAATAGCTTTTATATAAAAATTACTCATTTTTTCTATTTTGAATAAAAATAACTGCAGCTTGAATTAATACTGCGGCGCAAAATTCATTTTCTGTTTCGTTAAACGATTAAGATGTTACTGTATAAAAATTAAATTGTCTTATTTAATTACAGTTTATTATAATTAACATTAGTTTAATTAAAATTTTCAAATTAGTATAACATTATTTTAATCATAAGAATCAAAATCTTCTATATATTTATTATGCATAAATAATAATGCAATACAAAATTCATTGTTTATCAATAATGTAAATTTATTTTTGAAATGTCTAAAACAAATTAAGTCTGAGGTTAAAAGAAAATGCGTCGAAAGCAGTATACTATCTTAAAAATATAATAATTTTATAAATAAAATATATTTATTTAATTGTACCCTTATTCACTATATTACAACCTTTCCAACAACTACAAATATTTATTTTATTATTGTTGCTATTTTGATAATTATAATTTAATATTTCCTAATTTTCAATATTTCACGCAAAATTCACGTGATTTCTCACGTGACAATCACACAGTTTTTTACGTGATATTCCCGAAATTTGACTTCACTTGACTCGGTTAGATCAGGTAAGAGTCAAATTCAGACATTGCATTGGAAATAAAGTAAATCAATATTCTATACTCTAAAAGAGGTATATTTTATTTTATTTAATATAATTTTTTGTGCTACTAGGCTCGTTTATCATAAAACGATCTAAGGGGTGGTTTCCTTTTGCGTTTAATACCTTTTTCTCTCGTTCTCTATTCAAGTTTCAGCAAAAATCTTTCACCATATTAACATTCATCGCTCTTAATACCGTCTTCCCATCTCATTGATATATTGATGGAATCAGGGTTGTGAGATTTATGATTCGTCAAATCATGAATCCAAAATCAACCTTGGAATTGCAGAATTTGTTGTCTTCAAATCACAAATCCTTTTGGGTAAACGATTTTCTTTAGTTATAAATCCAAAATCCTTTTGATTAAAGGATTTTCTTTAGTTATAAATCCAAAATCCTTTTGATTAAAGGATTTCCTAAATTATAAATCCAAAATCCTTTTAATGTAAGGATTTTCTTTTATTATAAATCCAAAATCCTTTTGATGTAAGGATTTTCTCCAATTAAAAATTAAAAATCCATCTGACTTGTGAATTGGCCATATTCATAAATCGAAAATCCATATAATTTTTTTGACTTATTGCATCAATTTTTTTACTTATTGTATTGTGCGTTTTTTCACTTGTGGTATCTAGTAGATTGTGCCCTAGTGACCTGGACGTTAAACACTCGAAAGATTACAGTCACTCAAAATAAAAAAATTGTCTGTATATTAAGAGCAAGACCTATATGTTCTTATTACGGCCCGCTGATTCCGAGTCTAAGCTTGATTTGGAGTTATCAAGTTTGAGGTCATTTAAAGGTCAAACTTAGAAAAAAGTTTTAAGGAGAGGTCACTAATATTTCTACAATTTTGGCAGCCACTGATCCCGTAAGGTCCTTTAAGTCAAGTTTGTAAATTTTGTAGAAAGTACATTTTGTACTTTAAATTCCGATATTGGTTCAGATGAAGATAATTTCATTTGGCGCTATCACGTCAGAATCAAGAGCATTTGAAGGTCAAATTGAGAAGAAACTTTTAAGCGTAAATGACTAAAAAATATTTTTATAGTTTTGACAGCCGCTAAATCCGAATCAAATCCGCGTTCAGATCCCATGTGGAAAAATTTTATAAAGTTTATATAAAATTTTTATAAAATCACTTTATAAAATTTTTATATAAATTTGGTTCTATAAAAATTTTACAAAATTTTTATAAAAACATTATATATTATGATAAATTGCTTTTTTTATGTAGTGAAAATAATTTATAAATTTTTTATAAAAATTTTATAAAATACATTTTATATAGTTTTTATAAAAAATTGGTCGTAGAAAAATTGTATAAAAAATACACTTTATAAAATTTTTATAAAAAATATATAAAATGTATTTTATAAAATTTGTATAAAATCACTTTATAAAATTTTTATATAAATTTGGTTCTATAAAAATTTTACAAAGTGATTTTATAAAAATTTTATAAAAAATTATGTGCAAGTCATATAAGTAATGAGTGCATTATTTTATTAATGCTAAATAAATTTACAGTTATTTTTATAATAAGTATGAAATACAATTTTAATAGAATAAACAATCTTTATTATGCACCTTCTTATGTGTTTCTATGTTTTTTAAAAGAAATTAATTTAAATTATATTAAGTGTAATAGCAACATTAGTAATAAACAAACATTTGTAACATTGATCAAATTATAATATTTAATAAAAGAAAATTAATAATTCTTCAACATTTTTAATTATTAATTGCTCTTGGCATTTGTGCGCTCGGCATTTAATTTTCGTTTCTCCTTCATTTCTATAACTTTCTGCCTCATGCTCGCTAATATAGTCTGTTTTTCCTTTACAGGCCAATTTTTTTTCTCGACGTACCTACAGGTATAACCTGTAATAATTTTTTCAAGTTGTAAAAAAATGTTAGAGCAATTTTCATAATTTAGGAATATTTTGCGCCTTGCTCTTACAGTTCAATATAAAAATAAAAATTCACAATTATATTATCAACATACGTAAGATTGCATTAATGGCTTCTAAATGAAGTCCTGGTCTTCTTTCTTCAGGTGCTTTGCCACGCGATTTTCCACCTTTAATTGAGCACCTGCATAATGCATCCTCAGTAAATATAATATCCATTAATCCTCTTGCCAAAGTTGTTTGCTTGGTACACGTATTATGCGTATTTTTTAATGCGTATTCATTCACATAAATATTTAATCCTGGCAAAAGCTCGACAGTCTATAATCATTTGACAAAATTTAAGAAGCTAATTAAAATTTATGAATTTAATTGTGTATTTAAACTATATTTTTTAGTGTGTACTTTCTGCTCTTTATTAAGAGTTTTGTATTTTAATGTCCACTTTCCAGAGCTATACTCGTCCTGATTCAATTCAATATCATTTTCTTCTTTTTTAATATTTATATTTATATTTTCTTTATTTTCAGAAATCTCACTTCGGCATTCGTCATCTATTTCAAATCTTGTCTGTCAAATTAAACATATAATTTAATTTACAATCTTTTTTAATGTTTTCTAACTATATTTCTCAATTTCTTACCGTTAAATCAGTTTCGTTGACAGTTTCTTCATCATCTGATTCTATAATATGTACAATTCTCTTTCTCTTATTATTTGATAAAGTATTAATCGGAAAAACTTCGGTAGGCTGTGTTTCTTGCATTGCAGAAAATATTCTTTTAGAAAATTTTTCATTTTTATTAATATTATCTTTATTACTTTTTGTAATTGTAGGAGATACAATTAAGGATTTCTAAAATAAAAATAAATCTTTAAATATTAATTATAAATTAATGCAAAGTAATTACTTTAACCAATAAGCAAATAATCGATTTAATTTAATAGAATTTATAAGTAAAAAATACTCATTTAACTAACCATGGGATTGTTACTCTCAAATGACAAATCTTTTTCGGTCTCTTCATCCGTCAAGGACATATTATATGAACGTCTGCTGCAATTATTAGTTTCTAAATTTTCGGTGATCTATTTATAAAATATAAAAATATATTTATTTAAACGTAGCTATATTATTAACATAAATTGTGAAGTTAATTTTTAAAATTCTTACGTCATCACGGTCACTTTTAGACTGTATGTCTGAATCTGCATTAATAAATTCCAATTTTGCACTGGAAGTTGAAGGTTTATTATAATCCATTTGATGATCTGCTGAGATATCAACTTCTTCAACAGCGGTTATTTGTTTAAAGTACTTTAACCTCTAAAAATGTTTAAGTATCATGATTTTCAAATTAAAACTATATTTATATGCAGTTAACGATCTACTATCTACTTACTTTATTCAATTTCGATAAATGTTCTTGAGCAGTCATTAAAGTAGCCATACAAGCATCAGAATAGTTTGTAATAATATTTATTTCTTCTGTTACCCATTCCATATCTGTTGTGTTTGTTGAAATGCTAGTTTGCACATTGGTTGAGGGCATTTTATTTGGTGTCTTCATTAATATTTGGGCTTCCATTTCTTTTAACGCTCGATTATTAATTAAGGAATGTGTTTTTGTTTTTAATTGATCCTCAAAATTTTTACGTAGATCTTATAAAATCTTATATTAGTAAATTGCAAATATGATTTACAAATATATATTATAACCTTTAAGTTTGATTTTGCTTTATTCGAACTTTTTCCTTTTTTTCTTCTTGCTTTCTCTTTCTTTAATCATATTTTGCATCATTCCAATAAGTAAGGATTCATTATCTATAATAATAATAATATCAGTTAAAATTGAAAAATGTTTGATTAAGTATGTGTATATATATAATACCTGATATTTCCATAATTTTTCCAGTAAATATTTTCTGCTTTTGCGTTTTACTTAATTCACTCTTTTCTGGCCATAAAAATTTAACGATAATACCTTTCGTCAATTTTTTAATCGATTCCTCAAATAAAATTGAGCTTTCGTATATTACGCACAATGATCCATCGTTGCATTCAAGTAAGTATTGGAATTCACTCATTTTATAAGGCAAGATAAACGACCTCTTTACTAATAAAAAGAGGTTAAATAATGTTTCACATTGATTTTCTTTTTTTTTTACATAGTAAGCTTTAAACACTCTGAATGCAGCAAAATTATTAATCGATATTCTGTTTCCGTGTTTTCGAATTAGATATTTTAAAATATTTAAATTAATTGAATGATTTAAATATAATTTAACTATTAATTATTTTCAAATGAAAGTTAAAATAGTAATTAGTACTTTAATTTGAATTCATACTAAATATGAACAGATATTTCACTTATAGGAGAAACAATGTAGAGGTACGTTTTAAATAACCTATTACTAAAATTATGCATTTAATCCTTTTGTTAAATGCAGTGCATACTATTCGTTCTGTCATAAGTATAGCGACTAATTAATTATAATGTATATTAATTATTGCTATTTAATTCACTATTCATCAAATATAAAATTCGATTCTTACAATTAAGTTGTCGTTGAAGGATAGAATAATGTATTCTTATTAAATTTATTAATTAATAAATTAATGATAGTTTGCAGAAGTTCCGGTAACAACACTTCGTCGCTTACAAAGTAATGCAGAACTAATACCAGATATTAACAGAGATAATGATAACTGTAATATAAATGCTGATCTAAACAATGCTCCGATGAATTTACAAGTAATTGTTATTTTTAATTTTTATAATTATACATTTGGTTGAATTCATCAGTAATAGTTTATTTTGTCTTATGTTCAACAATTTTGCATTTCTTACATGAATAAACATAATTTATACTATAACGGTTTGTAGTTAATTAACGACGATGATAAAGAAGAAGCTGACGAATGTAATGGAACTAGTAGTCTATCATCATCCTCAAATTCTTTAAATTCAATTGAGAGTGGAAGTAATTTAGATGACGAATCATTATTTAACAATGAAAGTTTTACAAAAATGTTATATGAAAATTCGGATTTAAGTGTAGGTGAAACTGTTTATGAAATTCTTAACTATTTTGTACAAAATGCATTGACTAAGAAAGCACTTTATCAATTATTAACGCTACTTAACAAAGTTTTACCTAAACCTAATAATTTACCAAAAACAAAACATTATTTGTATAAATTCATTGATTCCATTTCACCAAATAGTGGGGTTAATCTTATCAAAAAGCACCGTTTTTGTGAAAACTGCGGCGAATACTTAGATGAATGGAATGCTCAACCTTCAGTTAATTCCTGTACTACTTACAATAGCTCTGATGTTGGAGGCCTTTTTATAGAATACGACCTGCATTCGTCTTTAAAAGATTGTTTCGAATTTAGAAATTTAAAATCATTAATAGATGAGTTTGAAGAAAATGTTGAAACAGATGGAAATTATATTTACGATATTACATCTAGTAGTAGATATCAGTAGCTAAAACAAGATATTATTAGAAATAAATACGATTTATATTTACTTTGGAATACGGATGGATTACCAGCTGCAAAAAGTTTTAATGGTCAAGTATGGTTAGTGCAAGTGCAAATTATTAATATACCGTCAAAGTATAGACGAAAGTTTCAATTTGTTTGTGGCATTTACTTTAGCTCAATTAAAAAACCAAATATGACATCTTTTTTGTGGCCTCAAGTACAATCATTTAAAAACTTATTTGACAAGGGTATTGATTGGTATGATAAAGATACTAAAAGAAACTATCATAGCATTGCAATTGCTCCTACGCTAGATGCGCCTGCTAGGGCGACAGTACAGAATATTATGCTTTATAATGGCCAATATGGTTGCATATTTTGTGAAAGTAAAGGTCAGACATGCGCAACTGGTGAAGGCCATAATAGAGTTTATCCCTTTAGTACTGATCACTATCTAACTATGAGGACGAAAGAAAGAATGTTTTTTTAAGCTAAAGAGGTGTTAAGTAATTTAGATATTAATCATGTTAAAGGGGTTAAGGGTCCGACTGTTACTGCCATGATACCTGGTTTTGATGTTTCTTCTTCGTTTGTACCCGACTATATGCATTCAATTATACTTGGAGTCGCCCGAATGCTATTTAGTCTATGGCTTAAGCCGAAGTACAAAAATAGAGAATTTTACATTAAAAAACGTCTTCGAAATGACATAAACTTTGACCTTAAAAACATATGTCCTCCTGATTTTGTAACGCGAACACCTCGATCCATAAAATTTGTAAAGTATTGGAAAGCGTCTGAAATTAGGGAAATTATTCTGTGTATTACTTTCCAATTTTACTAAAAAATAAATTGAGGACAAAGTTTTATGAAAATTATTTATTATTAGTATATGCAACCAAATTATTACTGCAAAATCAAATTTCATATAACGACATCGAAATTGCTGATAGTTTATTAAAATTATTTGTTGTACAAATTGAACAATTATGTGGGATAGAAAAATGTTCGTTTAATGTCCATCAGTTAATTCACATAGCTCACAATGTTCAATTATGGGGTCCCTTAACATCATGGTCTGCATTTCCTTTCGAAGACATGAATGGTTATATAAAGAGAATTATTCATGGGCCAAATAAAGTCGACATGGAAATAGCAAATACTTTGAAAATAGTTAATTCTTTAGAAATTATAAAAAGTAAACTGGACATCGAGCAAAAAATTAACTGTGCAGATATTCAAGCGTTGGAAAAATCTAAAGATTTCCAAGTAGTTATGAATGAAGCTAGTATTGTTCAACGTTTTTGTGAAGTAAATAGTATAAATTTGGAGTGCTTTAAAGTGTTTACACAAATGAAAATTTGTTCCACTATTTTTACTTCCGAGCTATACAAAAAGCAAAAAAAGAGAAATAATTTCTATATATTTTTAAACGATTCTTCATTTGCTTATATATCAAAAGGCGCGATAGCGCCTGGACGCAAGTATGCAGGCGCGTAAGCCCTTATTATACAGCTAACTAACCCCTCAGATTTTGTATATTTTCGTACATTTAAAATTATACTATCTATTTATGCAATTACAAATCTCACATCTATTTTTTATATAAGTTTTCACTTTACAATAAATCCGGTTTGAATTCATAAGTGCATAGTGGAGAAATTCGATGTTATTAAAGTTGCTTGCTGAATTCCGATTCTTGAATTTTTGCTATTTCCACTTTCTTTTTCATTTGATGGCAACAAAAAGAGATAGCGTCATAGGAGATGCGAAAGATAGAAAGAGACGAAATTTTTTCCAGCCCGTGAGAGAACGCCTACAGATGTAAAAACTGTTGGCAAGTTGTTTGAGAAGTGGCCGCAAGGGGGAGCTACTGCGCTACTCAAAGTATTACACACATCGTATATATATATATATATATATATATATATATATATATATTTCATAGTGTCAGAAAGAATAATAAAATATATTATATATTTCATATAGTGTCAGAAAGAATAATAAAAAAAGATAAAGATTGTTATTGACTTGTATAATAATATCGGTCTCTCCGAACCAAATGCTTTACTTTTAGAATAAAGCAGGCCTATCGTACTCTTTGTCCACTATGGTTGGTGGAATTTCCCAGAGCACGGCCTTTTAAAATAATTAAAGGCGTTTCGTCCTCGATCTCCAGCTTGGACTCCTCAGTAAGGAACTGGAGATCTTACCTTAGACGCCTGTCGCAAGATGATATGCGACACCAGCAAGATGTTCTGCGGCTATATATATAGAAATCGAGGACGAAACGCCTTTAATTATTTTAAAAGGCCGTGCTCTGGGAAATTCCACCAACCATAGTGGACAAAGAGTACGATAGGCCTGCTTTATTCTAAAAGTAAAGCATTTGGTTCGGAGAGACCGATATTATTATACATATACATATTACCGAACGTTAAAATTTTGTAACAAATTGTTATTGACTATTTGAGATAATGTAAAAGAAAAATGATTGATTCCCAAGGAGAAAACGAGATGAATGTTAATGCCAATTTCGTAGTGTCAGAAAAAATAATAAAAGAAGATAAAGTTTGTTATTGACTATTTGAGAATAAAGATTTATAGAAAAATGACTGATTCCCAAGGAGAAAACCAGCTGAATGTTAATTCCAAATCGATCAATAGAAGAGAGTTCCTTTGCGACTTTTTCGCATGTACAGGGAAAAGTATTAAAAAAATGTTGGCCACTGGTACAAAAAGCAATTGAGCGAGCATTTTGTCAAAGCAGAGTTGGACCTTATATTCTCGTTTAATGATAAACACTCTCACCAGGTAATTATACTTTTTCTTTCAACATTGTCAATTAACTGTTAATCTCTTACAAATTTTAACCTCCCTTAATTTAATTTTTTTTTAGTTATTATAAAAAGATAACCATTTATTATTTCTTTTAGATATTATAGACTATTTGAGACTAAAGATTTGAAAGAAAAATGACTGATTCCGAAGGAGAAAACCAACTGAATGTTAATGGTAATGCGTAGTCTTTAAAAATACATGAATTCAAACCAAAGGACAATCCACATCGATTAATGGAAGAAAGTTCCTCTGCGACTCTTTTTCCCATGCACAGGGAAAAGTATTTGAAAGAATATTGGCCAGTGGTACAAAAGGCATTGTGCGAGCATTTTGTAATATATTTAATATACTCTCTTTCCAAGGTTAAGTGAAAGGGATGTTTAATTAATAATTATACCTTCACTTACTTAAATAATTTTAACAAATGTTGATAAGAATTATGCTGTATATACTTATAGTTATTGAATACGTTTTTTACATTTAAATAAAACAAATAAATAATATTTTGACACCATACTTGTGAATTTGTACACCTTCGTAGAAGATCGTAGAGGATCTTATGTATTACATAAGATTAGTTAAAATAAAAAAAAACAATTAAAGTAAATAAATTATATAGGGTATATACTTTTCTGAAAAAATGTAGTGTTTTTCAACAGAAATACTTGGTGATTTTTAGTTTATACTTTTCAATATAGACCAATAGTTCCACTTTCTGCTTTCTTTAAAGGACATTTTTTACTTTTTACCCTATTGTAAAATGTGATTTTTATATTTTGCACTCTTTAAAGAGTAATTTTAGTTTGTTTAGTCGTTTAAAAGGTGTAGTTTTGGGATTTTTAATGTTACTTTAAAGAGTAGTAAAGTCAACAAATTACTCATTTAAGGTTCAGTTTTTACTCTTAGCGGTTAAGAGTGTGTGATGAAACTTTTTTAATTTGACTGAATTTTCCTTAACGAAATGTCAGTCCCAAATTACACAAATCTATTGATAAAATCATGTGGATTGTTTACAAACACTTGGTTAAATGAAATAATAATTACTTTACAAAACTACTAATAAAAACTTGTATTTAAAAAAATAGCGTAAGGCAATATACTGAGTTCACTATGTTGGGAACTTTATTAGATTAAAATAATTATGTATGTTCTTTAATTGATGATACAGAGTACTAAAATTGGCAGAAAGTGTATAATTCTAGTAACAATTATAACTAATATTAGTATAAATTGTTTGTTTCTAATAAATACAAGGTTTTCTACACTATTAAATTTTATAGAAAGTTTCAATATATTATATATAAAATAATAAATAAATATAACAATACTTTTTGGCAACTTTAGTATGCTATATCACCAATGAAACAATATAAATTATTATTTTAATCTAATACAGTTCCCAACATAGAGAACCCAGTATACTGCCTTGTGCTATTTTTTTAAATACAAGTTTTTATTAGTAGTTCTGTAAAATAATTATTACACCACTTCACTATGTATTTATAAAGATTCTACGTACTTTTACCAATTAATTCATGTGCTTTAAAGATATATTTACTTATATTATCTAATAAATAACTTTAATTATTACTCCCATCTTTTGTCTATTTCTTTAAATTTTAATTAAATATTTTTTTTTTATATTACAAATCTCCATATATGAAGCTTTTGCAATTGAAAGGACTGAAATCAAACTGGAACGACAAGTATTTTGAATCTAACTCCCATATTTTCTCTACTTATTTATATTTTATTACACCTTTTTTATATATTCCATAATAGTTTTCTGCAATTGAAAATATTGAAATCAAAAACACCTTCCAAGAAGGTGTCAAAACCCGCAAGTATTTTGTGTTGACACCTTCTTTATATGTAACTTATATTTAACATTATATATATATATATATATATATATTTATATATATATACAGTTTCTGCAATTGAAAGTACTGAAATCAAAGCGGCATAATCGACAAGTATTTTGTATATCTTACCGTAAATTTGTGATTAATTAAACATTTACATATATTTCTTAAACTCCAGAAAAAGTTTTGCAATAGAAAGTACTGAAATCAAAGCGGAATCAATAAGTATTTATTTTTTAAAAATACAAATATCTATTAAAGTGAAAACAAACATTTTTTCAGAAAAGCATCCTACAAATTTACATTTCAATTCTAGTCCTGTCATGTCCTACAATCAATAAATAAATAATTTTTTAATAATTTTATTAATTTCTGCAAAACTGATAAAAATCAAATTTCTGACTTTTTTATTCTCTTTAAATACACAATGTCTATCCTTCCCGTGTCTTACAGCAATAGATAAACAATTTTATATAATAGTAATAATATTCATTTGTGCAAAATTAATTTCTGCAAAACTAATAAAAAAGTAATTTCTCTCTTCAAATAAAATAATACTTGCACCACCGTTGGTTAAGTGTTTCAAAATTTTTTTATGATTTACTAATATCCTCTTGTATACTGATGATAGTTTAAAAATAGTTGAAATGAGCAATCGAATGTTTAAAACCTAATATTTCTAATTTGGAATTGAACGTGTTTATTCTTTTTCTAATCATAAATAGTTGTCAAGTGCGGGTGCTTTGTTTAACTGCTGAAGTCAAATAAAAATTAATCGCTGATACGATATATATTACAGGTCTCATGAGAAACATTAAGTCATATACTTAATCTTACCTTAAAATATTTATAAGCCCTTGATAGAAACATGCACATGCAGTGTGTTATGCAGTTAGAATTAGACTTAACATACAAGAGAAAGAAAGCAATTCAACGAGTGATGCAAGTATTATACAAATAAATGATTTTCATTAAATTATATCTTCCTAGAAAATAGTTTTTGATTTGTCACATAAATACATAAAAAAAGCAATTTATCATAATATAAAATGTTTTTATAAAAATTTTGTAAAATTTTTATAGAACCAAATTTATATAAAAATTTTATAAAGTGATTTTATAAAAATTTTATATAAACTTTATAAAATGTTTCCACATGGGAAAGTCAACTTTATTGATTTTCAGAGTGAAAAATAAATTACATATTATAATACGTTTATTTTATAGAATATTATACAAAAATTTATAAAAACTATCTATAATTCTATAGGATAAATTACATATAAAATTTTATAATAATTATTTAAATAAATTTGATAAAATTTTTATAAAAATTTTATAAAATATTTTCACCCAGGGTATAAGTATAAAAGAGTAATCTTCTGTACCAAGCACTTTTTTATTTGTTAAATTGTGTGCACATTCATACACTCTCAAACATACTCTTAAACGTGTAAATTTACACACAATTACACATTCACACGCGCACACACACACACACACACACACACACATACAGACACACATATATACCCAGCGTGCCAGAAGGCTGCACCAAAGAGCGAGGGGAACACCGCGATTCCAAGATCGTTCCGCAGAATACGAACAAAAGCGGAGGGATCTCAAGGTGGCCATCAAGGCTGCCAAGAGAAAGTGTTGGCGGGAGCTCTGTGAGGAGGTGGACCACGACCCCTGGGGCAGACCGTATAAAACGGTTATGAATAAGATCAACCCCGGGGGAGCTGTTGCACCCACTGACCCAGTTTTTCTGGACGGAGTCGTCCGCCACCTGTTTCCAGAACATCGGAAAAGGGCAGCAGAGACGGGCCTGATGGCCACCATTGGTGCAGCCGAGTCGCCAGACATTAGTGAAGCCGTACTGAGGATGGCCGCTAAGGGTATTTCCGTACGTAAAGCCCCAGGGCCTGACGGAATACCTGGCCTGGCCGTCAAGACAGCGGCGATGAGTGCTCCGGGCTTGTTCCTGGACGCATTCAACGCATGCATAAGAGGAGGTTGCTTCCCGGCCCAGTGGAAGACGCAGAGGCTGGTACTCCTACCAAAGGGAAACAAACCCCCGGAGGAGCCATCATCTCAACGCCCGCTCTGTCTACTGGATATAGTTGGGAAGCTCCTGGAGCGGGTGATCTGCGCCAGGCTTGCAGAGGTCGGGCCGGAGACCTCTCCGACAACCAGTTCGGTTTCCGAAAGGGTCGATCGACCATGGATGCTGTAGGCAGAGTTGTTGGCATAGCCACAAACGCCATCAATGCTGGTCGGAGTGCAAGGCGGATGTGTGCCATCATCACCTTGGACATCCGGAATGCCTTCAACTCTGCCAGATGGGACGACATCATGCTGTCCCTGCAGCACTTCCAAGTGCCACTCTATCTCAGGGAGGTCACCTCGAGTTACCTGACTGACCGTACTCTGCTCTACGACACCGACGACGGTGTGCACTCCCACAACATCACGGGAGGCGTGCCGCAGGGTTCGGTCATTGGGCCCCTACTCTGGAACGTTGTCTATGACGGCCTGCTTAGGCAGCAACTTCCGGAGGGTGTCTCGATGGTGGCTTTCGCGGACGACGTGGCGCTAGTGGTGGTCGCAAAGAGTGTCGAAGAGATCGAATATCTCGGAGACGTCTCTATAGAAGTGGTCGCCACTTGGTTGAGAGACCACGGACTTAGGCTGGCGGCGGAAAAAACGGAGGCGGTGCTCATCTCTCGCACAAAAAAGGAGAGGACCGCCACCTTCACGGTAGGTAAAGAACGGATACGGTCGGTGAAAACGTTGAAGTATTTAGGGGTCACACTAGACGCGCGGCTGTCGTTCAAACACCATCTCGCGAACGCAGGCTCAAAGGCGGCAAAGGTGGCCCGTGCGCTGGCGGGCATCATGCCCAACATCGGGGGACCCCAGCAACCGCGAAGGTCTCTCCTTGCCTCGGTGGTGAGCTCAGTAATTTTATACGGAGCTCCTATCTGGGCTGATGCCCTGAACAGGCACAAGAGCTTTGGTGCTCCGTGTCAGAGAGTCTGCAGGATAGCCGCGCTAAGGGTGGCCCGGGCGTACCGAACCGTATCTGACATTGCGCTCTCGGTGATCGCGGGGACCGCCCCCTTCGACCTCCTGGCAGCCGAGAGAGCTGAAAGACACCGTGAGGGTGGGCGACGCGTAGAAGAGAATCGCTGCTATAACCGATGGTCATTGCGGACCGTAGAGGAGTGGCAGCGGAGATGGGACTCAGCCAGGGACGGCCGCTGGACCTACCGTATCATCCCGCGGATCCGGGAGTGGGCGAGCAGGAAACACGGCTTCGTCAGTTTCCAGCTTACCCAGGTGTTGACCGGGCACGGATGCTTCCGTAGCTACCTATTTCGTATAGGGGTCTACGGCAGCGCAGAGTGCCCGGCTTGTCCAGGGGTGGACGAAGACGTGGAACACATCCTCCTATGGTGTCCTCGTTTCAGGGAGGAACGGGACCAGTTTCAAGTCACTTGGAGCGGTCCCCTCACCCCTGAGAGCATCGGGGCGTGCCTGCTTGACTCCCAGGAGGGATGGAACGCGGTAGTGACCCTCTGTACGTCCGTAGTGGACAGGCTGGGTCTCATCAGAAGAGAAGAGGAGATAAGAGTTGCGATGGCAGCGGTAGTGGGCTAGTGTAGCCGTTGCCTCCCCCCGCGAAGTAATGCCTTGCGGCGGCTCCCGCAGGGGAATAAAGGTAAGGCAAGAGGTGGAGTTTTAGTGGGTATGCCTATCGACATCCTTCGGTAGGAGAGTCCCACACACGGGGAGTCTCGCATGGCTCCAGTCATGGTGCATTAAGCATTTCTCCACCTCTTCGGAAAAAAAAAAAAAAAAAAAAAAAAAAACACATATATACCCACTCGCTCACTCCATATATTCACATACTCGCACACATATTCACAAAGTCACACACATTCACACACACATATACATATTTACGCACTCGCGCATACATACGCACACAAAAGCACTTATAAATAAATTTACGGAACGCACAAACAAGCTCATAAATACCCGCATTAATTGTCACACACGCATCCACATTTGTTTTGTTCTGAATTTATTTCACTAAGCACTAGGTACATTTTACATAAGAATTGAAAAGTGTGATATTGCGCCCCGTAAATAGGGAAAGCAAGTAGTATTTTGTGCTCAGTGTAAGGAAAAAGCTTTTAATAACAAAAATGGATTTAAAATTAACAACAATCCAATAGTCCAGGTACCTCGAGAATCATTAATAAATCGTATTACAACTATCAAAGGAATTTTATTCGCTTTTACGAGAAAACATAAAATAAATGAAATTAATGATTCGTATATGAAAAAAGAAAAAATCATCATGATTCTTTTATTCGAAATACGTAAAATTATATAATCGTCGGTATTTATGATTGTCACCAAAAAGAAATAACAAAATCAAACGGATTTTTGACTCGTGAAAAACAAACTCGTAAATTCATTAGTATTTGTGAATCTTAGAAAGAAAAACTCCTAAAGTCACCAGTATTTGCGATTCATAAAAACTAAAAATCCAAAAATCATTAGTATTTATGATTTGCAATAAATATAATCAAAAAATCAAAAGGATTTGTGATTGTATGTGACAGAAAATTCTTAATTCACTTGGATCTTATGATTCGATAAAGTTGAGAATCATAAAGTCAAGGGAGATTAGGATTCGCAGTAAATGAATATCCAAAATTAAAATTGATTATGGATTTTTAAGGATTCTATTCCTCGAAATGATTCGAGTACTTACAACCCTGGATGGAATCGTTCTCCTTGTTCTTCACTATAAGCTCCTAAGTAGATTGGAAAGTACTTAATACAAGAGTCAAGAAAATATAACTCCAAGTTTATATTGCAGCCTAACGCTACGAATTTTTTCATTCGAAAACATCTTATTTCAATTTCGTTTTAGATCATCATATTCATTCCACCTTTCATCTCATCTACATTCTTTATCGCTATAAGTATAACGATGAGTAGCTTCTTCCTATTTAACGTAAGCTCCAGCTTACTTCTGCTGTTTGAACAATTCTGTAAATTTACTTTTTTTATTATTTTGCGAAAATACTGACTTTAGCAAAGCACCTTCACCTCTCATGCGATTTCTTTCTTTTTAAGGCATGGTAATGCGATTAGATGTGCCTCCCGTCGTGGATGTTATCCACGACGAGGAAATATAAACAATCTTCCGGGTTTAAAGTACCTCACTAACCAAATCACTCGCGTTTGCTTTTTATATGCAAAAACTCAAACATTTTTTGAAAATCTTTGCTAAATAAAGTTGCTGTTCTATTTTATACCCTTAAAGAACAAATTTAAAAAAATTATTTTTATCACATTTTAACATGCGACGCGCAATAATTGCTCGCGCTAATTATTCAGTTAGCATAATAATTATCAAATTAATAAGTATAATTAATCATTAGGTTTAAGACTCGTAGTATAGGAAGATAGCTTCGCGACTAACACGCGTTGTAAAATGCGAGTTCAACGACCGCGATATAAATAGCCAAGGGTCATTGACCGCTCCCCCACTACTGCGCCTACTAGCCAGTTTATTGACCTCGTCTGGAGTGGGGCAACCGCGTTCTGTGCATGCGCGCTCTCGCAAGATCGGGTATATAAGGCGCGCCGAGAACCGCTGTAGTCAGTCTGGATCAGGGAGCCGGAGGAAGCTGGTCGTGAGCACACGGCCAGACTGAATCTTGTACCTCGTACAGACGCCTGTAGATGCGAACGTGAGCACACGTCCGTAAACCTAACCTACCGTACCGTAACCGCTTCTCGACCGTATCCCAGTCAGTAAGGGAAACGGCGATTTCATTTATTTTACTATCGTACACAACTTAGCTTTATAAATATATATATAGTTAGTCTTTTATAATTAAATTACGGTATAATTATTTCAATTTACTTCCTGACCGAATCCTGGAATCTGAGCAGGAACCCGGCGAAAATTCACTCCGTTACAAACAAAATATTTCATGTTGCGGTATGCAAAATATAAATTAAAATACATTATAAAGTACGTTTCATGCATATTTTTAGTACTTACCAGAATCAACAAAATTAGCCTGATTACGTTCGATTTCATTCACGAAAAAGCGAGTAATATCCTGTCGTGCGAAAATGTTTAAAATAGAAAGATTAAAATTTCAAGAATTTAAATAATTAATATATATGCTCGATTAACAGTTTTATATTATTACGTATCATTAAAATGACGTTATTTTGCACAAAAATAAATCGATTTCGTACTAAAAATATATTATATATTTAAATTAATTAAATTAGAAGTGTATACTTTTTAACGTATGGAATCATATTAAATATTGATAGTCATAATGTTTAATTAATTTTTATAAGAGCTATGTAATGGAATGAGGTACACTTTTATTAATTGCTACTGCACTGTCTAGTAGTACTCCCTAGGCGGTACCCAAAAATTGCGTGGCGAATTCAAAACAGTCGATCCTACGCACCACCTGTTAGTCCGTAGCAATGCGAGGTCAGTGGCCATCTCGTGCACTCGTTCAGCTGCATGTGTTGCAAGCTGAAAAAGGCTCCGAATAAAAAGGGATAAATTCACGGTAAACTTACCTTGGCCGCTCCTAAAACGAAGAGGTAAGTATTCGGGATAACGGGAATAATAAATGCCCGTAAACAATATTAGTACTCGTGCACTATCGATTAATTATTAAAAAAAACTATTTATTACTTAAAAAAGATAATAAAGATAACAAAGAATTCTCTAACGTCATGCCCAAATCGTCAAAGGTGGAACCTTGTAAGGTCTGCGAAAACAATAACTACTCAAAAGTTAAGATGTTAGTTCCGTAAAGATGGCGAGAATCGAGGCAACGCCCAACTTTCTCGACTAGCGACTGATGAGAGACGAGACGGCTATAAAAAATTTAATGACCCAGGGGAAAACCCAAGACCCAGACAAACTAATAATCCGGGCAAACACCAATCTCATAGATACTCTAACGAATACAAAAATTCCATCGACTCCTATAACGAAAAAATATGCAATTATTGTAAAAATTGGGGTTACTGGAAACATGAATGCAGGAAATTAGCTTATGCCAGCCAAAATTTAACTGCCATGCGTTCGGAAAACGAAGAAGTTTTCCAAGTCACAGGTGCGGACCAGGAAAACGAGAACCTTTCGCGCCCCAGCTCGTCCAGAAGCCTACAATAACAAGAAAATTAATTCTATTAAATTTACACGCTAAATTACCGACTATTATACTAGACTTGAAACATAAAAACATTACCCTCATGATAGAGTCAGCTGTCGTGACTTCACTACTTAAAATCTCTAACAAATCAAAAAATAAAATGGTGGATAATAACTTTATTTTGGAGTTGGTCGGAATAAATGGACATCCTGTCTACACATTCGAAAGAATATTTTTCAATTACTGAAACATCGTATTTACCTTCCATTTAGTAGATGATGGTTTTCCTGTCGAAGAAGACAGGTTAATTGGAAATGATATATTTAAAGAATATAGCGGACTAATTAATTACAAGGATAATTACTGTGAATTAGGCGGTAATTTTATTACCATTAAATCAATATAACACCTACTATAAACCTAAAAATAACCCCATTAATTGCGTCAATAATAACATTACCGATAACACAGGCACACAAAAAAAATGGCTAGACCCAGAGAGTAGAGCTATTATTTCTTATGTATTTTGACGCCCTGAAACCCAATCCGGACGCAGAATTGCTCTAGAACCCCTCATTTTTTTTAAAATAAAGAAAAACCACCTGGAAAATTGGAAAATCCAATTTCTAGAAAGGAAAAAGTGGGTGAGTGTTCAGTGTAATAGGTTAAGAAATTTAAAACATACTACAATATCATTTCTCATGTATTTTGAACGCTGAACGCTGAAACTGAATCTGGAGTTTATTTTACACGTACTAAAAAAAACCTGTTAGTATAAATAACGCAAGCAATAAAATTCATTCCAACGAAACCGATGAGCTAGAAATTGATTTATACGATAAATTGAAATATCTCTATTTAGATTAAAAAAGATAGAAAACAGCTATTTCAAACAAGACGTTAACATTCTACCTTTCGCTTACACTAGTTTTGAGATATTAGAAATATTACTTCTCTTACAATATAATAATATGGAATTCTGCAAGCTTATTAGACTCTTTTATCATTTAGAAAAGAAAATTAATGTCGATCTCTTTGAATCGCTCTTCAACCAAGACCATTTAATAGAAATCTTAAAATTAGTACGAAAACAAAAAGTGTTATCAAAGGAAAGAAAATTAAAAATAAATCAATTAAGCAACAAATTTCAATTTTTGTAACAGCGGAAAATACACATTACTCGATGGAGTAAAACTGGATATCATAGACAATCAATGTATTGAAAAATTAATCGAAGATTATGCTGACAGATTCTATATCGAAGGAGACAAATTACCAGCTACGAACTTAATGATACACGAAATACCAGTAAGTAGCAAAATTCCTATCCGTCTTAAAACGTTTAAACAACCTTCGTGCTTATACAAGAAATAAATAGCCAAGTACAAGAACTACTAAACAACGACATTGTCGAACCTTCGACTAGAGCTTACTCGGCACCCATCTTTTGTGTCGACAAAAAACCTGATGCCGACGCAAATAAATATAAAAACTCATAGATTTTAGAAAATTGAATAGCGTATTCCCGACTGCAATTTTCCGGTACCTAACATCACCGGCATTCTAGATGAAATAGGAAATTTTAATTATTTTAGCACTTAAGATTTATCTTCCGGGTTCACCAAGTCATGATAAAGAAAAAAGACAGACATGCAACTGCTTTCGCATGTGTTCTCGGTTTATTCCATTTCATAAAATCACCCTTTGAACTATGGCTTTATTTATAGCAAGTATCAAAGGTGTTGTATCCTTTTTCGACTATATATGAATTTTTTCTAAAACATTTGACGAACACTGTAGAACATTAAATATTCTATTCAAAAAACTAAGAAAGGCAAATCTAACCTTACAACCGAGCAAATGCGAATTTCTAAAGCAAGAAATAGTTTAACTTGGCCACATAATTAGTAAAAAGAGGTTACTTCCAAATCCAAAGAAAATTGAAGCAGAAATTGAATGAAAAAATTCTTTGTACCAAAAACATCTAAAAATTATATAAACAATTTTTAGGGCTCGCTACTCATTGTGGACGTTTCATTGATAATTTTGCAAACATAGTTAAACCATTAAATAATTTTGCTTCAAAAGAATCAACCTTTCATTTGGAGTGACGAAGCATTTGAAGTATTAAGAGACAAATTGTGCGAACCACCAGTTTTCATACGCATCAGGTTACGCCATTGGTGCTGTTCTCTCTCAAGGAGAAATCGGAAAAGAAAGACCCATAGCCTACGCCTCCCGAGGACTAACACAATGCGAAATGAATTATTGCACTTTCAGTAAGGAAGCCCTTGCTATTATAAACGCGATCTCTCAGTTTCGACAATATCTCTTCGGCAGAAAATTTACAATAATTACGGATCACCGTCCGTTAGTATGGCTTGTGACAATGTGCTTTGCACATGTCAAGTGACAGCTACCGAACCCCTGGTGAACACCTACCTACCCGTACAAGCTATACGAGTCCCTAGCTACACCTACCTACCCATATACCTTTCCCTAGCTACCTACCCGCACATCAACTAAATCCTACCTACCCTCACATACTAAAACCCTTTCCCAAGCACGGCACATAAACACTAAGGTAACCTGCACCCTGATCCCCAGTGCAGCGTTACAGGCTTATTACGTTAAAACATCCGAGCTAAAGAGTCACACGATGGAGACGCGAAGTAGCCGAACATGATTTCCATGTAGTGTACAAACTAGGAAGTAATCGCTGTGCCTATACCGGATCAAACTGCAACCACGATTGCCGACGCAATCATTAAAAAATTCATTTGTATGTTCAAAGCACCCATGTCTATTCTCTCGGACAACGCCCAGAACTTTTTATGTAAATTAATTAAGAGAATAATTAAACGATTTAAAATTCAACAATTTAGAACCACAATATTTAGGCATGATTCCAAACCGGTCGAAAGATTTCACAGCTCTTTGGCAGGCTACTTACGGACCTTTACAAAAAAACGACCAATGGGATATTTTAATTGATGTAGCAACCTTTAGTTACAACACTAGTAATCACGAAACCTCAAACTTTACTCCTTTCGAACTAGTATTCGGACGAATAGTACCCTCTAGTAACCTCGACCCCGAAGCCGAAGACTTATTACCCTCTTATGCCGAGTATATGATCGATCTCATAACACGATTAAACAACATTAGTTTAAAAAAAGTAAATTTTATTACGATAAAAGAGTTAACCCCAAGCGAATTAAAATTGGTGATTATGTATGGCTGCAAGTAGGACCTAAACCTAAAAAACTACAACCAAGAGATGTAGGCCCTTATTTAGTCATACATATTTGGGAAAACGGCAACGTTAAATTAAAATTTCTCATACGCGTTCCAAAATGGTACACAGCAACCGACTACGCCTATCATACATTGCACCTACAATAAAATAATAAAGTAAATGGTATATATATATATATTGTAACGGTTTTACTATTTTTAATAATAAATGCAATAAAATAATAACTATTCAGAACCGTTAAAATAATAGTCTCATTTACACGATCGGCCTCTCAGTAATAATACGACTATAATAAGCCGTATAGGCGGAGGCGGCGGTAATCTTTACTTAGCGAAACGCGAGAAAAAGGGGTAAACAACTAAATAAGCAACAATGCAATATTCAATTAATAACAAAAATAAATGTATTCGGGAAGAAAAGTAATACAGGCGCGTCGCAGCGCGCGAAACGCAGGTCGATATATACGCGAAATAAATAACGAGAGAAAGAGAGAGAGAGAGACTACAAAACTGGCACTTACAGTGCGTGAGCCGCGATCGATGATTAAACAACCAGGCGAAGTCTGCGTAGTCGCTACTCTTTAGCTTCTTGGGCTGCGTCGTCGCCAAACAAACTAATATAACTCCACTGGATCACCAGCACAGCACCAGGATCACAAGCACGGGGCGATCAAAATATGGAGAGAGAATAAACAACAAGGTTTCTCACAACGGTTGAGATTAATCACACGGTTGAATTTAATCTCTCGACGGTTGAGATTAGTCTAAGTGCTCTCGCACTTACGAACCGAAAACTCTCTCTCTCTTTCCCTACTTTTACCTTTACGAAGGTCCGCGAAAATCGCCGAAAATCGTCGAACGTCGACCTGTAACATATGATAGAGATTAATACATGTGGCTAGACAGAGAGAGAGAATGTAACGAGCAATGTAATATAATCAAATATTACATTGATTCGTTACACTCCCCCCTTCCAGACGCTGGGTAGCCGAAGACGTACCAGCTCTGCATTTCTACTCTCTCTCTAGGCCAGAAGACAAAATGAAAAAGATAATTAAACATAAGTAATATTTTATAAATAAATAAAATAAATTTATTTGTAAGCAAAACATCAGACAAAAGAAAATGTTAAGCAGGCCAACATATAAAGGATTTCTCTCTTTATTATAACAACAATTAAAAGCGATACGCCTTACGAAGATTACAAAACCGGAGAAAAGGTACGCGTAGATACATCAATCGCTCAAAGGAACATTTACGGTTTCTGCGACCGAGTGCGCTGTTCGATCGTTTCCACCGGAGATACGGGCTTGTTCTTTGCCCCCTTCGGCCTTCCGCGCCTAATTTCCGGCGTCGGAGGATTCGCGTATACAACAGTATTCGCGTTTAATCGCTCGTTAGAAGGGGCACGATCTACCGTAGTCATACGATTAACAATTACCCGAGTTTTGCGCGGCCTACCTCGCTTACGCAGTGCGTTCGCGCTCACAGGATCATTATCGTTGGACTCGTCGCTAGCTCTTCGCTCTGCGCTTAATCCCTCGCTGTCCCTCGTCGCATCCTCTCGATTTAATCTACTCTCCACAGATACGTCAGTCTGGTCTTCGTAGAATGGCTTAATATCACTGATGTGGCATTTACCTGCTTCTTTTCCATCATTGTCGATCAGCTCTACCACGTTTGAGCGGAGTAACGCCGAAACAATAAAAGGTCCGATGTACTTCGGAGCTAGCTTAGCAGCTATGCCTTGGGCAGCGGACGAAAGTACATGATTCCGCTTAGAAACTTTTGGTCCCACGGCAAATTGTACATCGCGGCATTTTGAATTATAATATTCGGCCTGACGGGCTTGTGCGCATGTCGCTCGTTCAGCAGCTTGAGCTTGCAGCTCTGGCAACGTTTGCATACGCTGTTGCCAATTTTGAACAGCTGCTGCGGCTTTGCTATCAGCGACAGCTTGATCTTCCGAGAGACTAGATAATAGCGCTGCATGATGGGACGCGAACCGCCCACATCAATTTCATGCTCAGTTAAGTTAGTACAACCTAGCTTTGCATTCGGAGCAGTCAAACGCTTTTCCAACTACTGATTGAGTTGTTTGCGTTGCGCTTCGTCAATATCTGCTAAGCCAACGGCAGCTAGTGAGCAGGCCTCACCAATGCCGATAGCAGATACTTCAAGCTGAATTGCGTCAGCCACGTTTTCAATCAGCAACTGATTTTCACGCGGCAACAAAACAGCGTTAAACGCACGTATAAAATCGGCACCGAGTATACAATCGGCGTCGAGATCGCTCATTACTAAAACATCTAAGTAATGGCGTTCATTTGCTAAATCAAACGGCAGCTCTTAACGTCCAAGTATTGGAGCGCGTTGGCCGTTAGCGAGTCGTGCACCTGGTCCAATGTAAGGTGTTAACTTATATTTTTACTTATATATTTGCAAGCCTAAGGAATTAATAACCGTGCGAGCCGCCCCTGAATCGTACAAAGCGCGTACGCGGAATCCACCGATTCCGATCTGCAGCCACCAGCGAGTAGACTGTAGAGTTCCTTCCTCAACTGGCGTTCCAGCGCGAGAATCGCAAACACCTTTTTCCGCTATTTGTCTGTCAATTCCGACAGGCAAAAGCGAGGGCATTTTCTCCGTTTGCGCAATTACTGATGGAATTTCATCCACATCAGAGGTCTCACTAATAATTGGGGCGATAGGGACCTTATCTATTCGCCCCTTTTCTCGTTTCCCGAGCACTCAGGACAATCCGTCTTGATATACCCGGGCCAACCGGTTACCATTAGTAATGGACGATTTATTTTTACCATCATTCTTCCTCTCGGTACTAGTCACGCCAGATGGCTTATCAGAAACATTCTTTGCTCCTTTCGGCGCACCTGGTTTATGGAAATTACGCGCGGTTTAAACTTTCTTATTGGCGGAATTCGCAAACGAATTCGCAAATTTACTAAATCTCTCATCTAGCATCTTCTCTAAGAGTTTGGCCAAATTTTCCATCGTAGGTTCTGCGATACTCGCTACTTTTACCGTAGCATCATCGCTAGCAGCTTTTCCGCCCTTCTTACCTCTGGCATCTGGCTGCTTATAAGCCACAGAAGGCAGAACGCTCTTTTCTGGCGGCGGAGGCGCGGGAAAATTCCGCTCTTCCTCGATAAGCTCTTCCGCCTGACGAGCTAGCTGCACAAGCCTATCGACGCTTGTAACTTTTTCTTTCGGAACTAACTTCCGAACAGACGGCAACATGTTAGCATACAACATGTCTAGCTGAAACTGCGTACTTGGAGGCGCATCCATTCTGCTAAATATGGTTAGCAAGCAGAAAATGTAATCACGAGCAGGCTCTTCTCTACCCTGCTTGCGTGCTTGCGCTTCCGTCATTAAGCGCTGCTGAAAGTTCTGCTCAACGCCATAACATCGTCGAGCAGCATTGCAAAAATCAGCCCAAGTATTCCAATCTTTCCGCGATTGGCGATACCAATGTAGCGCTACGCCAGTTAACAGCTCCGAGAAAGTATTCAGTAAATCCGCGTCGGAAATATGCGCTAACTTGCGACATTCTTCTATGCGCTGAATAAATTCCTCGATGCTTTCGCGTTTTTCGCCGGAAAACTTAATATTCCACTGGCGAACTGTGCGACCTACGTCATGTGACTGTATAGGCGCTCTACTCGACATATTCGACAAGATTTGCGTAAGTTGATCGCTTGTAACTACAGGCACATTTTCCCCCCTTCCAGACTCTTGCCAATCCGCAGGAGCTGGCTGAGACGAATACTGACGTATGTCGCTAGATGTGGGAGACGGAAAACACGGAGCGTTTGCGTTCAAACGTGGATCCGAATTAATTTCCGATTGTGTGTGCGTTGACTTCTGAGGTGCTTGCGGATACTTATCAGCTTCAAAGTAATTTAAATTAAACGTATCCTAAAAATTTACACTTTTGCGATTTTTTCGCTGCTTTTCCGCCGCAATTGACGTTTGCGTTGGAAGCTGCGTACTCGTTGCAAAATCCGCTAATTGCTGCCTTAGATAATTCAACTCCTTCTCTTGTTGAAAGGCAAGCGATTGCGTTCTACTCAACTCCAGGGCTAAACCCCTTGGAGCGTTGTAGACTGCGCCATTAGCTAATGCACATAAAACGATATCATTATCTATTTTATTATTTTCTTTTGAAGAAAATACCGTTTTTGGTATCGCACCTCTTGATTGTAAATGCGTACTCGCTGCTTGCGTCGTCGAGTACGTAGTTGTAGTAGCGGTCGTTATCATCGCGGTCGAAATGGTAGGAATTGGCCTTACCGGTATGGTTGTGTTAAGCGTTTTTATCGAAGTCAATTCAAAATTTGATTTAAAATTATTTTCGGCGGTGTTTTCCGCCGCGTTTTCCGCAAGGTTCCCCGCGATATTTCCCGCGTTAACCTCGCTATGCTGCGATTCCGCATCGGAATCGGCAAGTTGATCGTCATTTGACTTCGAGCTATTGGCAAGCGGAGAGAATCCGCTCTCATCCGCTCGATTAAGATTTTCAAATTGTCTGTGCGCAATATGTACTTGCGCATCTTCGCTAAATTTTGCATGTTTCAAAACGGTGCAGAGTCTTTGTTCACGACGAGTCCGCGAAACTAAATCATCGTCACTAGTTGACTGGACGAAATCCGCGGCTGTATAATCGCCGCGTAAACGCCTATATAATCTATCTACACGTACAAAGGGCGTACCGTCACGTGTCAATTCTAGCTGATCGAGGACGGAATCGAATTGATCAGCTGTTAAATTCAAAATCCATCCTTGGATCTCGACTCCGTATGTTTGATCGAAATCACTCTCATTCATGCACGCCATTTTGAATTATAAAAAAAAATTGAATAAAATTTAAATTTCAGGCCTTATTGGCAAGATAAATTCTCAGAATTAAAAAAAAACTTATGGAACAAATTACAAAATAATTGCAAATCGCTATTAAATCGTGCGCAAATTCGCTTAAATTTAATAAAAAAACAACTAATTTGTGAAAAAAAACAAAATATTACAAATCTGCAACTTGTTAAAATAAATTCTTTTTTAATTGTTTACAAAAGAAAAATAGAATTAAATTGAATTAGCGAATTTAATATACAAAGAAATTTGAAGAATTTAAAATAAATTGTTTAAAGATAAGAATAATTTAAAAAAAAAAACAAAATTTTAAATTGCGAAGAAACGCTATAAAATTATTTAAATAATTTATAATAACAACAGAAAAAAAAATTAAATTGAATACAAATTTTAAAAAATAAATTAATTTACTGTATTTGCGCACACGCTTACATACACATACATGTACCACGATACGCTACAATACTTATAATTACCGCGAATATCACACACACACTTACACGCACGCACGCGAAATAGACTAACTCAACCAAAATTGCGATTATATAGCTTACGAAAAATTATTAGAAAAAAAACCAATAATTTTACTTTCCGCAGTGTCGCTAATAATTATTTAAATAAACAATTAAATAATAAAAGAAGCACGAAATAATTAATTAATTCGCGATACGCTTAAATTAAATCGAACAGGAAAATCGATTTACAATTCGAATAATATAAGATACGAAAGAATATTTTCGAAAAGGATAAAGTTACACACTTCGAATATTATTTGAAGCGTAAACACCGCGAATCACCGCGAAACGTAAACACTGCGCTCGCTCGCTATCGAAATGCTCGAAATAAGATCTCTTAATTTAACACGCCTATTGACTGAATTAAAACTTTTAAATATTAGAAATTAAATTTTGAGACTATTAATTGTCAATCATATGCGTATCGCTAATTACCATGCACGTTGGGCGCCATGTAACGGTTTTACTATTTTTAATAATAAATGCAATAAAATAATAACTATTCAGAACCGTTAAAATAATAGTCTCATTTACACGATCGGCCTCTCAGTAATAATACGACTATAATAAGCCGTATAGGCGGAGGCGGCGGTAATCTTTACTTAGCGAAACGCGAGAAAAAGGGGTAAACAACTAAATAAGCAACAATGCAATATTCAATTAATAACAAAAATAAATGTATTCGGGAAGAAAAGTAATACAGGCGCGTCGCAGCGCGCGAAACGCAGGTCGATATATACGCGAAATAAATAAAGAGAGAAAGAGAGAGAGAGAGAGACTAGTCTGCGTTGTCGCTACTCTTTAGCTTCCTGGGCTGCGTCGTCGCCAAATAAACTAATATAACTCCACTGGATCACCAGCACAGCACCAGGATCACAAGCACGGGGCGATCAAAATATGGAGAGAGAATAAACAACAAGGTTTCTCACAACGGTTGAGATTAATCACACGGTTGAATTTAATCTCTCGACGGTTGAGATTAGTCTAAGTGCTCTCGCACTTACGAACCGAAAACTCTCTCTCTCTTTCCCTACTTTTACCTTTACGAAGGTCCGCGAAAATCGCCGAAAATCGTCAAACGTCGACCTGTAACATCTGATAGAGATTAATACATGTGGCTAGACAGAGAGAGAGAATGTAACGAGCAATGTAATATAATCAAATATTACATTGATTCGTTACAATATATATATGTATATATATATATATATATATATATTGTAACGGGGTCTGCCTCTAATTAAGACCGCAATTAGAAGCATGGCCATAGGGGCCACGGTATGGGGTTTCTACCTCTCTCGATGCAGTCAATGCGGTCCGCGTGTACCGATGTGCTTACCTCGGCCGCACTGTGCAATACCAGTACCTCCGTTAAATCGGGCGGCTTTTCCTTGCCGTCCGGATATGATGACACGGGGAGCACCGCGCTCTCCGTCTTTGTTTCTCGGTCTTACCTTTACCTTAGCCTCTGAGTACGTGAACTCGAGAGGCTAATTACTCGGCGTGAGTCTCGCCTCTACAAAGTGGTTTTGGGATATTTCGGATTCAATCGACAACACGACAAATACATGCAAAAGTACATAACTTCAAGCTGAATTGATTACGTTCGATTTATTAACTAAAATCAAAGTTACAACTAAAGAAGGTTGTAAATGAATATAATGAGGTGTGCGATTGTGTCGTATATACGAAGTTCCGAATAGTGTCTCGTATGAAGTCGCGTTGATCCCTCGGCGGGATCGTCCTAAGCTAAATCACGAGAAAAGTTTATAACGAGGTTCACTTCTAAGCATTAGAGTGAGAGAGACGGCAGTCGCCGGCCGAGTCGTCCCTTCTCCCTCGCTCTCGGTTTTGAACGCGTTGCCCGCTTGCAACGATGATCCGCTCGCGATCACGCTGTATTGCAGTAAGGGATTTTATCCCGACTTACGCTTGGGGTTTCGTCCTTACAATGTCCCGGACGCCAACTACGCCTTAGGCCTCCTAGTCGTCTATCGGGCAGGCAGCCTTCTCGTCGAGGCAAAGGACCAAGGAAAGCACAGAAATAGAGACGGCGGAGCACGTCGCGCACCGTCTCCTTCGTGGCACGATTCCCACACGAACCACTACGTCGAGCCCCGCTTCCGTGGGTTCGCTGCGTTTCCTCTCGTCTACGGCGATAGCACGCGTACCCCGGGAAACGTATACCGATTCTCGATCGCTCGTCTGCGTCGCGGTAGAATTTCCTCACACGTGTCGTTTGTTCGCTCGTAGCACGGCCCAGCTAAACCGTAACGTTGACCGTCCTTCGTCGTACTCTGTCGTACTTTTCCGTACTAAATTTTCCGTGGGCCATCTAGAGGTCCTCTCTCCCTCCCTTACGCACGGATCGTTGTTCGTTCGCCGCGCCGTTTCCGAGAAAAGTTATTATATCGAATACTCGCGTTTACTAAACGATATTAATTTAATTCAAAATGTCTTTTAATAATAATTAATACCGTTACAATATGAATACATATATATATGGGCTATTTCACGTCAAGTGGTACGATGAAAATTTTAAATCGCTCCCAAATTTGAGAACAGGCTAGAAATATCTTCCAGAAGATAGAAAAAAAATTTAGGTGTTAAAAATAATTTGCCTACGAGTTATTCCACCATGAAAAATGGAAATTTTTCAATTTTTTTAGAAAAATTGCTATTTTCAAAGTCATTTAACTCAAAATCTTTTGATTTTTTTGAAAAAACATTACAAACAACTTTTGTTCAAAATAATCTTTAGAACTTAATATTAATATTATACTGGCAGATGAAGATTACTTTACTACTTAATTTACTAGCATTCTTTAAGGTTGACGCTCTAATTAAATACGATTGTGCACAAAATTTAAATTTACGAATTTCACCACCTTCTCTAGTAAATATCGGAAAATACGACATACCGTACCCTATTGTTAATTCCACGAAAGTCAAAATATCTCTTCTACAAATGAATGAATTTAAAAATACTAAAGTGCAATATTGCAAAATAGTAATTAAAAGAACAATTTTACATTGCGGAGCTTTTTGACATGTATCTCTAATTAAAAATAGCGAAGTTCAATATTTACATGAATTATCCAGAGAACATTGTTTCACGTTACACATACATAATTCAATAAGCATTATTGGCACTCTCTTTTAAAATGTAAGAGTCAATCATTTAATAGAAAATAAGACTTCATTGATCTCCACGAACACAAAACAATATAAAAAAAACAACGAAGAAACAATTTAAAAATTCAAACTGTAAATATAACATAAATTAATCGATAATTTTAACCCACAACACACTATTACCAATAAAAAAGGCGCAGAGATATTAATTTACATATCGGATGAACATAACTTTTCTATCGACATCGCACACAACTGTCAATTAAAATTAATATTAAAAACTCAATAAGACTAAACAAAAATGAGACATAAGTAATTAAGTACTAACAAAGTTTTACCACCACATAAAACCCTCCGCTTGACATATCAAAAACGATGGAAAAACGAGGACCTCCCCGAAGGGAGTCCTGTATACTAGTGAGACTTAGTACATACTATCTACCTTAAATAATATCTATATCTCGACGTCTAGCCGCCGACAATATATTCGACACATACATATATAAGCGTGTACATATACAGATATAGTATATGCACACAACGCGTATACGCACAACACACGCGCGAAACGTATCGAATTAAGAATAGAGCGAACATATTGCGGGGCCAATCGAGCCGAGACTTCTCCCGTATATCAGGCAACCATGCGCAGCGAAGAAGTTGCACACTCGACTTGTTAAGTCAAGGCCTACTGGGATACCCCGCCAGCTCAGAAAACGTGCCACCTCCGCGCGCCACATAGTCCCCCGATACCGAGAGATAGAACGCATCAAGCGGACGGCCAATCGAAAGAGTTTGCAACGGATTTCAAGGTACTAAACCGCCTACGCACGTAACATTTTAACACTATCAAGCGTAACTTTATATATATTTTTTAAAAAATTTTACATCTTCAATACGGTTTAGTGTGTCGTCATGTATATAAATATTCATTATTTCTGAGAACATACGTTTTTTAAAATTGTTTTCGATGTCCATGATACATGTTTTATTAAAATCATTACTATGTCCTGTGTTAATTGTGTGGACCGCTAAAGCGGAAATGTCATTTTTATTTTTTGCGTCATATTTATGTTCTCTTATACGTGTTTTAAGTTTACGCTTACTTGTGCCTATGTATAACGCTGGGCAATCCTCACATGGTATCTTATATACAATATTACAAATTTCATTCTTAACTGTTTTATCATTACCTAATTTAATAATCATGTTAAATTTATTTATAGTGCGATTAATCAATAGAAATTCATGTTTCTTAATAAATACGTTCAGTTTCGGGGTTAATCCCTTTATGAATGGTAAAGCAATTCTTGGTCTCCGAATTTGATTTCTGTTCATTAGATTATTATTAATATTGGTGTTAATATTATTATTTAAGTGTGAAATTATTTTGTTGATATATTTTCGAATATATTCAAGCGGATAATTATTATTTAGTAAGAAGTTCGTTATTATTTTAATATTTTCTTCATGAAAAATGGGATCAGATAGTGAAATTGCCTTATCAACCAGATTGTAAACCATTGCTATTTTTTGAGTTTGTGGGTGGTGTGAGTGAAAATTAAGATAACGGCTTGAGGCTGAGTTTTTTCTATATCAATTGGTTATAGGCGTAGTATTATTGTATCTGTAAATATGTAAGTCAAGAAAAGGCAATCTACCATCCGACTCTAGCTCCATTGTAAATTTAAGAGGATCACAAAAGTTATTAAACTTGTTTAGAACCTCATCAATTTTATCTTCTTTAATTATTAATAGAGTATCATCCACATATCTTTTATACAGTATTATATCGTTCTTAAAAACACTAAGACACGAGATTTCCAAAGTTTCCAACACTATATCTACAAACCATGGCTGGTACAAAAACCCATAGGAGCTCCCATTATTTGTTTATACGATTATTATTAAACGTGACATGGCAGTTCTAACTGCATGTCACATACTTGATTTATATTTATATTATATATTTAATATTCCAAAGCCCCGTAGCTTATAGGAATTAATTATAAAACTCACTCGGAATCCAGATAGGCTAGACCGTGAGGAAGGAGTACGCACTCCAGTAGAAGATACGCATAAGCACACAAGCACACAATTACTGTCCTTGTAACATTCCTGTAAATAATTATCCGGTTGTTGAAGTTGAATCCTGAAGTAGTTGAGTGAGGTCCTGTTATAAATCCTGTTCCTTATGTCCTGGAGAAGGTGATCGTAGAAGGTAGCAGTTGAGGTTGAACATATAATATTGGACAGCATCGACAACAAGTAAACATCCAGCCTCCTCCAAGAAGTAATGATCCTTCGTTGGTACAAAACCTCCTTCGAGTACCTGCAACAGTATTAAATAAATCATACTGAATATAAAATTAGAGTTGAGGAAAGCAGAAGGTTGTCAAAACCTAGTTGCAAGTAAGGAGAAGGAGAGGTGAGTTGAGGTTAGGATATTACTTCCACAAGAGATTAAATTTAAAGGAAGAAACGACGCTATATATACATTACCTTGGACAATCTAGCTAGATGTTGAAGTGAGAATAAAACAGGCATCTCCGGAACCTGGTGAGGAAGAAGTAGCTGAGGAAATCTCCAATAGTGTTGACGTCGTCGTTCCCGCATGCCGCACCTGAAACAAATAAACAAACTCGGACGAACTAACATTAATACAGGTTATTGTATGGAACGAGAGTATTTTACCGTTTATTGACGTTGTTCCTGTAGAAACGACTCCGGGTTGTTAATATCCAGCAGTTGAGACGGTGCACGGGGACGGAGGTGTTCACTGTACATAAACAAGACACGCACGTCAGATCGGCCGAGTCAAGCGAACGAGAGCCAACTGTTGCGCGTGGCGCATGCGCGCGGACTCGCTGATCGGTACATCGAGACGAACTTTGTGATTCCGAGTCGGGCCGTCGAACGAGACGTTTCGTTTAAAACCTTTATTATAGTTATTACCGAGAGTGGATATATTTTTATTAATTGTTTAAATTCGAGCATCTGCAGGTGAGAGTTCCTGCCTAAACTCGCTGTTTCCAGCTTCCCGGCAAGCTGTGATTGTGCGTGTGTGTGCGGTAATCGCGTGTAGTAAAATATATAAATTTTGCCGCGTGAACGCGGCTGGCGACCGTGACTAGTTTGTTAGTTTATTTTTTGTATTCTTATTATTTGATTAATATTAAATCTCTAGCTCGAATAAAAGTGTTGTTATTTTATTGTATGGGAGCCGTTCACCCTGATCCCCAGTGAACGTGTTTTAACTGTAAAAAAGTTGAGTCCAAGAGATGCTCTATCCCCTCCATAAATTCAATCTCAACAAGGGGAATGTTATTTTTCAAAAATCTCCATTTTTTTATATTGCTTGTAATATTAAATTTTTTGGTAAATTTGAGAAAAGAGAGACCACATCAAAAGAAACAAATCTATAATTGGAGGGAACACTCAAATCGTCTAATATTTTTTCAATTCTGTACTATTTTTTAAGTTTGATACTGATTTTGGAATATATTTGTTAAATAATATGCTTAAAGCTTTATCAGAAGCATAAGTAGGACTATTTAAAGCAGATACTATAATACGAATGGGGAAATTCTCTTTGTGAATCTTAATTAAACCATAAGCTTTAGGTATGTTTGTGTTATCTAAATTTAATTTAATATTGTCAAAACTATTTTCATTCTTAAAAATGCCTTTATTGTCCCAATCTTTTATAATAGATTGAATTTTAGTTTGCATTTTCTTAAGCGGACATTTTTTAATTCGTATATAATATTTTGTATCAATGAGTGAATCCTCCATTTTCCTAATATACATAGATCTCTCCATTATAACGCATACCGCCCCCGTATCCGCCTTGGTAAACATAACGTCTTGGTTATTTTTTAGAAATTTAACCGTTTTATTGTAGTTTTCTGCAATAATTTTATCCGTATAATTCGTGTGTTTCTTATTCGTAACAAATTTATTAACACACTGTACAAGTTCTTTTTTTAATTTATTATTCCTAACCGCAATCGTTTCATAATTTAAACCGTCATGGTATTATTATCCTGTGTGTTTGTTTCGTTAACTTGAAGGTGGATCTCAATGTCTTTCAAAATTTCGAAAGCGGTGCTTTTATCGAAAATGGAGGTAAAATTTAATTTTTCGCCAAGACGCAATATATCACGAACAAAAAGAGGAATATCTTTATTCATGGTGTTAACCACCCATTTATCTCTTACATCAACAAATTTACTTCTTTTGATTGTAGCATGTACGAAAAAACATAGCGCCATTTCTGCGAGCCTAATATAAGAAGTTTTGACTGCGTTATATGTCTTGTTTTTCTGTCATCTCTCCCGCTCTCCCTCTCTCCCTCTATATCCTAATATTATATTATAAAGAAAAATTAAATAAATGTATTTAAATTTAATCATTTTCTTTTTGAGTGGGTAAAATAGTTCATTCCCCCACTCTCAAAAGCATTTTGCTCACTAGTGAGGGAATGTGGTATTTTGCCCACGCAAAACAGGCCTCGAAAATCGAATTTCGCTCACCGCGTTAGGAAAAAATTTTTTGATTTTACTTGCACCTTCGTTACCTATTTTATCTTTAACTATCTTAATACTGTCGTTTAATGTGTCGCTTGATGTGTTCTATCTCTCGGTATCGGGGGACTATGTGGCGCGCGGAGGTGGCACGTTTTCTGAGCTGCCGAGGGGAATCCCAGTAGTCCTTGACTTAACAAGTCGAGTGTACAACTTTGGTTGTCTAATATACGGGAGAACTCTCGGCTCGTTTGGCTCCGCAATATGTTTGTTCTTTTCTTAATTTGATACGTTTCGCGCGTGTGTGTGCGTATACGCGTTGTGTGCATATACTATATGTGTATATGTACACGCTTATATATGTATGTGTCGAATATATTATTGGCGGCTAGACGACGTCGAGATATAGATATTATTTAAGGTAGATAGTATGTATTAAGTCTCACTAGTGTACAGGACTCCCTTCGGGGATGTCCTCGTTTTTCCATCGTTTTTGATATGTTAAGCGGAGGGTTTTGTGCGGTGGTAAAACTGTGTTAGTATTTAATTACTTATGTCTCATTTTTCTTTAGTCTTTTTGAGTTTTTAATATTAATTTTAATTGACAGTTGCGTGCGATGTCGAGGGAAAAGTTATGTTCATCCGATATGTAAATTAATATCTCTGCACCTTTTTATTGGTAAGAGTGTGTTGTGTGTTAAAATTATCTCCCGACATCGTATTATAGAATAAATTTGTATGTCTCATATATTTTTCGTCATTTAATTTAAGATTGTTTAATTTATTTCTTTTTATAATTTTATGTTTCGAATGGTATATATCCAAAATATAGGATTAAAAATTTTTAAATTTATTTTGCACATTCGTTACCTATTTTATCTTTAACTATTTTAATACTGTCGTTAATCTTGTTATCTATGTATTTTAAATGAACGTTTAAATCTGTTATTTCTAAGTTCAAAATCTTTTTGGTTATGTACGATGACAATCGATTAGATTTTCTTTTTATTGAACGAGAATGAAAAAATAAATTATTAACAGAGTAGATAAACTTTTTTACGTGAATCGGATTCAAATCTAAACTCCTACATTCAAGAAGGAAAGATAAATGATTGCGGCTACGAACTTGATTCTTTAATAATTTAGTTAAATGTAAAATACGTTTATAAATATCATTCCCAAAGTTCAGATGGATTAATTTTAAAACGGTGGATAAATTCGATTGTTTTGGCGAACCTAATGCTTGAAGAAGTCTGAACTTGTAGTCAATCTCAGCTTGTTTTTCATCGGAGTTTGTTGACCCTTTGGAGGATGTTGAACCTCGAGGTGTCAACGACTTCATATGTGTATGTATTTCCATGATAATAATAAGTTATGTTTTTTATTGGTAAGAGTGTGTTGTGCGTTAAAATTATCGATTAATTTATGTTATATTTACAGTTTGAAGTTTTAAATTGTTTTTCGTTGTTTTTTGTATAGCCTTGAAAAGGGACGGCTACAATACGTCCGAAACGTCGGCAAATAATAAAAATTTGTGTTCGTGGAGATCAATAAAGTCTTATGTTTTATTAAACAATTTCTGGACGAACGATAGCTTCTTCTACCATCTGTAAGAGTTAATCATACTTATACTCATCCTTTGAGTTTTGTGAGTACATTCGATAAAGAAGGAAATTGTAAAAGTGGCAGAATTTACTCCGACATATACGGCAACTACTCTGATATATGATGATCTGGTCCAAAGTTACGTCATAAGACTAGAAGAGAGATTTAACACCGTTGAATTAAACAATAGCAAAATACGTCTAGAAAGCGGCACAACGTGCAACTATAATTTATGCGAATGCATAGATAGCTTTTACGAGCAAGCTTTTTGGTCTGCGGCACCTTCGAGCAATTGGGACGTAAATAACTACACGAATTTATACACCGGTTACGTAACTCGTGTCACTGAGAAAGGTATTGGAAATGGAAGAACTAACCTTCGCTTTTAATGATTTTGGGAACGTCCGCGTATACGGCAGATCATTAATAAAAACCGAACACCCTAAACAATTCATTTTAGAAAATTCGCACGAAAAACATTTCGCATCAAATTATAATATTAATGGAAACAATATTGATCTTTTATAGAGGCCTGCGACGGCTCGGTCGGTAGGGCGTTGGGCTCGTAATCTGGTGGTCCCAGGTTTGACTCCCGGCCCCAGCCGATTGATACAAGCACCACTGGGTATTTGCATTTTCACCAAGTGCTTTCTTCACCAAGTCATCGTATGACCTCCATCGCTGAGTAGCCCCAAATTGGGAGTATAAAAAGAGCGACGTTAAAATAAAAAAAAATATTGACCTTCTCGCCTACGTTAATTCCAAATTTGTTTTCATCGAAAAGCATATCAAAGGGAAAGTGGTTAAATTATATCAGGATGTATTAATAAAACAATGTAAAATGGAAACGGAAACTATTGCAAATTCATTAAGTTTAGCATCCATAGCACCAGATTTATTAGCGTATCAAGTAATGCAAGGACCGAGTTTTACTACTCTTCTAGCAGAAGAAGTAGTACTTATTATTAAATATTTGTACACCAAGGGCGGAGCACCGACTGACCTGCCCCCCCTGTGGAATATAGAACACTGATCACACATCTTCGAACTATAATGTACATGTTTCTCAAATCAAGGGGCGCGCTCGCGCTCGCGACGCAAGTATGGGATACGCGGCTTGCCTTATATTCAGCTAACTCGCTATGCTTATTTTTCCTTGGCTGAATCTTAAATTAAAAATTAATGTTTTCGTATTTTGTTTACCCCTAACTTGTTCCTTATTTATTTATTTTTATTATGCGAAATATTCCGTACGAATTCATTAATGCATATTAAAAAAAAAGCCGTGAAAAGAAATGACATGTCGTTTTCCTTTTAAGAACTTTTGTCACATTCGCTTGATTTTGTCACTTTCGCTTTTGTATATGTATGGGCAGTACCCTATACTGAAGTAACAATGGCAGAGGTAAGCGAGTGAATCAAGAAAACGAGATACCGGCAGCAAAGCAAGTCAGTCGCGCATTAGCATTCGTGCGCATGAATCCGCCTAAACGGACGAGAGATTGTAGATGTGTATTAATAAACTTGTCTTATTTTTTAGCAAACAGTATCTAATCTTTTCACCTAACCTCCATCCCGAACTCGAATAGTCTGTGGGGGACTATTACACACTTTCCTTCTGATATGAGTAAGCACAAAACCCCACACATATATATATATAGTCTACTATAGAAAAAAGAGGACAGAGCGATGGAGAGTTAAAAGATTGAGAGAGACAGATGACGTATATATAGTCAACTTACAAAAAAAAGGACAGACTGATGGAAAGTTTAAAGAGTGAGAGAGACACGTCGATTGTTATAGAAGTTGAAATGTGGCCTTGAGAGGGAGCTAGAGTCACGTGAATACTTCTATCGTCACAGCTGAATCGTTTGGCCGATTTGCCGATTTTATTGTGAAAAGTTATGAAATAAAATTAATTATTTATGTAATTATTACCAACACGGTAATAATGCATGGTATTGCATTATTCCATCTTGCTATTTTTTATTGCACAACAGCGCAAGATAATATTGGATATGTAAAGACTTCGTATTCACACACATTATTAGCTGTCAACCTCAGAGAGAAACAGAGAGAGTGAGAGAGATATCTCGAATCGGTCTTGAAGCAGTAGACGACGGTACTTATTACTTTTCTTAATTAAATTATAATATTATTTCACTAAAACTTGTTAAAAAATTGTAGAAAATATAGTTAAATAACAATGTATATATATATGAGAGATTCCACAGAACTTTTGACTTTCTTGTTACTTTCACTTTTCAATGCTATTTGATGATTTTCATCATATTAAAAAAATCATTCCTTGTAGAAAAAAGTCACAAAGTATAGTAACCGTTATTTATTATATTAATAATATAAAATATATTACTTAAAAAAATTATAATTTATCGCATTTTAATTAATTCTTTGTGTTACTCACTCTACTTTTTTGCTTTATTAGGTTTATATAAAAAAAAACTTTGATTAAAAATGGTTTGGATAATTTTTTATATAATCTTCACATATCACAGAATATAATGTAAAAGTTTTAGAGGTGTGCTTCAACCTACATAGATTAATTTATTTTATGAATATCCGTAACCACTATTTAAAAAAAACTAATTTATTTTACTTTTAGCTCTTAAAAAAAAAATAAATTATTCTCATAAATTTTCTTCATGGAAAATGACACTTATTGAGCAGACAAATAAAATCGCGTTTGGTTTGTAAGTGTGCTACTTACAGAAAAAAAATTGTACCCTTGCAAAGTTGGGTACACGTATGCGCCCCCCATTGAAAAAAATCGTACTTTTCGTCAGCACATCGATAGTATGTTATCAATGGTTATAAAAGTAATTGCTCTTTTTTATTAACCTTTTAAAAAACATGTTTTAAAATACTTTAGATAAAATTCTTCTTTGTTTGCCTGAAACGAACTTACGTAAAATGTAACAAAATGAAATTCTTACTTTCCGAGAAAATAAGGTGTTTAATCATCTTATAGTAAATATTTGTAATTGTAATACTTAAACACAAATACACACACATTAATGGAACTTAAATTAAAGGTAGGAATTATAATTAAAAAAATCTTTGTATTAGTTACAATGTTTGTATATATTATATGTTTTGTTACATTTCTATTGTTTGAAAAATTATTAATTGCTTAAAATAAAATTTTATTAATCCATAGCAGAAGTCGCTATCAAAGGAACACCGGAAGAACGAGCCGAGGAACTCACGCCTGCCATAATAGCGGCTTGCGATATCTCTATGGCCAGGAAATCCATCCCTCGTGGCCGCCCACCTATTTACTGGTGAAATGAGAATATCGCAAAATTACGCCGTGAGTGTCTGAGAACTCGTCGACTGCACTAGAGAGCTCGGAACTAGCCGCGGTACCAAGAACTAACCGCGGCCTACTTGGAAAAACGGAAAGAGCTCTAGGCTGCCATTAAAGCGGCTAAACGCAAGTGCTGGCGCGAATTTCGCGAAGAAGTGGACCGCGATCACTGGGGTAAGCCCTACAAAATGGTGATGAATAAGATCAAACCCAGGGGCGCCTTTTCCCACAACATCAGGAACGGGCAGCCGAGACAGGCTTAGTGGGGACCGACAGTGCATTCACGCCGCCAGACATTAGCATAACTGAGCTGAAAATGGCTGCAAGGAGAATATCCATCCGTAAAGCTCCAGGGCCGGATGGAATACCTGGTCTGGCCATTAAGACCGCTGCGCTGAATGTCCCACAAATTTTTAAAAACACACAGCATGAAAGCATCCCGATGAAAGATTCAAAATCAATTGCAGAAAACAAGTTTTCTGCAACCTTCCTACAACTTTACTGAATCTTGCAGCAATCTTTCAAAGGAAGATTCCTCGAAAGCGTTATACAATATTGTAGCAACATTCGAAGAAAGATAAAAATCACGGTAAAATGATATATTGCATGAAACATTGCTAACAGCTTGCAGCAACGTTTCTAGAAATGTTGCGAACTTCATTACAGAAAGCTTTCATGAAAGACAACTCGAAATATTGAAGCAAGATTTATAACAGTTTCAAAGAAATTATACGGCGTAAGCTTGCTGCAAGTTATTCAAATATTTGCTGCAACCATTCAAGGAATATTCATTCTTAACGTTCCAGAAAAGTTCAGTAAAAGAATGCAGCAATTATTACTTACTAGCTTCTAGGAAGCTTGCTTAAAAGCCTTCCAGCAAGATTTAAATGATTCTTTCTGACAGATCATAGGACAATATTTCCGGCAAGCTTTCTGCAAGCTTCCTGAAAGCCGCACCGAAAGTCGCAAGAGCAAAGAAAATTACGTTAGCATAAAACCTTGCTAAAATATTACCGCAAATATTGCAGGAATGTTACTCGTAATCTTTCGTGAAAGACAGGCACGACAGATTGCCACAACCTTTCTTGCCACCTTGAAAAGAGATTCGTCATGCACTGCACAACTAGCTTTCAGAAGCTTATTCCGAAAGATTGCAGCAGCCGGTCAAGGAATATTACCGTTAAATTATGCAAAAATGTTTCACGAAAGATTGCGGGAATCAATGTAACCTACTTTGTATAAAACTTGCGTAAAAGATTGCAGGAGGATTTCAATGCATTCTTTCTGAAAAATCATAGGACAATATTTCCGGCAAGCTTCCTGCAAGATTTTTGGAAGCCGCACCGAAAGTCGCAGAAGAACTTAAAATTAAGCTTGCATGAAACCTTGCTGAAATATTGCAGGAATGTTACTCGTTATCCTTCGTGAAAGACAGACAGACAGATTGCGACAACCTTTTCGGCCACCTTCAAAAGGGTTTCATCAGGCACTGCACGACAAGCTTTCAGAAGCTTATTCTGGAAGATTGAAACAACCTGTTAGGGAATATTCCCATTGAATTATACAAAAAGGTTTAACAAAAGAATGTCACAATATACAGTAAATGCTTTGTAGAAAGCTTCCTTAATAGCTTCCAGCAAGATTTCAATGAAATTTTTAAGGAAGATCGAAAGAGAATATTTCCGGCAAGCGTCTTGCAAGTTTTCGGAAAACCGCACCGAAAGTCACAATGGAAAATAAAGTTTATCTTGCATGGAAGCTTGCTGAAATATTGTCTCAAATATAGCAGAAACGTAACTGCCAATCTTTCAAAAAAGTCTATGTATAGCATGTATCTTCCATCGGGGAGATATTTTAATACTGCTTCGTGCAGTATTATGTATAAAGAAATTCTTCGTAAATAATTTTTTATCTTTATTATTTATTAATATTGATATTAGTAATAAATTATATTTTGTAGTTATATGTACAATTATCAGATCTACTTATTTCTAATTACGACGAAATCGATCTGGATATTCGAAATTCGAGATTATCGAATGTATGTTCATGTGTAGAATGAGAGAATAAAGACTTAGTTCCAAGTAATTATTTAACTTTATGATTTGTTAATATTTAATTATATTTTATATTTTGTATTTATATCTTTGCATAATTCCCTGATTCCCACACAGCATAAAAGCTTCCCGATGAAAGATTCATGCAATATTCCTTTGCAAGTTTGCTGCAACCTCCCTAAAACTTAACTAAATCTTACAGCAATCTTTTGAAAGGAACATTCTACAAAAGCGTTCTGTAATTTTTTAGCAACATTCCAATATATAAATAAAGATAAAATGTTATATTGCATGAAACATTGCCAATAGATTGCAACAACAATTCTAGAAATGTTTCAAACTTCATCACAGAAAACTTTCATGAAAGTCAACCAAAAATATTTAAGCATGATTTATGACAGAATCAAAGAAATGATACAGCGAAAGTTTGATGCAAGCTATTCAAATATATAATTGCAACCATTCAAGGGATGAATATTGCTGCCTAAGGTTCCGGAAAATTTCAGAAAAAGAATGAGGCAATCACTGGTCACTAACTTCTAGAAAGCTTGCGTAAAAGCCTTCCAGCAAGATATCAACGCATTGATTCTGAGCGATCAAAAGACAATATTTCCAGCAAGCTTCTTGCAAGTTTTCAGCAAACCGCACCGAAAGTCACAGTGGAAAATAAAATTAAGCTGGCATGAAAACTTGCTGAAATGTTGCCGCAAATATTACACGATGGAAATTTTAAAAAGTAAATAAAAGTATATAAATGCAACTAAATCTGACAATTGAGACTGTATTTACTTTTATTTACGTTTATTTACTTTTCTTTACATTTATTTACATGTATATATCTTTAATTATATTTGTATACTGTTATTTACATTTCTGATTATTTCAAAGAAAAATTTACTGGCACCAAATAATTTTTTATAATCGTATATATAATTCATTACAGATATTTACATTTATTTAGATTTATTTACGAATGTATACATTTTTATCATTTATATAAATTTATGTACATTTATTTACAGTTATAAATAAACTGCAATAAATAAAATTATAGAACATTATAAATAATAATAAACTAAATTAAAATATTAAAAAACTATTTATTATAGATACACTAACTAGGAGAGTGTCTCAGCTTCAGGTCACGGATCTTAACCAAACTCTGGGATACGTTTTGTAATATAAAAATATGAAGAAATTCAAAATTTTAGACTCTAATGCTCTGATTTATGAAAATTAAAAGCCACTAAAGCAAATTTTGAAGAAAAATTACTCCCATTTTAATCGCTTATATCTCGGAAACAAATAGAAATATACACTGAAACTGAAGTAAGCTCAAATTGGTTAATTTGTCTTAAAGTAATGCATAAGGAATATTGCTGCTTAATGTTCCAGAAAAGTTCAGAGAAAGAATGCAGCAATTTTTAGTAAGTAGTTGCAAAAAGCTTGCATAAAAGATTTTAGCAAGATTCCAATGCAATTTTTGTGAATGATCAAAAAACAATGTTTCTGGCAAGAATCCTGCAAATTTTCGGTAAACAACGCGATAAGTTGCAGTAGAACATAAAATTAGGGTTGCGTGAAAGCTTATTAAAATATTGCATTAATAAAACTGGTAATCTTTCGTGAAAGTCAGCTAGATAGACTACTGTAATCTTTCTGGACACGCTCAAAAAAGTTACGTAACGCCTCGCACAAAAAGCTTCCAGAAGCTTATCATGGAAGATTGCAGCAATATATCAAGGAATATTCCCGATGAATTATGCAAAAATGTTTCACTAAAAAATACTGCAATGAACAGCTTACCTGCTTTGTGGAAAGATTCCTCAAAAGTTTCCATCAAGTTTTTGGAAATTAGTACAAAATACACTCTCCACCACATGCTTTCAAAATTTCAAAGTTTTAGTGCTTAGCAACAAAACGTTGTAGTTTAAAAAATCCAAGGCCTTTCGAAAAAGCAGGTAAAAGCTTTCAGTAAATGCTACTGCAAAAGTTAAAAAATTCAAATTTGTGTTTTTTATAAGTATTAAAAAGAGATGAAAACACTAAACAACATGTCTCTTTTTGATCCGTTGTAGATTTAGTGTACTGATAGCTCAAAAAAACCAACGAGGTTTGGAAGGTAATTGCTTTAGCTTTAAAATGAGAGGTTGAGCGTTTTTTTAACCCACTTTTTACCAATATTGGAGTATTTTTAGTAAAAAAACACGCTTTTTTTAAAAATCGAAATATTTAAAAAGGAGCAGACATAGAGAAAAACTTCAGAGCGAACAAAGATGCTATTTTACTCACAGAACATAAATCTGCAGCTTAAATGAGATTTGAACAAAATAATTCTTTTCCATGTTTTAGCATAACAAATAATTTTAGAAACCACTTTTTTATTTTATATTGTACTTGAAAAATGTTTAAATTAACATTAATTGAATTAAAAAGTTATAGAATAATATTAATTTTAAAAATACTATATTAACTGAGACTCAATTAAAGATTTAACTTTTTTATATGCGAGAAAATGGAGAAAAAAATTTTTTTCATATCTCGTATTAAGATGCAGATCTACATTCTATGAGTAAAATAGCACCTTTTTTCTCCTTGGACTTTTTCTCTATCTCTCTTCCTTTTTTTAAAAAAGCGTTTTTTTACTAAAAATACTCTGGTTTTTATTATTTTTTCAGTATTTGCATACAATAATAAACTTGAAATACATTATGTTTAGTTTATTCCTCTATAAATGTGTATTTTACAATACACCGTAATTTATTTTCAAATTAATTATTTCTTTATTTTTTTATTTATTTTAGAAACACTATATAATGATATTTAAGCTTACTAAAGTACCAATATGATACAAAGTTGGTACTAATCTCATTCTTATGTAGTACTAATTTCATTATAATGTAGTACTGATTTTGTAAAAGGGTTCAAACTGAGGACGAATTTAGTATAAATTTCATGAATAGTATTTGAAGAGTTGTGTGGAGTTAGGTCTCGAGTTAGGTCCCTTTTTAAATTATGATTGAAAATTAATCTAAGGGGCACCATTTATACGTATTTCAAATAAGAAAAAATGAAAATGTTTCTTTGTATTTCATATGATACAGAACACCCAAAAAGGGCCTAACATATGCCCTCTTAGCCTGCTTTGAATCGATTAAATGTGCAGAGTAGCAAAAATAAAAAAAGTAAGATTAAAAAAAATAAAGTAAAATAAAAGCAACATAAAATTACAATACCTAATAAAATTTTTTATTATTCACAAAGTTATTTATATATATTTATGAACACTTTGTAAACTGAATTTATTATCATAAAAATAGAAAAATATATTTTCGTTTTCATGAAAAATGTAACAGTACTTTTCCCTTACAAGAGCGAAAGTGTTAATTTTCTAACAAGTGCAAATTTAACGCTCGAGCGAAGCGAGTCAAAAATCATCTTTCGCACATGTATATATATATATGGGTGGTTCTCTGTGACATCGAAGATGAAAAAAGTGAATATTGCTATAACTGTGGGAATATGTTTTAAAGGTATCCAGCAGTACTCTTGAATTTTTTCAGATTTTTTCGGGACCATTATTTTAAGTTACAGAGAGTCAAAGTTGACATTTTAGCACTTTTTTGCATTATATGCCCATTTTCATGAATATTTAGCTCCCAGGGGATGCATTTTTCACTAAAAACATGACTGTGACTTTTTTTGTAAAATTTTCCGAACTTTTCATTAAAAATACTTTTATAGACATAAATGTATGCTGTCACACTCTTGTACGCCATTTAAACCTTAAATAGTGAAAATCAGCAATTCTGCTCCGGACTCTGGTAACCTAATACTGTCTAAAAGATGTCTTTTTATAGTCAGAAACTGCCTAAAAATTTCCAGAGTAAGTCTAAATCATTAAGATCACTTATGGTCAAAATATCCGGGAATAGTGCCCGAAATATTAATATAAATGCATATTTGTTGCCTTATAACGATGAATCTATTACCATGATCATTGCAAAAAAATTATGCACTTACCTTGGAATGATAGAAAAGTATTTCCACTTGTTTCATTATCCATCTAATCCCCTGTAAGCTGCTAAAAATACAAATATTATTATACAATTATAAAAAATTATTTTTTAAACATTTATAATGCTGGATTTTTAGTTTTAAACCCTTACAAGAATTGTAATACTAATCTGAAAGATTACTGTAAAAGTATCAACATTATTATTATTATTATTCAGCAATACATTGTTTGAATTTCACAAACTTGTCACTGTCACGTTATCATATTACTCATTATAATTTCAGATCCGATTTATTTATATATTTTTTGTATTAAATACGTATATTCAGTTATTGTAATAATGATGTTTATATATTTATAGTAATCCTTCAGTTTAGTATTATAATTCTTGCAAGGGATGTAAAACTAAAAATCCAGCATTATAAATGTTTAAAAATTAATTTTTTACATTTGTATAATAATATTTGTATTTTTAGCAGCTTACAGGAGATTAGATGGATACTGAAACAAGTGAAGATACTTTTCTACCACTCCAAAGTAAGTGCATAAATTTTTTTGCAATGATCATGCTAATAGATTCATCGTTATAAGGCAACAAATATGCATTTATATTAATATTTCGGGCACTATTCCCGGATATTTTGACCATAAGTGATCTTAATGATTTAGACTTACTCTGGAAATTTTTAGGCAGTTTCTGACTATAAAAAGACATCTTTTAGACAGTATTAGGTTACCAGAGTCCGGAGCAGAATTGCTGATTTTCACTATTTAAGGTTTAAATGGCGTACAAGAGTGTGACAGCATACATTTATGTCTATAAAAGTATTTTAATGAAAAGTTCGGAAAATTTTACAAAAAAAGTCATACTTATGTTTTTAGTGAAAAATGCATCCCCTGGGAGCTAAATATTCATGAAAATGGGCATATAATGCAAAAAAGTGCTAAAATGTCAACTTTGACTCTCTGTAACTTAAAATAATGGTCCCGAAAAAATCTGAAAAAATTCAAGAGTACTGCTGGATACCTTTAAAACATATTCCCACAGTTATAGCAATATTCACTTTTTTCATCTTCGATGTCACAGAGAACCACCCATATATATACATATATGGGCTATTTCACGTGAAACGATTCAGTCAAAAAATAAAAATTTTTTTTCTGGTGGAATCTTTTAGAAATGGGTTAAAAACGATGTAGCTAAATTTTTAGAGCGCTATTTTAATTACGTTTAATGCTGCTAGCAATTAAAAAATTGAAATTTAATGAAATTTTTTATTTTTTAACTATATTTATCGCTTTATAACCCAAATCCTATTAATTTTTTGTTATACATGTTAAATATAAGAAAGTTTGGAAACTTTCTGTAGAATCGGTTAAACAATTATAATTGCCTTAATTATATATATATATAGGTACTTGCAAGACATAAAATAAACCTTAAAATGCAAAAAAATGAGTTTCGTCACAATTTTTTTCCCAATCCTAAAATCTATTTAAACGTTAAAAAATTACCTTTCATTTGGTCTGAAGCTGGACAATGGCAGACAATTCAAAACCAAGATATGGACATTTTTGGACAAAAACAATACTACAAATTTACTAAAGTGTCCATATCTTGGACGAGAATTGTCTGCCAGTCACCAGCTACAGACTAAATAAAAGGTAATTTTTCAACGTTTAAATAGATTTTAAGGTTCTAGGTTTGGGAAAAAAATTGTGACGAAACTCATTTTTTTGCATTTTAAGGTTTATTTTATGTCTTGCAAGTACCTATATATAATTGGGGCAATTAAAATTGTTTAACAGATTCTACAGAAAATTTCCAAATTTTCTTATATTTAACATGTATAACAAAAAATTAATAGGATTTGGGTTATAAAACGATAAATATAGTTAAAAAATAAAAAATTTCATTAAATTTCAATTTTTTGATTGCTAGCAGCATTAAACGTAATTAAAATAGCGCTCTAAAAATTTAGCTACATCTTTTTTAACCCATTTCTGAAAGATTCCAGCAGATTTGTTAAAAAAGAGTAATGCGCAAAATGTGTTTTTACGCACACTGTATCAGAAGATAATTGTTTTAAAATTAAAAAGTACATTCTCATGAAAAATTATAAAATAATATTTTTATATGTTATGTTTGGTAAGTAAAATTTATTAAGAAATTTATGTTAAGTAATCAAATGTTTTTCAGGTGATTTATTCATCATAAAGCTTCTGTTATTTATTCGATATCGGCAATAAAGAGCATAACTCGATATTTTAAATATTTAATATTTTTTTATTATAAATTTTTAACTGAAAAATAGCAATCGGAACTTTTACAACAAATAGTATTTATTATAACATTTTACAATATCACATCGTTTTATAAAGCCGATGCAAAGTTATACTGTTTTTTTTAATTTTCCAAAAACTATACTCTTGAGTTAGGCCCTTTTACCACCCAACCCCTCATTTTATTTGATAAAGTATTATTTCGTACTGATTTGTACAATTATGAAACTGATTTTGTACTTACTTTAAACAAACCCGGTCGAAAAAAAAATAAGTGAAAATTTAACTAAAAAAATTACTTAAAATTTAGTTAAAAAGGTAGCTATTATCAGTTAAATTTTCAATTACAAGGATTCAAATTTTTCAGAATAATATTTAATTAAAAATTTGATTATTATTAGCTATATTTTTAACTGAATATTTAAGTAAATGTTTTGTTGCCCTTAAAACAAAAATGCAGTTGAAAATTCAGTTACTTAAATATATTTAATTGAAAATGTAACTATTATTAAGTAAATTTTTAATTATATAATTTGGTTATTATTAGCTATATTTTTAACTGAATATTTAACTAACTATTTAATTGCACTGAAAACAAAAATATGGTTAAAAATTTAATTAATACACCGTTTACGAAATTTAATTATTATCACCGGAATATTTAATCTATATTATATTAAAATTCATCCGTTCTCCGGTGTCCGGTGGTGGTGTCCGGTGTCCCGCGGCGGTGTCCGGTCTCCTGTTGTAAGAATGAAGAGTATGTGTGGAGTGGAAAGGTTAACACTGATATTTCGGGAATTTCTGAATTATTTCGGGATAACTCCACTAAATACGGGATTTCCTGGATATTTCGGGAATTTTTGAGGTATTCCGGGATAACTCCACTAATTTCGGGATTTTCTAAATAATTCGGTAATTTCTTAGATATGCCGGGAAATCTTCACTAATTTAGGGTTTTCCTGGATGTTTCAAGATTTTCTATGGTACTTCGGGATTTTCTGTGGTATTTCGGAATTTTCTGTAGTATTCTGGGAACTCAACTAATTTTGTGATTTCCTGGATGTTTCGGGATTTTCTGAGGTATTCCGGAATAAATCCACCAATTTCGAAATTTCCTGGATGTTTCGGGATTTTCTGAGGTATTCCGGAATAAATCCACCAATTTCGAAATTTCCTGGATATTTCGGGATTTTCTGTGAGATTTCGGGATAAATTCACTAATTGAGGGATTTTCTGGATGTTTCGGGATTTTCTGACGTATTCCGGGTAACTCCACCAATTTCAGGATTTCCTGGATGTTTCGAGATTTTCTGAGGTGTTCCGGGATAACACCAACAATTTCGGGACTTCCTGGATGTTTCGGGATTTTCTGTGGTATTTCGGGATAACTCCACCAATTTCAGGATTTCCTGGATGTTTCGGAATTTTCTGTGGTATTTTGGGATAAATTCCCGAATTTCGGGATTTTCTGGTTGTTTCAAGATTTTCTATGATACTTCGGGATTTTCTGTGGTATTTCGGAATTTTCTGTAGTATTCCGGGAACTCGACAAATTTTGTGATTTCCTGGATGTTTCGGGATTTTCTGAGGTATTTCGGAATAAATCCACCAATTTCGGCATTTCCTGGATGTTTCGAGATTTTCTGACGTATTCCGGGATAACTGCACCACTTTCGGGATTTCCTGGATGTTTCGGGATTTTCTGATGTATTCCGGAATAAATCCACCAATTTCGGAATTTCCTGGATATTTCGGGATTTTCTGTGAGATTTCGGGATAAATTCTCTAATTGAGGGATTTTCTGGATGTTTCGGGATTTTCTGACGTATTCCGGGTAACTCCACCTCTTTCGGGATTTCCTGGATGTTTCGGGATATTCTGTGGTATTCCGGGATAAATCCACCAATTTCGGGATTTCCTGGATGTTTCGGGATTTTCTGACGTATTCCGGGTAACTCCAACAATTTCAGGATTTCCTGGATGTTTCGGAATTTTCTGTGGTATTTTGGAATAAATTCCCGAATTTCGGGATTTTCTGGTTGTTTCAAGATTTTCTATGGTACTTCGGAATTTTCTGTGGTATTTCGGAATTTTCTGTAGTATTCCGGGAACTCCTGTTAATTTTGTGATTTCCTGGATGTTTCAGGATTTTCTGAGGTATTCCGGAATAAATCCACCAATTTCGAAATTTCCTGGATATTTCGAGATTTTCTGTGAGATATCGGGATAAATTCACTAATTGAGGGATTTTCTGGATGTTTCGGGATTTTCTGACGTATTCCGGGTAACTCCACCAATTTCAGGATTTCCTGGATGTTTCGGAATTTTCTGTGGTATTTTGGGATAAATTCCCGAATTTCGGGATTTTCTGGTTGTTTCAAGATTTTCTATGGTACTTCGGGATTTTCTGTGGTATTTCGGAATTTTCTGTAGTATTCCGGGCACTCCACTAATTTTGTGATTTCCTGGATGTTTCGGGATTTTCTGAGGTATTTCGGAATAAATCCACCAATTTCGGCATTTCCTGGATGTTTCGAGATTTTCTGACGTATTCCGGGATAACTGCACCACTTTCGGGATTTCCTGGATGTTTCGGGATTTTCTATCCGGTTAATTCATCAGTTCGGGATTCCTGGATATTTCGGGATTTCTGTGGTATTTCGGGATAAATTCCCTAATTTCGGGATCTGGTATTTCTCAAGATTTTTCTATGGTATTTCGGGATTTCTGGGTATTTCGGGAATTTTTATGTATTCCGGGATAACTCCACCAATTTCGAGATTTAGTAATATTTCGATAATTTTCTGATGTATGCCGGGATAAAATTTACTAATTTTGGATTTAGTGGATATGTCGGGATAACTTCACTAATTACGGGATTTCTCTCGATATTTCGGGAATTTCTGAGGTATGCCTGGATACATCACTTTACGGGATTTACTCGATATTCGGGAATTTCTGAGGTGTGCCTGGATAGCTTCACTAATTACGGGATTTCCTCGATATTTCGGAAAATTTTGAGGTATTCCGATAACTTCACTAATTCCGGATTTTCTTAATATTTTGGGTCATTTTTGAGGTATGCCGGGATACTTTCTAATTTTGGAATTTCATGGATATGTCGGGATAACTTCACTAATTACGGGATTTCCTCGATATTTCGGGAATTTTGAGGTATACCGGTGAGAACTTCACTAATTTGGGGATTTCCTGCTTATTTCGAGAATTTGTGGAGTTATTTTCGGGATACTTCACTATTACGAGATTTCCTCGATATTTCGGGAATTCGCGAGGTATTCGGGATAACTTCACTAATTTCGGGATTTTTCGGTTGTTTCAAGATTTCTATGGTACTTCGGAATTTTCTGTGGTATTTCGGAATTTTCTGTAGTATTCCGGGAACTCCTTTAATTTTGTGATTGCCTCGATTTTCGGGAATTTCGATGTATTCCGGAATAAATCCACCATTTCGAAATTTCCTGGATATTTCGAGATTTTCTGTGAGATATCGGGATAAATTCACTAATTGAGGGATTTTCTGGATGTTTCGGGATTTTCTGACGTATTCCGGGTAACTCCACCAATTTCAGGATTTCCTGGATGTTTCGGAATTTTCTGTGGTATTTTGGGATAAATTCCCGAATTTCGGGATTTTCTGGTTGTTTCAAGATTTTCTATGGTACTTCGGGATTTTCTGTGGTATTTCGGAATTTTCTGTAGTATTCCGGGCACTCCACTAATTTTGTGATTTCCTGGATGTTTCGGGATTTTCTGAGGTATTTCGGAATAAATCCACCATTTCGGCATTTCCTGGATGTTTCGAGATTTTCTGACGTATTCCGGGATAACTGCACCACTTTCGGGATTTCCTGGATGTTTCGGGATTTTCTATGGCATTCCGGGTTAATGCATCAATTTCGGGATTTCCTGGATATTTCGGGATTTTCTGTGGTATTTCGGATAATTCCCTAATTTCGGGATCTGGATGTTTCGGGATTTTCTATGGTATTTCGGGATTTTCTGTGGTATTTCGGAATTTTCTGTGGTATTCCGGGATAACTCCACCAATTTCGGGATTTCCTGGATATTTCGGGATTTTCTAAATAATTCGGTAATTTCTTAGATATGCCGGGAAATCTTCACTAATTTAGGGTTTTCCTGGATGTTTCGGGATATTCTGTGGTATTCCGGGATAACTTCACTAATTACGGGATTTCCTCGATATTTCGGGAATTTCTGAGGTATGCCTGGATAGCTTCACTAATTACGGGATTTCCTCGATATTTCGGGAATTTCTGAGGTATGCCTGGATAGCTTCACTAATTACGGGATTTCCTCGATATTTCGGGAATTTTTGAGGTATTCCGGGATAACTTCACTAATTTCGGGATTTTCTAAATAATTCGGTAATTTCTTAGATATGCCGGGAAATCTTCACTAATTTAGGGTTTTCCTGGATGTTTCGGGATATTCTGTGGTATTCCGGGATAACTTCACTAATAGCGGGATTTCCTCGATATTTCGGGGAATTTTGAGGTATACCGGGAGAAACTTCACTAATTTGGGATTTCCTGCTTATTTCGAGAATTTGTGAGTTATTTCGGGATACTTCACTAATTACGAGAGTTCCTCGATATTTCGGGAATTCGCGAGGTATTCCGGGATGAACTTCACTAATTTTCGGGATTATTCTGGTTTGTTTCAAGATTTTCTATGGGTACAAACTTCGGAAATTTTCTGTGTATTTCCGGAATTTTCTGTAGTATTCCGGGAACTCCTGTTTAAATTTTGTGATTTCCTCGAGTGTTCGGGATTTTCTGATGTATTCCGGAATAAATCCCCAATTCGAAATTTCCTGGATATTTCGAGATTTTCTGTGAGAATATCGTGATAAATTCACTAATTGAGGGATTTTCTGGATGTTTCGGGAATTTTCGACGTATTCCGGGTAACTCCACCAATTTCGGGATTTACTGGATGTTTCGGAATTTTCTGTGGTATTTTGGGATAAATTCCCGAATTTCGGGATTTTCTGATTGTTTCAAGATTTTCTATGGTACTTCGGGATTTTCTGTGGTATTTCGGAATTTTCTGTAGTATTCCGGGAACTCCACTAATTTGTGATTGCCTGGGGGATGTTTCTGAGGTATTTCGGAATAATCCACCATTTTCGGCATTTCCTGGATGTTTCGAGATTTTCTGACGTATTCCGGATAACTGCACCACTTTCGGGATTTCCTGGATGTTTTGGGGATTTTCTGACGTATTCCGGGATAACTGCACCACTTCGGGATTTCCTGGATGTTTCGGAATTTTCTGTGGTATTTTGGGATAAATTCCCGAATTTCGGGATTTCTGGTTGTTTCAAGATTTTCTATGGTACTTCGGGATTTTCTGTGGTATTTCGGAATTTTCTGTATATTCCAGGAACTCCACTAATTTTGTGATTTCCTGGATGTTTCGGGATTTTCTGAGGTATTTCGGAATAAATCCACCAATTTCGGCATTTCCTGGATGTTTCGAGATTTTCTGACGTATTCCGGATAACTGCACAACTTTCGGGATTTCCTGGATGTTTCGGGATTTTCTGACGTATTCCGGGATAACTTCACTAATTTCGGGATTTTCTGGTTGTTTCAAGATTTCTATGGTACTTCGGAATTTTCTGTGGTATTTCGGAATTTTCTGTAGTAGTCCGGGAACTCCTGTTAATTTTGTGATTTCCGGATGTTTCGGGATTTCTGAGGTATTCCGGAATAAATCCACCAATTTCGGCATTTCCTGGATGTTTCGAGATTTTCTGACGTATTCCGGGATAACTGCACCACTTTCGGGATTTCCTGGATGTTTCGGGATTTTCTGACGTATTCCGGGATAACTGCACCACTTTCGGGATTTCCTGGATGTTTCGGGATTTTCTATGGTATTCCGGGTTAATTCATCAATTTCGGGATTTCCTGATATTTCGGGTTGTTTCAAGATTTTCTATGGTACTTCGGGATTTTCTGTGAGATATCGGGATAAATTCACTAATTGAGGGATTTTCTGGATGTTTCGGGATTTTCTATGGTATTTCGGGATTTTCTGTGGTATTTCGGAATTTTCTGTGGTATTCCGGGATAACTCCACCAATTTCGGGATTTCCTGGATATTTCGGGAATTTCTGAATTATTTCGGGATAACTCCACTAATTTCGGGATTTTCTGATGTATTCCGGAATAAATCCACCAATTTCGGAATTTCCTGGATATTTCGGGATTTTCTGACGTATTCCGGGTAACTCCACCAATTTCGGGATTTCCTGGATATTTCGGGAATTTCTGAGGTATGCCTGGATAGCTTCACTAATTACGGGATTTCCTCGATATTTCGGGAATTTCTGAGGTATGCCTGGATAGCTTCACTAATTACGGGATTTCCTCGATATTTCGGGAATTTTTGAGGTATTCCGGGATAACTTCACTAATTTCGGGATTTTCTAAATAATTCGGTAATTTCTTAGATATGCCGGGAAATCTTCACTAATTTAGGGTTTTCCTGGATGTTTCGAGATTTTCTGTGAGATATCGGGATAAATTCACTAATTGAGGGATTTTCTGGATGTTTCGGGATTTTCTGAGGTATTCCGGATAACTCCACTAATTTCGGGATTTTCTGTGGTATTTCGGAATTTTCTGTGGTATTTCGGGATAACTCCACTAAATACGGGATTTCCTGGATATTTCGGGAATTTCTGAGGTATGCCTGGATAGCTTCACTAATTACGGGATTTCCTCGATATTTCGGGAATTTCTGAATTATTTCGGGATAACTCCACTAATTTCGGGATTTTCTGTGGTATTTCGGAATTTTCTGTAGTATTCCGGGAACTCCTGTTAATTTTGTGATTTCCTGGATGTTTCGGGATTTTCTGAGGTATTCCGGAATAAATCCACCAATTTCGAAATTTCCTGGATGTTTCGGGATTTTCTGAGGTATTTCGGAATAAATCCACCAATTTCGGCATTTCCTGGATGTTTCGGGATTTTCTGATGTATTCCGGAATAAATCCACCAATTTCGGAATTTCCTGGATATTTCGGGATTTTCTGTGAGATTTCGGGATAAATTCACTAATTGAGGGATTTTCTGGATGTTTCGGGATTTTCTGACGTATTCCGGGTAACTCCACCAATTTCGGGATTTCCTGGATGTTTCGGGATATTCTGTGGTATTCCGGGATAAATCCACCAATTTCGGGATTTCCTGGATGTTTCGGGATTTTCTGACGTATTCCGGGTAACTCCAACAATTTCAGGATTTCCTGGATGTTTCGGAATTTTCTGTGGTATTTTGGAATAAATTCCCGAATTTCGGGATTTTCTGGTTGTTTCAAGATTTTCTATGGTACTTCGGATTTTCTGTGGTATTTCGGAATTTTCTGTAGTATTCCGGGAACTCCTGTTAATTTTGTGATTTCCTGGATGTTTCAGGATTTTCTGAGGTATTCCGGAATAAATCCACCAATTTCGAAATTTCCTGGATATTTCGAGATTTTCTGTGAGATATCGGGATAAATTCACTAATTGAGGGATTTTCTGGATGTTTCGGGATTTTCTGACGTATTCCGGGTAACTCCACCAATTTCAGGATTTCCTGGATGTTTCGGAATTTTCTGTGGTATTTTGGGATAAATTCCCGAATTTCGGGATTTTCTGGTTGTTTCAAGATTTTCTATGGTACTTCGGGATTTTCTGTGGTATTTCGGAATTTTCTGTAGTATTCCGGGCACTCCACTAATTTTGTGATTTCCTGGATGTTTCGGGATTTTCTGAGGTATTTCGGAATAAATCCACCAATTTCGGCATTTCCTGGATGTTTCGAGATTTTCTGACGTATTCCGGGATAACTGCACCACTTTCGGGATTTCCTGGATGTTTCGGGATTTTCTATGGCATTCCGGGTTAATTCATCAATTTCGGGATTTCCTGGATATTTCGGGATTTTCTGTGGTATTTCGGGATAAATTCCCTAATTTCGGGATCTGGTTATTTCAAGATTTTCTATGGTATTTCGGGATTTTCTGTGGTATTTCGGGAATTTTTTATGTATTCCGGGATAACTCCACCAATTTCGAGATTTTATTAATATTTCGATAATTTCTGATGTATGCCGGGATAAATTTACTAATTTTGGGATTTAGTGGATATGTCGGGATAACTTCACTAATTACGGGATTTCCTCGATATTTCGGGAATTTCTGAGGTATGCCTGGATAGCATCACTAGTTACGGGATTTACTCGATATTTCGGGAATTTCTGAGGTGTGCCTGGATAGCTTCACTAATTACGGGATTTCCTCGATATTTCGGAAAATTTTGAGGTATTCCGGGATAACTTCACTAATTCCGAGATTTTCTTAATATTTTGGTCATTTTTGAGGTATGCCGGGATACTTTACTAATTTTGGAATTTCATGGATATGTCGGGATAACTTCACTAATTACGGGATTTCCTCGATATTTCGGGAATTTTGAGGTATACCGGGAGAACTTCACTAATTTTGGGATTTCCTGCTTATTTCGAGAATTTGTGAGTTATTTCGGGATACTTCACTAATTACGAGATTTCCTCGATATTTCGGGAATTCGCGAGGTATTCCGGGATAACTTCACTAATTTCGGGATTTTCTGGTTGTTTCAAGATTTTCTATGGTACTTCGGAATTTTCTGTGGTATTTCGGAATTTTCTGTAGTATTCCGGGAACTCCTGTTAATTTTGTGATTTCCTCGATGTTTCGGGATTTTCTGATGTATTCCGGAATAAATCCACCAATTTCGAAATTTCCTGGATATTTCGAGATTTTCTGTGAGATATCGGGATAAATTCACTAATTGAGGGATTTTCTGGATGTTTCGGGATTTTCTGACGTATTCCGGGTAACTCCACCAATTTCGGGATTTACTGGATGTTTCGGAATTTTCTGTGGTATTTTGGGATAAATTCCCGAATTTCGGGATTTTCTGATTGTTTCAAGATTTTCTATGGTACTTCGGGATTTTCTGTGGTATTTCGGAATTTTCTGTAGTATTCCGGGAACTCCACTAATTTTGTGATTTCCTGGGGGATTTTCTGAGGTATTTCGGAATAAATCCACCATTTTCGGCATTTCCTGGATGTTTCGAGATTTTCTGACGTATTCCGGGATAACTGCACCACTTTCGGGATTTCCTGGATGTTTTGGGATTTTCTGACGTATTCCGGGATAACTGCACCACTTTCGGGATTTCCTGGATGTTTCGGAATTTTCTGTGGTATTTTGGGATAAATTCCCGAATTTCGGGATTTTCTGGTTGTTTCAAGATTTTCTATGGTACTTCGGGATTTTCTGTGGTATTTCGGAATTTTCTGTAGTATTCCAGGAACTCCACTAATTTTGTGATTTCCTGGATGTTTCGGGATTTTCTGAGGTATTTCGGAATAAATCCACCAATTTCGGAATTTCCTGGATATTTCGGGATTTTCTGTGAGATTTCGGGATAAATTCTCTAATTGAGGGATTTTCTGGATGTTTCGGGATTTTCTGACGTATTCCGGGTAACTCCACCTCTTTCGGGATTTCCTGGTGTTCGGGATATTCTGTGGTATTCCGGGATAAATCCACCAATTTTCGGGATTTCCTGGATGTTTCGGGATTTTCTGAGTATTCCGGGTAACTCCAACAATTCAGGATCTTCCTGGATGTTTCGGAATTTTCGTGGTATTTTGGAATAAATCCCGAATTTCGGGATTTTCTGGTTGTTTCAAGATTTTCTATGGTACTTCGGAATTTTCTGTGGTATTTCGGAATTTTCTGTAGTATTCCGGGAACTCCTGTTAATTTTGTGATTCCTGGCTGTTTCAGGATTTTTCTGAGGTATTCCGGAATAATCCACCAATTTCGAAATTTCCTGGATATTCGAGATTTTCTGTGAGATATCGGGATAAATTCACTAATGAGGGATTTTCTGGATGTTTCGGGATTTTCTGACGTCATCGGGTAACTCCACCCAATTTCAGGATTTCCTGGATGTTTCGGAATTTTCTGTGGTATTTTGGGATAAAATTCCGAATTCGGGATTTTTCTGGTTGTTCAAGATTTTCTATGGTACTTCGGGATTTTCTGTGGTATTTCGGAATTTTCTGTCGTATTCCGGGCACTCCACTAATTTTGTGATTTCCTGGATGTTTCGGGATTTTCTGAGGTATTTCGGAATAAATCCACCAATTCGGCATTTCCTGGATGTTTCGAGATTTTCTGACGTATTCCGGGATAACTGCACCACTTTCGGGATTTCCTGGATGTTTCGGGATTTTATATGGCATTCCGGGTTAATTCATTCAATTTCGGGATTTCCTGGATATTTCGGGATTTCTGTGGTATTTCGGGATAAATTCCCTAATTTCGGGATCTGGTTATTTCAAGATTTTCTATGGGTATTTCGGGATTTTCTGTGGTATTTCGGGAATTTTTTATGTATTCCGGGATAACTCCACCAATTTCGAGATTTTATTAATATTTCGATAATTCTGATGTATGCCGGGATAAATTTACTAATTTTGGGATTTAGTGGATATGTCGGGATAACTTCACTAATTACGGGATTTCCTCGATATTTCGGGAATTTCTGAGGTATGCCTGGATAGCATCACTAGTTACGGGATTTACTCGATATTTCGGGAATTTCTGAGGTGTGCCTGGATAGCTTCACTAATTACGGGATTTCCTCGATATTTCGGAAAATTTTGAGGTATTCCGGGAATAACTTCACTAATTCCGAGATTTTCTTAATATTTTGGTCATTTTTGAGGTATGCCGGGATACTTACTAATTTTGGAATTTCATGGATATGTCGGGATAACTTCACTAATTACGGGATTTCCTCGATATTTCGGGAATTTTGAGGTATACCGGGAGAACTTCACTAATTTTGGGATTCCTGCTTATTTCGAGAATTTGTGAGTTATTCGGGATACTTCACTAATTACGAGATTTCCTCGATATTTCGGGAATTCGCGAGGTATTCCGGGATAACTTCACTAATTTCGGGATTTTCTGGTTGTTTCAAGATTTTCTATGGTACTTCGGAATTTTCTGTGGTATTTCGGAATTTTCTGTAGTATTCCGGGAACTCCTGTTAATTTTGTGATTTCCTCGATGTTTCGGGATTTTCTGATGTATTCCGGAATAAATCACCAATTTCGAAATTCCTGGATATTTCGAGATTTTCTGTGAGATATCGGGATAAATTCACTAATTGAGGGATTTTCTGGATGTTCGGGATTTTCTGACGTATTCCGGGTAACTCCACCAATTTCGGGATTTACTGGATGTTCGGAATTTTCTGTGGTATTTTGGGATAAATTCCCGAATTCGGGATTTCTGATTGTTTCAAGATTTTCTATGGTACTTCGGGATTTTCTGTGGTATTTCGGAATTTTCTGTAGTATTCCGGGAACTCCACTAATTTTGTGATTTCCTGGGGGATTTTCTGAGGTATTTCGGAATAAATCCACCATTTCGGCATTTCCTGGATGTTTCGAGATTTTCTGACGTATTCCGGGATAACTGCACCACTTTCGGGATTTCCTGGATGTTTTGGGATTTTCTGACGTATTCCGGGATAACTGCACCACTTTCGGGATTTCCTGGATGTTTCGGAATTTTCTGTGGTATTTTGGGATAAATTCCCGAATTTCGGGATTTTCTGGTTGTTTCAAGATTTTCTATGGTACTTCGGGATTTTCTGTGGTATTTCGGAATTTTCTGTAGTATTCCAGGAACTCCACTAATTTTGTGATTTCCTGGATGTTTCGGGATTTTCTGCTAGGTATTTCGGAATAAATCCACCAATTTCGGCATTTCCTGGATGTTTCGAGATTTTCTGACGTATTCCGGGATAACTGCACAACTTTCGGGATTTCCTGGATGTTTCGGGATTTTCTGACGTATTCCGGGATAACTTCACTAATTTCGGGATTTTCTGGTTGTTTCAAGATTTTCTATGGTACTTCGGAATTTTCTGTGGTATTTCGGAATTTTCTGTAGTATTCCGGGAACTCCTGTTAATTTTGTGATTTCCTGGATGTTTCGGGATTTTCTGAGGTATTCCGGAATAAATCCACCAATTTCGGCATTTCCTGGATGTTTCGAGATTTTCTGACGTATTCCGGGATAACTGCACCACTTTCGGGATTTCCTGGATGTTTCGGGATTTTCTGACGTATTCCGGGATAACTGCACCACTTTCGGGATTTCCTGGATGTTTCGGGATTTTCTATGGTATTCCGGGTTAATTCATCAATTTCGGGATTTCCTGGATATTTCGGGATTTTCTGTGGTATTTCGGGATAAATTCCCTAATTTCGGGATATTCTGGTTATTTCAAGATTTTCTATGGTATTTCGGGATTTTCTGTGGTATTTCGGGAATTTTTTATGTATTCCGGGATAACTCCACCAATTTCGAGATTTTATTAATATTTCGATAATTTCTGATGTATGCCGGGATAAATTTACTAATTTTCGGATTTAGTGGATATGTCGGGATAACTTCACTAATTACGGGATTTCCTCGATATTTCGGGAATTTCTGAGGTATGCCTGGATAGCTTCACTAGTTACGGGATTTCCTCGATATTTCGGGAATTTCTGAGGTATGCCTGGATAGCTTCACTAATTACGGGATTTCCTCGATATTTCGGGAAATTTTGAGGTATTCCGGGATAACTTCACTAATTCCGAGATTTTCTTAATATTTTGGTCATTTTTGAGGTATGCCGGGATACTTTACTAATTTTGGAATTTCATGGAGATGTCGGGATAACGTCACTAATTACGGGATTTCCTCGATATTTCGGGAATTTTTGAGGTATACCGGGAGAACTTCACTAATTTTGGGATTTCCTGCTTATTTCGAGAATTTGTGAGTTATTTCGGGATACTTCACTAATTACGAGATTTCCTCGATATTTCGGGAATTCGTGAGGTATTCCGGGATAACTTCACTAATTTCGGGATTTTCTGGTTGTTTCAAGATTTTCTATGGTACTTCGGAATTTTCTGTGGTATTTCGGAATTTTCTGTAGTATTCCGGGAACTCCTGTTAATTTTGTGATTTCCTGGATGTTTCGGGATTTTCTGAGGTATTCCGGAATAAATCCACCAATTTCGAAATTTCCTGGATGTTTCGGGATTTTCTGAGGTATTTCGGAATAAATCCACCAATTTCGGCATTTCCTGGATGTTTCGAGATTTTCTGACGTATTCCGGGATAACTGCACCACTTTCGGGATTTCCTGGATGTTTCGGGATTTTCTGACGTATTCCGGGATAACTGCACCACTTTCGGGATTTCCTGGATGTTTCGGGATTTTCTATGGTATTCCGGGTTAATTCATCAATTTCGGGATTTCCTGGATATTTCGGGATTTTCTGTGGTATTTCGGGATAAATTCCCTAATTTCGGGATATTCTGGTTATTTCAAGATTTTCTATGGTATTTCGGGATTTTCTGTGGTATTTCGGGAATTTTTTATGTATTCCGGGATAACTCCACCAATTTCGAGATTTTATTAATATTTCGATAATTTCTGATGTATGCCGGGATAAATTTACTAATTTTCGGATTTAGTGGATATGTCGGGATAACTTCACTAATTACGGGATTTCCTCGATATTTCGGGAATTTCTGAGGTATGCCTGGATAGCTTCACTAGTTACGGGATTTCCTCGATATTTCGGGAATTTCTGAGGTATGCCTGGATAGCTTCACTAATTACGGGATTTCCTCGATATTTCGGGAAATTTTGAGGTATTCCGGGATAACTTCACTAATTCCGAGATTTTCTTAATATTTCGGTCATTTTTGAGGTATGCCGGGATACTTTACTAATTTTGGAATTTCATGGATATGTCGGGATAACTTCACTAATTACGGGATTTCCTCGATATTTCGGGAATTTTGAGGTATACCGGGATAACTTCACTAATTTTGGGATTTCCTGCTTATTTCGAGAATTTGTGAGTTATTTCGGGATACTTCACTAATTACGAGATTTCCTCGATATTTCGGGAATTCGTGAGGTATTCCGGGATAACTCCACTAATTACGGTATAATATATTAAAAAAGTGTGTAAGCACTTTTGCCAGTACTCCCATGTTTGTATATTTTTGTACCAAATTAAATTATTATATTAAGAACATACATATAAGTAATATTATAAGTAATTAATAATAAATAATAGTCACTACATACATAAATAATGTAAAAATAAAGTGGTCACAGTAATACTAACATAGCCTGAAGCAGTACTGTCAGTCTAATAATTTTTAATAACTTAAATAATATATTTTAATGTAATATATATTTTATTTGATGATTTGTTCTGTTTTTTTATCACAGTTATATATACGTTTTTACATATTTTTCATCGTACTCTATTACAAAGGTAAATAAGTGAGAAAGGTGGATGAAAAAATTAAAATTTTATTTTTGATTTATTATCTATATATATATTAAAATTCATCCGTTCTAGGGCGTCCGGTATCCTAAAAGTTACAAGAATTAAACGTATCTGTGGAGTGGAAGGGTTAACGCTGAATACGACAACCACACATCATTTATCTCACATCTAATGATAGGTGCAGGAGGAGTTAGGGGGGGGGGTAAAATTAGAACATTTTTTAAATATTTTATAGAGGTTATCGGTATATATGAATTAGAATATGACGACCATTCTTTTTTATTCTAAAAAAACAAAGATGAGGTTTTTGGTTACGGTGAATAGCGATATGATAATCACTTTTCATTTATCCTCCATTTATTGCTATATGGTGGATGGGCAAGAGGGGGAGGGGGGAAATAAAATTAGTAAAATTCCAAAAATAATTTAGGGGTTTCGGTACAGGTGAATAACAATATGACCACCACTCTTTTTTATCCCCTATTTTAAAGATGAAGGAAGGTGGGAGGAAGGGTCAACATTGAATATGACAACCAGTCTTAATTTATCCCCCATGTAATGATTGAGTGGTAAGGGGTAAGAGGGGGGTTTAGTAGAAGAATACCAAAAATATATTATAGGGGTTTTCGGTAAAAAAAAGTGTTCACAGTAATACGAACACTGAGAAAAACAGTACTATTACTCTAATAAATTTTGGTAACATATATAATATAATATATATAATTTAATGTAATACATATTTTATTTGACGATACGTTTAATTTTTTTTTATTACATTTATATAGATTTTTTTACAAACATTTTTCATCATCTCCTATTTCTAAGATGTAAAATGCGTGAGGAAGGTGGTTAAAAAATTTAAAATATTATTTTTCTTTCATTTTTTTAATGTAATACCAAATGTAATATTAAAATAACTTATCATTAATATTCAATTTTGAATCACCGTCAATGCTCCCAAACGTCAATGCTCCCGCGAATCAGAGACCTCCATCGCTCGACCACTCCCACCAATCGCGTAAGAGATCGGGGAAACAGATTTTATGGAGGGGATAATGATAAATTATTTTTCGGCAATCTATAGATAATAAAATCTATTTAAAAAGGCTCCTATTACAGATAAACTTTTTTAATAGATAATTTTCAGAGTATTGTACATTAAAACATTTGATTATAAATCGCACTTATCCTTTAACGTGTTGAATTTCTTTTAATCCTGTAAATACTTAGTCTAAAATTTCTTTTTAGATTGTGTAAATATTTAAGGGAGTATCTCAAGTTTTATTTTCCCTTACACCTTTCTAGTCTCCAAATTCACAGAAAGTTATATATTTTAATTAAAAAAGAAAGTTAATTTACGCAAATATGTGAAAACAATGCCATTTCATTATTAATAACCTATTTCTGTACTAAATTAGAAGTAACAATTACGATTGATCTTCGAGAAATTCTTTACTAAGTTACGATAATTTTGTCCGTACTTTAGGTTATGGTACGTCCTAGGGTAGACGTAACGTAGAAAAATTAAATGGACTGAATTTAAATTAAAAATAGAAGTTCCCCGTTTTAGTACGCGTATAGCGTCAAGGATGGGTGGCAATTCTCCTTGGTATAGCACAGGTCATAGACCCTTCCGAAATTTACGTGCATGGGTAAGCCCGAGGTGCAACAATGAGTGAAGGCGAGGAAAGGAAAACAACCAACCTTATCGGGCGGGAGATCTACGGTTGACCGGTGGCTGCAACTGCTAGGCTGTCTTTCTCGCTCTCGTTGGTCCTCGATGCAAGACTCCCTTACAATAGAAATGCAGTATAGACTAATTGGGATTTTAAAGGGAATAGGAAAAAAATGTTTTTGAAGGTGTTTGAAGGTTTAAAGATACTGAACTATGACTTTCGATTTTCTTGCTTTATTTCGCGTTAAGTTTTGGATACAAGATTTTACCTTACTTGAGGAAGGACTAAAGAGCAAGAGTGCACACCCCGGTGCGACATCCCTATTTATATCAAGGGTTTGGGGTGGAGTTTTGGTTTCTCTTGACCAATCAAATATTGTACATTTACTTAATTAATTTATTCTTTGTCATGCGTGACCTAATTAAGTTATTGGCTAGAATTTTTCAAGGCGGTTTCTGTCTTTGACGAGGACATCCTACTTTACGTATTAAATGTGTGCGCACGTGTGTGCGTATGTGTGTGTGCATATGTGTGTGTGTATGTGTACGCGCATGTGTGTACGTTGCGTCTATCATGACGCGACACCTCTCCCCTTAGAGAAGTTTAACGCCAGGCGTAAACGTCCACACGTTTGTTGTCTTGTTTTGTTATTTTGGTGGTTGTTTGTTTTTTTTTGTTGTTTGTTGTTTTTTTTGTTTATTTGTTTGTTTATTTTTTTGTTTGTTTATTATTTTTTTTTTTTTCTTAAAAACTAGATATTACCATTATCGCTACATAAATTGGTATATAATTATAATTTTATAATTTTGGTAGTTTCCACGTACACCATTTTACAGGTTTTTACGTATCCCCTACACCTTTATTCGCTCGGGGTTATGCCCGTGGAGAGAGGGAAAACCTGTGGCCAAACCCGTTGGGATAAATGCCATTTAGGAAAACCTCCTCCGAGAAGAGCATCCGAGAGTATATTTTAGTAATATTAAGGAATAATAGTTTCATATTGTTTGAATGCAAGTATACGGTTAGTCTGTTTTTTTTCATAAAATGCATTCGCTCTCTTTTTTTAAGAAATTTGCTTTAAAACACCATAACTTTGTCTGACATGCTCTGCCGCACTCAAACTTTGCATTATTTTGAAGGTAATTAATCATTGATGAATTAGATTATTGGATGGATAAAATATTTTTGATCGTACAACCCTTTTTTTTACTATAAAAGTTTTTATTGATTATAACCATATTCAAAGTTTTAAAATAATATAAATGAAATATTTCAACTAGTTCTTCTTGAAATTAATAAACTTTTTCAAATTTAATGTATATAAGAAAAAATTGTTAGATTTTGAGTTATTAAGTGATAAACATGGCCAAAAAGTCAATTTTTTAAAAAAATTCGATTCTTTGATTGGCTACAGCTTTGGTACTAATTGTATTTCAGGTCTAAAAATTTAGCTACACTCTATTCAAGTAGTTTTTTACTGATTCCATACATTAAAACAAAATTCTATTTTTTAACTGGATCACTTCACATGGAATCTCGCATATATATTATTGTATTTTGTTTATAAATACATATATGCATATGAATATATTTTTTTTATTTTTCTTTCATTTTGTGCATTTATTCTAGTAAATCTAAACGAGGAAAAAGGAGAGAAATGAGAATAAACATGAGGAAGGAAAAGCTAAAAGAAAGGAAAAAATCATGCATTTGTTAATACTCTTGTCCAGCTATCCTTCTTTGTCTTCTGAGGAGGTCGTATACTTCCTCCTTGCATGAGTCGCAGACGTGGAGTGATAAGTCTCCGTATTCCCAGATGCACCAACAATTCAATCCTTGGTATCTGGGGATGTCGAATCGGCCAATGAATTCGCATCGCGGGCAATAATGCCGCGTGTTCTTCACCCTCAAACCGCATTCCACGCAACGAGCCGGTCGTTCGACTTCTTCCGTGCTGCCGTAATCCAAGAGGGATAATCTCTCTAGGTTTAGATCGCTGTCCCAATGGTTTGTTACTCCTGGCTCCAGTAATCCGTCCATTACCTTTTCCAGAAAACTACGGTACTTCTGCCTGTGGTACCGTACTGTATTTGGATCCAAGTCATTGCAGATCCTCTCTTGTACATGTTGCGTATTCCACCATTGGCTGGCTATTCTTTCATCAGCAGTGTATGCTGGGTAGTGGTGTCCGGCTATTCCTATCCGGGCACGAGTTGTTCGACGTACTTGACCGTCTCTCATTAGGTATACCCATAAAGAAAAATATTTTCTTAGAAACTGCCACAGGACTGTTGTTCTTCTTAAAGCACGTCGTTCCGTCATCCATCCCACTGACGAATCGAGTTCTATTTCCATATCCCAGTTGTCGTTGCTCATCTTGCTGTGTGAGGGTTGACGTGTAGCCGTGTTGTTGCTACAAGTAAGAATAGATTGTCAAGCGTGAAACCCCCCTATTTATAGGCTGGTACTGTTGGATTTTATGTTTTCTCCACCCCCGTGACTTAATTATGATTCAGGGAAAGCCCTGGATTGGATAAAAAGAAATAGATAAAATCAAGGGTTTTTTTTATAATCTATATCCTATTCATATACATATATTTACTTATTGCGCAAGTTCGAAAGTTATTATAATTTATTTATAAACAAATATTTATATTTAAATGATAAGCGAGCATACTGTTTACATTATATATTTTATTATAATAAGTAATTGTTAATTATAGGTCATTTTTAAATGCCTTAAACATTCTTACTTGGTTCAGTTTTCTCGGATAAAACTGGCGTGTTCGGAGGTGGTTCTGGTTCATACGTCTTGGGTGGTGTTCTCGGAGTTGCATATACGTGTTCTCGAGGTAAGAAATTCCATTGTATTGTCGGATCAACTGGTCGCATTGGGACGTACTCTACTTTGTCTTTTCTTGATTTCCTAATACATTTTTGGAAAATATATCGACATAGTATTAAGCATCCGGCAAAAAGCATTAGTATAATAACCATTCCATGTAAGTAAGCATCAGTTATTTGATTTTCAATTTTAACATTAATAGTTTTATACGGTTTTAAATCGCTCGGAAGGTTTTTTCCTGCTCCGATCAACTGCAATGGTGGTAAATAGTACGTGTCCTTTTCTCTCACCAGCAGCTCTGAAGCGTAGTAGATGTTATCGTGAACCTTAAAGTGGCAGCCCGCTGAGAGGGAAATCGTTCCTGCTTGTTGAAAAGTGTATGTCTCCTCGAATCCTGGACAAAATACATTTACGAGTGTAGGCTTTGCGACTGAGTAAACATAGTGTCTTGGATGAGCAGTTTTAATGATGTATAAGTTCTTGCCTTTCATAAAATTAATTCTACATGAACTAAAAGTTGCATAGTCTTGTTCCAGTAATAATTTGCTTTCACACTCTCGTTGGAGATGCACAGGGTTTTCCCTTACGCATATATAATTCCTTTGTAATTTAATGCATCTCGACAGCTGCGTTGTACTTAAAAAGGTTTGTTTTTCCCCATTGGGAAGAGAGGCTATAAAATCGTCCCTGGGTTGAATGTACGCTGCATTATGGATTAAATCCCCTTGTTGGAAAACTGGCACTGGAAGCATTTTGTACAAAGTGTGCGTTTCCTTTTCTACCATTGGCATTATTATTTGCATAATTATGTGATCTTTATAAATTGTTAATTCTCTTGGAGCGAACTCGGCAATTATCGCCGCATTTATTTGTTCAATTTTTACCGGACTCTTGGTTTCGGATACTTTTTCTATCATTTTTGAAATAATTCTTAAATTTCTTGTAGCACCGGAAAACTTTGTTGTTGACAATAAACTTGTTATCGTGTTGGCTATGTCCAAGTAACTATCCAAATTTTGTAATGCTAGATTGATTGTTTCCTCAACTCTTGATTTGTCAATATCTATTACTCCTTTTTCTCCTTGTAGTATTTGTAGTATCGCTTCCAGTTGCTTCATTTCTACAGACATTTTTTCTAAAGTTTGCATGATTTCATTATCTATGTATGCCTTTGCTGTACCTCTTCCTAACATTGCTTCTCGAGAGTGATGTCTCATTTGCGTAATAATTGATACTATATCTAGTGATGAATTTTTTGTAAATGCGTTTTCGTCCCCCCCCCCTTATCTAAAACTTCGTCTCCTGACGAATATGAAGTCTCTGAAGTGATATAAGCGTCTCCTATTCTAGAGAGCTCGCGCATTTTTTCTTGTAATAAATAAATTCTGCTTATCGTTACCGCGTCCTTTAGCCTTGTATACGTGTCGGATTGTACAATATCTTGTATTATTTTTGTAAAATTTTCTTGGATTCCGAAAACTTTCTGCGTGTCAATTGTAGTTATTATACACCATTCTTGTTTAATAAAGTCTATTTTTTGCAATCGATTAAAAATGATTCCGGGGTTATTTCGCTCTGTTACAATTGCCTTATTTTGAGTCGTGGCAATCACAACGTGAATCACGATGAAAAATGCGCACATAATCTTCTCCATTTTGTCTGTAACTTAATAATAAAAAAAACCTTATTATGTCCAATATATTGTTCCTTTATTTATGTGCGTTTGTATATAAATTTTTTTAAACATATTTTTCCTATGCGTTCCAATTTATCGTATTATGTTAATTACACATATTTTTATGTTTCTCTGAGATTTATTTCCATATGCGCTTAATATCATCGGTATACGCGTAATTTCTTTCATTCAGCTTTATTATCTTTTTTTATCTCTTGAATCTTTGGATTTGTTGATTCTGCTCTACTGGTTTCTGTATGTTGGTCGATTCCTTTAGTGCTTCGTTTACATAATACTTTCGTGCTCTCTTCGAATAGAATACTATTTTGTTTATTTACTCGCGCTGGAGTCAAGAAATTCCATTTACGTTGTTCTCGAGGTTGTAATTGCGATGTTATACATTCGTGTAGTCCGCCATTTACGCGCGTTAGTACATATCCATTGCATTTAACTTCTTGCTCGATAAGACAACTTTTGAAAGGAATCGGGAGTCCGCAACAAAAACATTTTAGATCAGTAAAAGTACAAATTAATTCGCGTATCGTTCGTGTAGCACTTAATGAAAACCGAATTTTTTCTATGTGTGATAATTTTGTCGTATAAAAATAATGGCACAGGTATGTATTATGGCAAAAATAGCAAAGTCGCTCCCAATTTCTTACTAAAACTGACATTTTTTTTATTAATATAGTGTACTATTTAAACTTATAGAAGATTCCTATACTGTTTAAATATAGGTATTATGTATATATATCTTTAATTCTTAATTAAAACTTTATATCGATCGGCAAGCCACAAACAGTAGCAAGTAAATAAATAATGAACTATATATATATATTACATTCCCTTTTTTTTACGTAATATTAATTTTTAGTCCTAAGATTAATTGAGTCTTTTGTCCCTAAAGTACTTAGACAGATTTGCTAATAATATTTCATTAATATTTATCGCAAGAGGTTACTATAATCTTGCATAGAAAAGAACTGGATGCGGCAGAAATGGCCTGTAGCATGAAAGGTTTCGATTTTCCCATCGATCTACACCATCGTCCATTCAATTCTGTATGGATAAAAAAAATCGATTATTTATTTTATGTATTTAAATTAATTACTGTAGAATAATCGAACATCGTTTTCTAAACATTCTCAAGTCATCTAAATGATATTGAATGTTGCGCGCATGACGAATTGCATGGTCCAGATTTGTGTAGATTTCCGGTTTACAAATGTATCTTTTGACTTCCGGTCGAAGCCCCTTTAAAAATGCCCTGATTGCTAGATTTTCGCGTTGTAGGCATGAATCGGTTATTTCCCTACATTCTTCTTGTGCTATTTCTCCCAATGCTTTATAATTATGTAACATTCTTTCCATTCGTGCGCCGAATTGGAAAGTGCTTTCGTTTCGTTTTTGCGATGCCCATGTAATTTGAATTCTCAAACTAACTACACGTTATCGAATTTGCGTTTTCTACGTGGCGGTAGAGAAGATATATCTGGTTCTATAAATATTTGCGGATATAGATTATTTTGAGCTCCGCAACTTACTATTTTACCCCCTCCTGACTCATTGACTCTTACCACAGTAGGTTGTGCCGTGTAGGTGCTAGGTTCGGGCGGGGCGAAAGGTACGTGCGAGTCCGAAAAATGTTCCGCTCGAGTGCCCGCTACTTCCGAAGGCGTAGCTTGTTCTTCCCTCTTTTTCCTTGCGTCACGCGTTGGTTTATCCCTTGCGACGTGCAGTAATAATTGAGTGACTGAATTCCAAATGGCTCCTATAATATGAAGTGACCACCCATATAAACTATACAAAGCATAACCATGTAAAATGGTAACAACTAAAAATTTTATTAAACGCCCTATCATAAAAATGCCTATAATAGCTGCGCTAAATGATCCGAAAGTACATATTGCCCCCAAATTTTCATCCAAGTGTTATTGGCTAATTCTGTCAACGCTTTTTCATCGAATAATCGGGTAATAGACATACCGTTTTTATCTACCTTTTTCCCGGTCATTCCTAATGCAATTGTGTTCAACATGGCTGGCCTTTCTACGGGAAACATAAGGTATTGTCTTAGTGCTTGGATCTCCGCTTGGGTGTAAATTCCGCTTTTTGCAAGTTCGGTTGGCTCTGTGTAATTCCAGTTATTTTTAGTAGTTGGTTTTAAAATGTCTGGTTTTACTCCCTTAGTTGTTCCTCTTGGTAAAATAGTAAGCCAATCTTCCCCTAGTAAGAACATAGGAGGAATCAGAACACTGCAGGCAGCTTCGGTCCCATATTGTTTTAAAATATGTGTCCTTGGCGTCAAAAAATAATCTTTGCCGTCTTTGGTTACTGGTAACTCTTGGTAACATTTTGCAGTTTCTCTTCGTTGAACGTCAATTTGTACGCACTTCATTAAGTGCACAACTTCTCCGGCTACCAAGCCCATGTAACCACTTTCTTTCATGATTTGATATGCAAAAACGTCAGGTGCTGTTGCTGCAATGCTTAATGCATTTGATATAACTCTTCTTTCCAATTCGCATTTTTGCAAAATTAAATTGCGATATAATGTTTTTAATTGTCCTTTAATATGTTATTCTACGTAAACGAATTTAGAGTTTACGTATGCAAAAATGTCGAGATTTTCTATTGACGGATTTCTTACGGCTTGGAAGGTTTCTGTTATTGGTCCTTCTAGAAAAAATAATTTTGGGTGCTCTCTTCTAATTAATTCATACGAACACACCGGAATTTGTCCTAAAGTCGTAAAAGCAAAGGTTATCTTGCTCGATTCCATTACATATACCGGATGTTGCTCATTGCCTTGTTCTACAACTTTATTAACATAACCCGCGTATAATTCTGAGTATTTACTGCGTTCGCATGCCTGTACTGGTAACCTATCCCAAAAGGCGTACCCTGCTTCTACGTCAATACAATCATCTTGATTAAACTTACAGCGCGTACCGGATCGTAAAATAACCTCGTTAGCATTTAAGTTTACCGGTGCATAGTAATCCCTTAAAATAATGGTAACATAGCCCGTGACTATAGCATCGTCAAAAATACCATATGGATCCGCGTACATTCCTGCGTTACTACAATCTCCTGCTTGATCTACCTTCCCAACAAACGTCATTGGGTGGACAATCGATCCGTTCAGTTTTAAGTTACTTATTACTTCGTCTCGTACTCGGTGTGCGCGGTATACATGCATTCTATTACATTCTTCCCTAGAAATTTCATCAATAAACTGAACCTCCCCTCTGTTTTTGTCTTTTCTATGCGAAAACGCGCCGCAGTATGTTACCGATCTTTTTATTTCTACTTTACAAAGCTTTACATGAGTGCTTGAAAAATTAATTAATTGCAATAGTCGTACATAAATTTTTGTTGTATTTACTACCGGTTCAGGTATGTCGCATTCTCCTACGTGAATTAACGAAAATGTTGTTAAATTTGAGACGTGCTGCGAACAGTCGTACCCTATGATTGCGTTAATATAGATTTTCCTTGGTATAATAGTTGTGAGATAAATGATGGCCAATAATGTTTTACAACTCATCTTTTTTTTTTAAATTATCAGAATCTATTGACTGATTCTTTATTGATTTCCTTAGCATTTTTGCATTTGTGAAAATACATATCATTAGTTATATGATAAATGAATTTATTGATCTCCACAAGCCAAAGAAACATTCCTCACAACTCAAGTAAGGCGGACTGTATTAATACCAGCCACTATAGAAACCTCACAGGCTGAGTGTTTGAAAAAAGACTAAGACAAGCTAAGTTAAAAAATATATATAAAATTTAATTTATTGTAATATAAAATTAATAAAAACTTAAAAAGACGAAAAAAAAATAAGAAAAGAAAAAAAAATTTATTGTATTTCGCCCTGAGTATGCCTGGTGGGCTCATCAGTAGAGTCCAGGCATCTCGTCTCTAGATACAGATGAAAGATATAAAAAATTTTGAAAATCAGCTCTATCCCGACGAGGAAGACATGGGGTATATATGCCCTACCGATAGCAAACTTTAATAAGTGCCACATATTAACAGGTAGCCACCTAACGCACTTACATAGAACTAATGTCTTAATCGTCAGTATATTGTCACATAAGGCATTTTTGTGATCTAATGCCGTATAATTTGAAATTTCGTGAATTTATTGCTTGTTTATATTATAAGTTATATGATAAATGAAGAACTCCGAGTCTAGCCTAGTTGAACCACCGCGGGGTATGACCACGAGAGCGAAGGCGGGTCGCCAGGTAGGCCAGCGATATTTAGACGCGATAGAGACTCTACGCCCGCAAAGGGGAAGAAAAAACGAGAGGCGAGCGAACGAACAATCACCGGACCGTGGAGAAGGAACGTACGATGATACAGAGGTGGAAACTTTCGAGCCGGAACCCCTTGTTCACTCGGAAAATGCGCGATCACGCTTACACGAAGATCTTGATCATGTTAATGAATCATTACTTGAAAACGATCCGCAATTCAGTCCTGATCAAATAAACGAAGAGACGTCGATCTATCAAGAACAATTTAATCAAATTAACGATAAACAAGTAATTATTACATGCAGAGAAAAATTATTTATGCGTAAGGACAATTATATGTATTTTGTTACTACAACAGGAGAACCATGCGACGATGGGGCTTCGCAATTAAAACTACAGAATAAATTACCAAGATTCAAGGAAATGCAGATTGGAATACCGGTTTTGATAAATGTAAATACAAACATTCATATAGCATTACCGATACGAACAGAATCGTTAATCGGGGTAAGTAGAATTGATAATAACCTAAATTTATTATGCGAAAATCTATATTTAACTTTAGATACAATACAGATAAAATCAATAAGTATAGCGAAAACCGATAGAATTGAAAATTTAGAGTGGGAATTAGTTTTAGAAAAACTAAAAGGAGTTTTTAGTCAAAGCACGGTAAAATTAATTGTTTGTTTAGGTCTAATACGATATCCGACACTAGACGATCGAATTCCGATTATAGAAGAAGCTCACAGTTCGGCTATAGGAGGACATAGAGGCGTCACAAAAACCTATAACCGTATTAAACAAAATTATAACTGGGAGAATTTAAAGATAGAGGTACAAGATTTTATAAGAAAATGTTTGAATTGCCAATTAAAAAAATTGGTTAGGGTTAAAACTAGAGCTCCAATGGTTATTACAAACTCAGGAACGCACGCTATAGACCGAATAAGTATGGATATTGTTGGTCCCTTATGCAAAACCAATCGGGGAAACGAGTACATTTTAACCTTCCAAGACTTATTAACTAAATTCGCATTAGCTGAGCCCTTGGCGCGAATTTCGGCCATGGATGTAGCGAATGGTTTAATAAGAAAAGTCATATGCATATTTGGCGCACCTCGAATAATCCTTAGGGATCAAGGTACGAATTTCATGAGTAAATTAATGAAAAGAATAGCAAAAGTATTTAGAATTAAACAAACTAAAACCACGGCGTTCCACCCACAATCAAACGGTGGACTTGAACGATCGCACTCAAGTCTCATTGAATACTTGAAATTTTTTGTACATAGTAATCGAACAGATTGAAACGATTATCTGGATTTGGCTACCTTTAATTTTAACACGGGAATTAGTGAGTCTACATGGCATACGCCGTTTGAACTCGTGTTCGGCCGACTGGCACGCACACCCTCGAACACACCGGTCGAAACAGAAGACCTGGCGCCTACATACGATGGTTATCTTGAAGATTTAGTCAAGCGCCTAAACAGTCTACAAAACATAGCCCAACAAAATCTTTTAAAGGCAAAACTCCGAGCCAAGAAATACTACGATCGTAAGGTAAACGTTTTAACACTACAAATCGGTGATTACGTATGGCTGCAAAAAGGGCCAAAACCTAAGAAATTTGACGATCAATAAACGGGTCCATTTTTAGTTCTAGACGTTTCCGACAATGGGAATGTAAAAATTCAAATAAATGGAAATAAAAATAAAATAGTGCACATAAATCGCTTACGCAAATCGCATATTGAAACCGAATAAGCTTGTTGGTATTTAAATTTAAGAGCATGACGAATGTAAATAAAAAAAATAAGCCATGTATATAGCAAAACTCTAACAATGATATATATTTTTTGAAATTTCGTGAATTTATTGCTTGTTTATATTATAAGTTATATGATAAATGAATTTATTGATCTCCACAAGCCAAAGAAACATTCCTCACAGCTCAAGTAAGGCGGACTGTATTAATACCAGCCACTATAGAAACCTCACAGGATGAGTGTTTGAAAAAAGACTAAGACAAGCTAAGTTAAAAAATATATATAAAATTTAATTTATTGTAATATAAAATTAATAAAAACTTAAAAAGACGAAAAAAAAATAAGAAAAGAAAAAAAAATTTATTGTATTTCGCCCTGAGTATGCCTGGTGGGCTCATCAGTAGAGTCCAGGCATCTCGTCTCTAGATACAGATGAAAGATATAAAAAATTTTGAAAATCAGCTCTATCCCGACGAGGAAGACATGGGGTATATATGCCCTACCGATAGCAAACTTTAATAAGTGCCACATATTAACAGGTAACCCCCTAACGCACTTACATAGAACTAATGTCTTAATCGTCAGTATATTGTCACATAAGGCATTTTTGTGATCTAATGCCGTATAATTTGAAATTTCGTGAAAGCAAAAAAGTTCTTTATTGATAAGTCCAGCGAGTGCAATTGAAAGTGCTCTTGAGAATGTAGCCGGCATTGTTCGTAGTCCAAAGCTTCCTTGGTTAAAATGGTACAAATCTCCGTTTGTAACAAACGCGGTTTTGTGACGGTCTCGTTCGTCAATTTCTATTTAATGATACGAAGCCTTAAGATCAAAAGTTGAGAATTTTTTTGATCTGCCCAATTGGTCTATTATTTCAGTTATATTCGGTAGCGGAAATTGGTCGTCTAAGGTTTTCGCATTTAATTTGCGATAGTCGATCACCATTCTGTATTGCTTGCGTCCTTGTATGTCCTCTTTCTTAGGAACTAGAAAACAAGGGCTTGAGTACGATGAGGTAAATGGTTCGATAATGCCGTCTTTTAATAAGTCTTGCACTTGTCTTGCTATTTCTTCTTTATGTACCGGAGGTAATCGGTATTGTTTTAAAGATATTGGTACATCATCCGTTGTTGGGATTGTTAGTTTTAAAATATGTGTTGCTGTTAATTTTTCACCCGGAAGGTAAAAGATGTCGCTATATTTCTCAATTAATTTTTCTATTTCTTCTCTTTCATCAGCAGCCAAATGGTCAAGTCGTAGTAATGATTTTACCTTTTCCGCTCTCCCTTTTGGTATGACGCATGCTAAGCGATAAACTTTATGACCACCTTTTAGTTTCTTTCCTCCTTTTCCTTTTAAATTAATTCTTAATTTAAGTAAACCCTCCAATGTATCTTCAATAACATTTTTATGAGATTCTCCCCCAAAGGCATGTAGTTTTACATAATTTCCTAATTTATTTAGATATTGTCTTAATTCCTTTGAGTTATTTGTTGAGTTGTCATGATACTTTATTTCCATTAGTAGATTACTTATTAACATTTCCATGTCTTGGTTATTCCACAGAATTCCATTATTCATTAAACCTTCCTCTAGAATTTTTTGTAACATGTGTGTCGAAATTAACAACCTTTCTTCGTCGAATTCGTTTGCGTCTACATTTTCATTTTGTGCTAATGCCTTTTTATTTTTTGTATTATTATCGAGACCTACCCTATCTTTTCTCTTTATCTTAAAATTAGAATATTTTTCATTACTTATTTCGTTCTCGTTTCTTAGATTTGGGTGCGCGCTTGATTTATTAGTTGCCTCATCACTTTCGAGTTCATTTAAGAGATTATTTTTTTTATTTGAGGAGTGCTTTTGCAATCTTTTTTTATTAATTTCATGATTGAAGTATTCTTCATCGTTCTGCCTTATTACTGGGTTCGATTTGGTATTTGTTTCTAATTTCTTAATGATTTTAACTTCTTGACTTGTCTCTTCGTTTCCTTGTTCGATTAATTTACATACATTAGGCTTACATACTGCCTTCGTACGTAAGACTTGATTTAGGCTTGGAATTTCATTTAGACTTCGATATTGCGTTACCTTTGAACTCAATTTCAGATTTTGAATTTGATTTTGAATTTCATTTGAACTTGAATTTTGTTCTAGAATTTGATTTTGAATTCCATTTGAACTTGAATTATGATTTTGATTTTGAATTTCATTTAAATTTGCATTTTGATTTAGAATTTGATTTTGAATTTCATTTGAATTTGAATTTTGATTTAGGTTTTGATTTTGACTTTCATTTGAATTTGAATTTTGATTTAGAATTTGATATTGAATTTCATTTAAACTTGCATTTTGATTTAGATTTCGATTTTGAATTGGAATTTGATTTTGATTTCGTTTGGGATCTTGTATTTCCAATTTATTTTTACATTGAGATCGAATTTGAATATCTTTCTGATTTTTTAATTGATTTCGACTACCCGGTGGGTCCTGACTTTGAGATTTAATTAGAATTGACTCTTGCTTACGCGATGGGCTTATATGTCCTCGAATTCGCGTCTCTTCTACAAGATATACTTTCTCATTAATATGATCGACCTCTCGGGTCGACACCTCCCTTCGTTGAAAATTTTCATTAGCATAATTCGTTTTTCCTGTTTCCCCAAACGAATTCCTTTTAGGTGGTTTTATTACCTGTGTGATATGTTTTACGACTTCCTCACCCTCTCTTGCATTGACACTCATAGGGTTAGTGGAAATTTCCTTACGCGTTCCCGTTCTCTCGTTCAATATACTGTTACGTTTTTCTATGACATTAATCGGTCTTGATACCTTTCCTTTTTTGCGATCAATAATATGTTTTCTTCTACAAAAGGGATACAGACGTCTACAACTCTTAACATTCTTTTCGCATAATCAATTTTTGCACCTATTGACAAAAAAAATCGCTTCCCAGTAAACCATCTTCGATTATAGGCACGTTGTCATTTATTATATGGAATTCAATGTCAAACTTTGGAAAATTGATGTCAACTTTGCTTAAAGTGTAAATACTTTCTTCCGTGATTCCTTTTAATTCTAATATTTCATTTTTATTAATATTTTCGTCTTTTGGTATGTTTCGTAATTTTAGTAAATTGGGATCTGCTCCTGAATCTAAAATAAGAGTTATTTCCTCGTTGCTTCTCGGATTTTTAAGTTTAATAATTGGCGACTTGCAATTTTTACTTAATCGAACATATCTTTTGATGATGTGGGTTCCTGTTTTTTGTAACTCGGGCGCCTCGTGTACTCGGTCTCTCGTCTCGCGCCCTGTTGTCGGAGACCATTTTCGTTTTCCGATCGGTTCTCTCGATTTTGATTATTAAATTCCCGTTTTCTACATTCTTCTATAATATGGCCCTCTTTTTTGCAGTATCGGCATATCCTTTCTATATTTGTATAATTTTGTTTTGGGAAGGTTGCATTTTGGCGACGAACATATTGATTTTCTAGCTGCTTAAATTCATTAGTCCGTTTTTCACCTGGCCATTGTTGCGGTCTGCGTGACTCTCGAGACTCCGCCCAGTCATTCGTAGGCCGTCTTTCCCTGGCTTGCGGTTGTCTCATTTTTTCTAAATGCCAGCATTTCGGTGCCAGAAGGCCCTGTCTCCCGCAAAGTTGGCATTTATCGGTATATTTTGTCTCGGCAAAATAGACTCTTTGTATAGGATTTTTATTTTCTGTTATGACTTTAATTGTTTCATTTAACTCTTCTACTTCATAGCATGCAAAATCTCTTTCGATTTCTATAGCTTCTGCAGTAGCTTCATCCAATTTACACACTTGCCCCATTCGTGCTTTTATTACCCAATGTAAACCGCGAATAAAAAATTTTACTAAATCATTTTCTAAAGATCGATTGAAATTATTAGTTAATCTTTTTTCTCTTCGAGCTGCTTCAGTGATTTCTTGACCGATGGATCTAACCCTGTTTGAAAAAACTACGACACTTTCTTCCCTTTCTGTTTTACATTAGCTAATTCACCGTGTAATTGATGATAAGATTTCGCAGACCCAAAAATACTATCAAAAAAATTTGCAATATCTTCAATCAATCAAAACTTTTTTTTGCTGCACTCTTCAATGCTTCTCCATATAATCTCATTTTAATTAATTTCGCGAGGTCCGGTTCATATTGTTCATGTATTATGTTGCAAGCTTCCCTACATCCGTCAACAAATTGACTCAATGGAATATTTACCCCATTATATTTTGGTATTAATTCAAGTGCGTCTTTTACAGAAAGGGGCCTCACTTGTCCTAAGGTTGAGTTTGTTAAATACGAATTTAATCTGGGCAATCTCTCCGATACTAAATTAATATTATTACAGTTATTTGGTAAAATTGGTGTGCTTGTAGTAAATCTGACATTATTATCTCGTTTAACAATTTCAGGTTTCATTGGTTGTTCTGATGTTTTTGCATTTTTAATTGTTGTATTTTCTGCCGAAAAATAGGTTGTGTTATCGTCTGTTAGTTCGGGTTTAAAACCTATCCCATTTACTTCTACTTTTGTTTTTGCTTCTAAGTTTCCGATAATATAATCGATTATTAATTTCGGATTTACTCTTTTTTCTATAAAATCGCCTAAAGCTTCAATTAGATACTTATCTTCGCAAAATTCTATTATATCTTTTTTGTCTACGAATTCCTTTAACAAGTCAATTATTATAGGTATATTTTTATCGAGGCCTACCGCTTCATTTGCCAAATGTATCCCGCTATCATGCACAGGTCATAGACCCTTCCGAAATTTACGTGCATGGGTAAGCCCGAGGTGCAACAATGAATGAAGGCGAGGAAAGGAAAACAACCAACCTTATCGGGCGGGAGATCTACGGTTGACCGGTGGCTGCAACTGCTAGGCTGTCTTTCTCGCTCTCGTTGGTCCTCGATGCAAGACTCCCTTACAATAGAAATGCAGTATAGACTAATTGGGATTTTAAAGGGAATAGGAAAAAAATGTTTTTGAAGGTGTTTGAAGGTTTAAAGATACTGAACTATGACTTTCGATTTTCTTGCTTTATTTCGCGTTAAGTTTTGGATACAAGATTTTACCTTACTTGAGGAAGGACTAAAGAGCAAGAGTGCACACCCCGGTGCGACATTCCTATTTATATCAAGGGTTTGGGGTGGAGTTTTGGTTCCTCTTGACCAATCAAATATTGTACATTTACTTAATTAATTTATTCTTTGTCATGCGTGACCTAATTAAGTTATTGGCTAGAATTTTTCAAGGCGGTTCCTGTCTTTGACGAGGACATCCTACTTTACGTATTAAATGTGTGCGCACGTGTGTGCGTATGTGTGTGTGCATATGTGTGTGTGTATGTGTACGCGCATGTGTGTACGTTACGTCTATCATGACGCGACAGTTATATGCTCGTCGAATCGAAAGGCATGTTACAATTTTTGATAAGGAATTTCTCGAAGACTAGTCACTATTTTTGCTTCCAATTTTGAACACAGATAGATTATAATACAAAATATTTGATGTTAACAATAAAAACAATGATCTAATATCAATTAAAATCAATATTACCGTAAATAATTATAATTTTAAAACGAGTATAGAATTTTCGAAAATGCAAAATTAGGGTATCTGAAAAAAGCGATTTTTTTAATAATCTAAAAAGTTAGAAAATTTTATACATGCACGCGGAAACAAAAATCGTATTTTCCTTCATCGCGTTGCGTTGTTGCTAGAGAGCACCGGTTGACGCACCGTCGCGTGGCTTCGTATATATTTTTTTACTTTTCTATATATTTTTAACTAAATACTCTGAAAAAGAATGGTATAATATTAAGATGGTAAAAAAACTTACTCGGAACTTTATTTATGGTCATAACAAGAGGCTTATATGCACAATATGAACTTATTACATGTAATTTTTTATTTGTTAATTATGACACGTATAGTGGTGCATAATTTTAAAGGTACAATGTACTACAAATATTTTTTTACGAATTTCTTTATTTAAATTTAAATACTCTGAAAAAGAATGGTATAACATTAAGATGGTAAAAAAACTTACTCGGAACTTTATTTATGGTCATAACAAGAGGCTTATATGCACAATATGAACTTATTCCATGTAATTTTCTATTTGTTAATTATGACACGTATAGTGGTGCATCATTTTAAAGGTACAATGTACTACAAATATTTTTTAACGAATTTCTTTATTTGTTTTAATGATTAATAAATTAAATAATACATTTAACGTTTACAGATAATATTACTACAATTATAATTATTACAATTGCGGATAAAGAACCTTTCGAGTTGCAACAATGCAACCGTCGTACAATATTGTATAAAAATTACATAAATTATTAAAATTTATTTTTCTTACAACTGTAATAATAAGACGAATTGTCAGCTATCAAAAATTATTATTTAAACATTAACGAATTTTTTTAAGGGAGTACTACACTTAAAATTAGTAAAATGCATTTTAAGTACAAAAATTATTATAAATAAATATATTTTCTTGTTATTTAAGTTATATTTTCATGCAACTGTAAAATCTTTCAATTTTTAGTGCCATCCTCCGTACACTTTTCACCGATGAACTAATCTTGATCTAGAAACTCTCTTTTTATAGCTAACACATATCGTTTCCTACTGAAGCTTTTTAGATTGTGATATTTCAAAATCAAACGATGCATTCAGCTTTGGTGTTGCTGATAAGATAAACCATTTTTTACACTAAAACACTAATCTTTCTATATTTTTAATTGTAATATGATTATATATATATATATATATATATATATATATATATATATATATATATATCTTGATCTTTTATGGCTAGTAATATGCGAACTGATCATCTTTTTTTTTACTTGTTGTTTCTTCTCATTTCTTTTAGCATTAGTCTTTTCCACGTTAGATTTGCAAATTTTTCTTTTCCTGTTACTCTTCTTCTCTTTTGGTGGTTCCTGAAAAATGTGTTTTAAATTATTGGCATACGTTTTAATTTGCTTGACAGTTAATTATATTAGTGTATAAATTAACGCAATACCTAATTTCGACTAAAAAAGACACAAATTCGAAGATGGATAACTCAGGTAAAAATTGAGGTAATGGGATTAAATTTTTTTAATTAAAGCTCGAAAGCTCTACTTTAAGATGGTTGAAAAAATGCGTTTTTTTCGTGGAAAATTTGATAATTTTGATTTACTCTGGGATTAAATCAGCTGTGTAGAAAGCGCTTCATTAATACATTCTTTAAAATGCTGTAAAATTGCCGAAAAAAATCGAATCGAATTAAATTTTTTTTCAAAGAGGGAGAGTTTTACTTGAATATACTCCGATTAGTATTATTAAGAAAAAATCAAGAAAAAAGTGTGGATTGGAATTATCAAATTTTTAATACATTGTTTAGGAGGCTGTAAAATTGACAAAAAATGGGATCGCGTTAAGATTCTTTTCAAATTAAAGGAAGAAAAAATTGTATTTTAATATGCTCTGAACAAAATTATCGAAAAAAATCAGCAACGCACAGGCGCACTGCGAAAGCTTATGATTTTTTAGCTAAAAAAAATTATTTTAAATTTCAAGATCAGGTAAGTAGGGATTGCGTTGAATCAAAAATAATATTAAACCATCTTAAAGTAGACATTTCAAGCTTTAATTAAAAAAAATCGACCCCTTACCACAATTTTTACCTGAGATATCGATCAAAAATTTGATACGAGTTTCTATCTCTAACCGTTTTTGAGTTATAAGTGATCGAATTAAGTGTATTTTTTAATTTTGCTTTCATGGCGCAAATTAGAAAAAAAATTCTTACATTTTCTTTAATTTGTTCATTAATAATCTGGAACACAGAATTCTGCACAGGATCATTTACTAAAAGTTCTGATTCTCTTGGATTGTTGTCATCCCAATCTGAGAGATAATTAAAATCTTTAAAATCTTCGACACTGTCTTCGTCATCAGAATCATCAGTCTTATTTTCTGAACTCTCGTTGTCCTTCTCATTGTTAGTAGCTGTAGCAAATTGAAAAAATATTCAAAGTTTTGAGAAGTTTTAAAGTTAATAATGATTTTTTTTAAAGAATTTCAAAGAAAAAAAATATTCTAATCAGATTTGAGCCGGAACTGGTTATGCTAAAAACATTAGTTATGCTTTTTATCAAGATTATTAATTATTATTTTTTAGCCCAGTGTGCATATGACAAGGTGTTGATTTAAGGGTGCAGTCTAGTTCGTAGGCTAAAAAATTAGCTATTTTTATCATATTTTGGCGAGCATACTATGAAAGATATTGATACAAAAATTTTTAGGTAAAATTAAAATGGTCTGAAAATGCAAAAAGAACTTTTTTGGTTAATTTTTTACACTGTTTATACAAAAGTATTTTAGATTCGGAATGCCAATGGCTCCGGATTGATCTACGGATATCGATTTTTTAAGCAATTTTGTCAATTTTATTCAACAAACATTAAAAAATTGAAAAAATAAGCATTATTTCGCTTTTTTTGTAAAATAAATATAGTAAAAATTAAAATTTTGACTTGATAATATGTCTTTCTATAGCTATTTATCTGTACAATATGTGGTTAAAATTTCAGATTGATCGGTCTACGTATTCCGCAGGAATCGTGTGACGCGTGTGAGAAAACGATGTTTTGAGAAAAACTCATTAAAAGCTACGTATCGTACTTTATCGCGCATTGAGGGAGTAACATTTGGCTTAGGAAAAGTACAGTTCTGTTTCTAGGACCTGCTTGAAAATTTTAAATAATACTCTTAGATATGTATACTTTCGAAAAGAGTAATAAAAAATTTTTGATTTTGAATGTGACCAACTAGACTTCACCCTTAATAGAGTCTAAATATTGCAAACTTTATGTTTTACGTTTAGAGTGACTTTACGATGAGAATTTTTTTTTATTTTGCATCTTGCTGATCTTTTGATTTACATTAAGCTAAGCGCAACTTGTTAGACAGCATTGTAGTAAAATTATTTTCACTTAAGGTGCAATAAACATTAGTATTTGATGTATAGAGAACTATGTAACTAATGTACATTTTTTAAGGGGGTCTCATACTCAATTCTGCGATTTTACCGTTCTGACCGCCGGTAATGCTGGTTATATGTAAGAAATGATAACTATCATCAAGAGCGCCATCTATGGCAAGTCGTAATCGAAGTGATCGTAGATGGCGCCATTGATGTCCAGAGCATCGTAATAAAAATAGTGTGACTATTTTTTTCCAATATAAAAATTAAAAAATAACGTACTTCACTTATACGCATTTTCTATTATCTATTATAATCCATATTTCGATATATACATATATAATAAATGTTACGTATATTTGGTTTACGGAATATGTACGTATTTCAATTATACATATTTATTTTTTTTACATACTGAAAAAATACGACATTACACTCAAGACCAACGATAGCAGAACCCAAGGGAGCGGAGCACGGCTCGCAAGTCAATTTTTGATCCGCTCCCTTGGATTGATCGATAGATATGCCGGATTCTTGCAGCAGTACGTTTCCTTTTACATTGAATCTATGATAAATACGTAGTACGGTTCAATTTGCCATGTCGAAAACTCAACTAGTCATAATATGAGTATCAGTATGACACGTATTAAAAATTTTTATAGGAGTCAATTCAAATTATTTTGCTTGGCTATTTGTCTCGAGTCTGAAACAAATGCGCATGCGTGATGTCGATAGTGGCGACGTCGAAAGCATATTCTAGCTCGCCATGATCCGTGCGTACTGCCATCTAGCGTAAAATATTCTTTTAATAATGATAATAAAACTACTTTTAGTTTTATAAAACTATGCAAAACAAACAGTTAGATGCCGTTTATTAAATAATTATTTACTTCTATACAAAGTTTTAAGTCATTTTATTGATACGTGTAAGAGAAAACCTTGTACGAAAATTTCATTATGTGGACGCCGTAGATAGTGTTCTTTATACAAGGTTTTATCTTCAATGTCTCAATATAATAAATAGAAACTTTGCACAGTGATACATAACTACAAAAGAAAGGGCACCTATCTTCTAGTTTGTCGAAATTCTTTATATTTATCTAGATTGATGTATTTTTCAACCACACTATCACTCTATTGGCTCGGTCGGTAAAAATTGAGTATGAGACCCCCTTAAACGTTCATGTGGGAAATATATAAGTATATTTAAAAAAGTTTTTGTTAATTAAATATTACGGATAGAAGATACATATAACCTGCGAAGAACCAGAAAATGTCGGAAGAGCAATAAAATTTAAATGAGTATCTCAAATTACCTGAATCTAACACTTCTGACAATATGTCATCCTCGTAAGCAGACAATTCATTAATAAATTTTTTAGTACTCCAGGGTATGTCACACACTAACTCCAACCAAGCTTGAAATCTCTACTTTAAGATGGTTCAAAATAATTTTTTTTAGCTAAATAATCGTAAGCTTTCGCAGTGCGCTTGTGCGTTGGTGATTTTTTTTCGATAATTGTGTTTAGAGCATATTAAAGTAAAACTTTTCCCCTTTAATTTGAAAAGAAATTTAACGCGATTCCACTTTTTGTCAATTTTGCAACATTTCAAAAAATAATTAAAAAAAAGCGGCTTTTTCGTAAAAAATTTAATAATTCCGATGCATACTTTTTTCTTGTTTTTTTTCTTGATAATTCTGATCCATATTTATTAAAGTACAGTCGCTACGATTTTTTCCGGCAATTTTACAGCATTTTAAAGACTGTATTAATAAAACGCTTTCTACACCGCTAATTAATTCCCAGAGTGAATCAAAATTATAAAATTTTCCACGCTCAAAATGCTGTATGTTCGGCAAATATCCTGAATATTTTCTACACATACATATTTACTCTTACATTATACATACTTACACTCGAGCTTGTCGCGCCCTTCCGAAAATTCTATTGTAAATCTTCAGATCGACGCGAGCTTCGACCACCGTCGGACATAATTACACAACTCGCGACTCACAAACAATCAACTATCTATTATTATTATTCAAAATTACTCTAACACCAATTATTAATGGTGTATGCCTAATTAAAGCAAAATGAAAACTTGTATATAGTGTAAATAAAGAGAGTGCCTAAGAAATGCTCTAGACGTGACACCATTTTGACAAAAAAATCATAAACACAGAAAACTCAATGGATTTGCAAAGTTTAGATGTTTTGTGCAGTTTTTTGTTTATTCGCAAAGTTAAAATTAAAATTCCTTGATTGAAAATAAGTACTTAAAGGCATTTTCCATTTTAATTTGCTAAAAAATTTGTCAATTTTTTAAAGTATTCAATTGGGCAGAGCATATCCGAAATTATTAGGAATGACTATTTCACAATGTTTTTTTTTTCGTTTTCATCAAATTATTCAAGCTAAAATGTAAGAATAACATTTTGTCGATTTGGATCTTAATGGGTTAAATTAAATTTGCAAACAAAATAAAGCAAACTTTGTAAAAAAATTACTTCCACTTTAATGTCTTATAACTCGGAAACAAATTAGATAGACTCTCGAATTTAAATTTGGAAGAAAACTTAAACCAATTAGACGCGAAGTAATAAAAATATCTGAAAAATAAACTTAAAAAAATTATACTTACAAAGAAACATGTAAACTGTTGGTTTTGCTCTAATATCATTATTTAAAGTCCGATGGTAGGATTCTAGGTAATTGTTTGTTCGGTCTACCATGTTGTACGTGCTAAATACAGCTGGAGTTACTGTTTTCATCCATTCTTGTCGGAAGTAAGTATCCATAAATTTGACCCATTCTTTTCATCTTTTAACTTCATTTTTAATTGACTTTCTACGTATTCGAAGAATTCTTCTATTTTCTCGACAGGGAGGAGTGGCAGTACCAAAATTTTCTTTATAATTTTATGTTCTTCCACATTAAACCGAGGATCGTTTTTTCTAATATATAATTTATAATCCTTTGATTTTAATTATCGTATGATTGCCTAAAAAATATTGCGTAAGAACGGTTGTATATTACTTAACCTAAATAAAATTCGAATTTCAAGTTTAAGATAGCTCGTGCGCTATATGTAGATTTTGTAGATTTAAATATATTACATAATAAATTATTAATTATTAACCTTTAGACTGCCGGAAAATCAATATTTTGACGCACCCCCTGATCGACACTTTGTGCATGAGCAATCATTGATATAAGATACCTTATATACCAGTTTTCTGAGGGTGATATGCTCTTTAAAATCCCGGCAGTCTAAAGGTTAATAAACTATTTTTTCTAAATTTTAACCCAGATTTGTCCTCTTAACTGAAAAGTAACAATTGCATGGACATTACATCGCCTTTAGTACATTTGCTTTTATAATAAAATTAAAAAATGTATATGTTATGTTAACTGAAGACATTATTACTTTGTATCATACATAGGTAGGAATAATCATGACGGAACCATTTTAATTAATATTTTAACTAAAAATATTAAATATTAATTATTTTATATTAACCTGGCAGAAGTCGAAGGCTCGTCTTGCAGATTTAATTAAGGCTTTCTCAAAATCACAATTGATCCTTTGTGGTGCAAACAGTGGAAATTTTTCCTTTATAAATTTCCAAATAGACAGGTAGGATTTGGTTCTTCGTCTACTCATAATTATCCATGCAATTGGTACAACCTACAATCAAAATAATTTTTAATACAGTCCAATTTTGTTTTCCAAAAATCCAAAAAGTCAAATACAAATTTGACTGACACAAGTAATAGTATCACTTGTCTGCCATCTGCCACTAAAACTGTTAATGAAGTTCTAGTTTTAGAAAGTTAGGGTATCTACAACTTGGTAAAATAAAATTTTTATTTGTTGCTATTTAACACGGGCTCTTATGGAGAATCGTAATTATTTGCCAATTGCTTAACATTCAATGCTAAGATTTTGTTGAAAAAAATTGTAGTAAAAGATAAATACACGATAAACAATTACAATCATTAAGAGTTACCAATGGGTACTTCTAATATATAAAAGAAATTATTGAAAGCAAAAAACGCACATTAAACCTCAAAATACGAGTCGAATCAGCTTCTAAAGGAAACTTTTCATTATTAATCAAGATTAATATGATTATTTAATTAAACGAAAAATTCTAATTTATTGTAAGTTTACCTCTTCCACTTCTTTAAATCGCATATTTGGAATATAAACGAATATTTATAAAATGCATTGAATTTGACTAGCAGAGTACCACTAGAACCTTCTTAAGCAGACCAGTCTCTAACTAAAATCAATTAGCCAGTGTCGAAACTTAGTCACTGATGAAGCACTATTTAAGAATCGTTAAGAATCGAAATTAACATTATTGGTATCCTGCGTTAATGTATTGACTTACATGCAATCATTCGTTATTAAATTTTTTTTACACATTTTTATTATGTTGAACAGTAAAAACGTTTTAATACTATTATTTTTTCAATTGTAAGTTGCTGGCCAGTACTTAGCTAGTGAATGCTAAAAAATCTGACGAAAATATGTTGATAAGCCAATCACTGCTCAATTCTGCCCAGTTTGTGTTTCACTTGAAATATACATAGATTAACTAAAGACTACTGAACGTTTATACCAGGAAATAGTTGTTTAAAGATTTTAGGTTTGAAGATATGTTATAATTAAATTACAATTATGTTATTTTTTTGTTAAAAAATAATCCGTAGAAACTATTGAATTTAAAATTTTAATAAACCATGTAGATATAGTTTAGAATATATACAAGGAACGGATAGAGTGAGTTTTTAATAAAAAATATAAAGCAAGTTTTTAATTATATTTACATATAAACTGTTACGTCATAAGACGTATACTTTTAATTTTGTAATTTTTAATCGACAACAAGTCGTAACTAACAACTGCAGCTTAAAGAATGCGAACGTAGAGTTTCGTAAATGACCTGGATATTAGCAATGAATCGAAGAGTCAAAATGCAAACTCAGCGATTTGTTAAATGAGATCATGGTAATATTCGACTAAAATTTGTAAATTAATTTTATAATTTATAAACATTCTTTTACAATAAATTGAAGATGTTGACCTACAATTAGGCAGTTCGAATCACGCGTCGGCTCGTCTCTCAAGTGTTTAAGACTGAGAGTACTAATTATAAAGAAATCAAGAATATTGTAAAAGTGCAAAATTAATAAATTATATAATATATTTAAATCAATTATAAACAAAGTGTTAATTATTCATTTACTTAAAATACAAGGAAGCAAAGATCTTCAAGAGTAGAAATACTGAGTAAGTACTCAATTTATATAAAAATAATTGATTAATACTAGTGTGGAAAGAGCTCTCCTTCTTTCCTGCCACTAGATAATACGTTTATGTTCTGTAAAACATACTCTTAGTTTACCTAAACATTCCCTAGGTTCGAGTTCTGGCTAAGCGACAGGCGTCATTGTTTAGATTAAGCTTTTAGTATTCAGGACATAACAAATGGTTCCGGTACAAACACACTATTATTAAACAAATTCTTTTTTTTTGGAAGAAGGGTTCCAATAATTTAAAAACCGTAACAAATGATTTCGGTATAAATAACTTTATTAAAAATATAAATAATTCTATTAACAATAGAAGTATAAATAACTCTATTAAAAATATATAATAACTTATTTTCGTTAATACATTTCATTGTATTGAAACATATCAGTAATTTTGACTAAGATTAGCTTGGGAATAAATAAAAAAAAAATTTTTTTTTTTTTCATTCGAGTTAAGGAAAAAATACATAAGTCAAAATATTTATTCAAATGTTACAATAATTTGATTATTATTTAAATTGACTTTCATGGTTCTTTTTAATTGTGGTGGAGTGTCAATTTTGTTGTTACACCATTGACATTGAGGTACAAAATTTTCATAATCCCAGTCTTCAATATGACAATCGATCTGGTACACAGGATCGGAAGTTAAATTCACATTTTTTACTAATTGAGAAATAGTTGATTGATTTATGGAAGTCGACTAAAAAAAGAGAAGATAAACATTGATAAAGAGAATAGAAAAAATTGAAATAATTTTAACTTACTGAATTCATTGTAGTATTTATTTCTTCTAGATGTGGTGTTTTTTATATCAAAGTTGTGATTAATATTCTTGCAGAAGCATATACGACTTATATAATAAATTTATACGACCTAAGCATTTTTTTTTTAACCTGGATTGGTTTTAAATCAAGCTTTGTAAGAAAGTAATTAAGTATAAAATTTTTTTTTTAAATAGAAGTATGAATAAATAATTTTGGAAAAAGATAAATAACTTACACAGATTTTTCTTTTTTAAATAAATTAATTTAATTTAACAGGATATATATTATTTTAAGTTGAGTCAGGTTCAATTCCCAAAATTGGACTTGGCATCTTACATCATTAAAGCATAAAAAATCATAATTTTTGTTTATAAATATTATTATTAATAAAACTACTATTTGTAAAATTTTTAAGAAATTTATAATGCATAAAATCAAATGTCAAATACAGAAAATAATAAACCATTAACCATTGTGTTAGTTAAAGGAAATCCTATTTTAAAAGAACAAATATTAAATCCTTTTCAAAAGAGTTCAAAATTAATACGTTCTCCTCCTTCAAAAACTGTTAGTTTTAATTTACCAACAGAACAAAATAACGTTGAATCTTCATCAGAAATTAACCATCCTAAACCATCAACTTCTTTAGAATTAGAACAAAATTCTAGTATTTACAAAGATTCAGCTATTGCATTAGATGATACAATTTGGGATATAACAAATTCGACTGGATTAAACGATTATACAGATATTGAAGGTTTATTAAACCAAAGAAGTCTTTTATTGAATAATTCTGAAGAAGTAGAAATAACTAATTTAATAGATATTGAAACACCAAATCAAGTAGAGAATAGTTCACTTAATCTGGGAAATTTTGATTTTAAAAACATAAATATGACTCAAGAGAATGCACTCAAATTATCTTTAAAGGATGTTGCGAATTTAGTGCCTGAATTTGATGGGCATAATCCAACACCAACAGAATATATAGAAAAATTAAAACAGGCTAAAAGTATTATTGCAGATATTGATGAAGAAAATTTAATTAAGGTATTAAAAATTAAGTTAAAAGGAGAAGCATATAAAGCTTTGGGTAATTCTAATATTAAAAGTATTGAAGATTTAGTTTCTATTATAAGAAAATTATATCCTTCAAAAAATAATTTATATGAACTATATGGCAAACTACCTCAAATTATACAAGGTAAAAATGAGTCTGTGGTTAGTTACACTAATAGAATTACAGATTTGGTAAAACAAATGAAAGAAATTAAAAAAGCACAATCGGGAGAAACGAATACTAGTATTAAAAATTTTAATGATACTGTTGATAAAGATGCTTTAAAATATTTTAAAGACGGTTTAAAATTTGAAATAAATATCCGAGTTGGGGAACATAATGATTTATCATCAATATCTATAAAAGCTATAGAAATAGAAAATTTAATTTTGAAACAAGACAGCTTAAGAGATAGTAATTGTTTATCTGCAAATAATAGTTTTTTTAAATCAGAAACGGAAAAAATTTTAACTTGTCAAATTTGCCATGGTATTCAACATGAAGCATTATTTTGTCCGTTAGCAGGCTGTGTCTATTGCAAAGGAACAGATCATTTTTCAAATAATTGTAGAGTTGTCACAAATAAAATAAATTTAACTTGTAAACATTGCAGTCAACCTAATCATTCAATAAGTGCTTGTAAATATAATAAAGATCAATATAGTTATTGTCAATATTGTCAAGAAATTTCGCATACAGTAAATCAATGTCCTTTTATTTCAGAATATATAATTTGTTGGAAATGTGGTCTTTCCGGACATAATCCTAATGTTTGTTCAGGTCAAAAGAAAATTATAGTAGAAAATTGTGGTTTTTGTGGAAAAATAAATCATTCTTTAGAAAATTGTCCAGAAATGACTTGCCTCAAATGTAATGGTAAAGGACATATAAGTAAAAATTGTAAAAATGAAAAAATTAGCTTTTGTTCAATTTGTAATGAAGGACATTTATCAACTGAATGTGAACAGATAAAACTAATGGTTGCACAATTTAAATCTTCGCAAAATTATAATCAACAAGTAAATTCGAGAAATATGAATAGTAATTTTCAAAATAAAATTTTTAATAATAACACAAATAAAATAAATAGAAATATGTCTCAAAGAAAGGTTTGTGACTATTGCAAGTTTAAAGGTCATGTAATCGATGAATGTTGGAAATTACAAGCATTAAAAAATTATAAACAAACTAAAAAACAATGTTCATTTTGTAAAAATTTTGATCATTTGATTGATAATTGTAGTATGCTGAAACTTTTGGAAAGTAGTGTAGATGAATTATGTTCTGTCGCGTCCCGACGAAAATTATATTATTATTTTTCCTAAAATGTACTGCGTAGTTTAGAATAAAAATACGGCGTAGAAGACGAACAAAATAAGGTTGATAAAGAATGGTTCTAAGTAAATGCAGTAATATAAAATATAATTTATAAAACTAAGGAACAGAATATTTTACGAGTGTTTGAAACGAAACAGAGACTGATACGTAGAGTTGAAGATATTATTCAAAGCCAATACGCATATAAGCGGGATCGCCGATAGTGAGATCGAAACGAAGGGTTACGCAAGAGTTTTTTTTGTACTGCACTATAAAATCAATGCTCGGAGAAGAGCCGGCAATGGGAAACATCGACTAGAAAATTCGAGCATTAGAATGAAGTAATAAATTAAGCCGTTCTCTGGATAATGTCGCAGTAATAAAAGAGGGGACAGCAAATTCTCCGAATTAACTACGAAGCGATACAGAAAATGCATGGGATTCGACAATTTTTAACTACGCACATCTAACGGTCCAATCGGGTGCAAGCACAGAAAAATCGAGAACTACTTACACAATTTCCATATAAGGCAAAGTGTAAGACAAGGAAGAAGTGTAAGACAAGGAGAGATGCATAGATTTTAGGGTATATAAAGAGGACCCAGAACAGACACAGCCACTCCTAAATTTTCATCTAAAGCTTTCGCAAGGCGAAGCTCTACTGGACAACTCTTTGATTTTTATCCGAGGGCGTGGCTCTGCTACTTGAACTTTAAGTAATACGTATTGAAAATCACAAGAGGAATCGAGACGTAACATTGACATCTACAAGCCATAGTCGAGGAACTACGACTTTGACATCTGGAAATCGTCGAGCTCCAACAGCATACACATCTAACGTCGACGCCCGCAGGTCTAGCAGGACATTATACGGCAATCTGACACCGCTACCCACGTTCAAGGCGGACCTTCGTTCCTCACCGAATATACACACATATATATATATATATACATATATATATCTATATATTTGGGTACTTAAGGTATATTCTTTTCGGCTATCTATACGCTTGTATTATTCGTAAAGGCAACCTGATATTTTATGTTATTTCGATTGCTGAACCAACCGTTTTCTTTAAAAACAATTATTATTATATATTACAATTTATTCATAATAATTATTCGTTACATTGTATTTGAATTGAAATATTCACGGTTTGAATTACAATTTATTAACTATAATTCATGTTTTAAACGACAACCATTTTTTTATTTTATCTGCATTTATTTATAATGATTCCTATTTCAATTATTGATTATTAATGTTTATAATAAAATAACCTTGTGTATTTTTTTTATTCTATAATGTGTTAATGTGTTCGCCGTACATTTGTTTATTTAATCAAAATTAATCGTTATTCGACTTAAATAATTTTATACAATTGTTAATAAAATAGTGTAAATTTATGTGTTTTTGCCCATTAAAAAGCTGTAATAATTTAGTTTCACGTGTTCATTTAAAGAAAAACAGCATATTATATTTTAATAAATAATACATGATTAATACGAAATAAAACATATATTATTTTATTTATCCCTCATTATATCCTGCATCTCTACTCTCAAAATAACTTCGCTCGCTACTCCCGGAGACGTAAGGCTAGTCCTAGTCAAACAAGAGCGAAAGGAACGCGAATGGTTTATTAACCATTTGCCTTCTTGTAATATTTTTTATAGTGATTGGTGCAAGTCTGGACGTGACAGATTGTATTAATTATTATAATAAATTTGGTGCATCGGCCGGGAAACTCACATTTTTGAGAGAAAAAAAAAAGAGATTAAAGGAATAATGTGTTTAGATATAAAATGTCAGGTTCGCCTAAAAATACTGATTGTTACGTAAATAAACAAAGAAACACGAGTTTAGAATTTTCTATGAATGATACGTTATTAAATTTATACAAAGAAAAAGTTCAGACTCTCGATACTCTCGATTTAACTAAAACTCCTAGGGAAACAGTGCAAAATTTGACAAAAGAAATAAATTATTTAAAGGATAGACTAGAAAAAAGTGCAGCAAATATTTCATTATCTATAAAAATACCTCGCGATTTTGAATATAGAGAACCTTTTTTTCCAACTGATCTTTCTATTTCCGAAGTTAGTGAAGACGAACAAGAAGACACAATAATTACTCCCACGCGTGTAAAACATTTTAGTTTAAAACCCGCAGTTTTGAATTACGAGGAACAAAAAGAACTTATCGCGAATAATCCTGTAAATTTTAGTACGCCAGCCCCAATTTATCGTCCATATGAACCATTGATTTTAACACCGGATAACGTTATAAGCTCGGTAAGAAAACGGCTCGCGACTGAAGTAAAAAAAGAGTTGTTAGATTCTTATCTCGAGGAACCTAAAATCATAGAAAGTTTACAAGAAAGTGTAAAAAAAGGGACAACTTTTCAAGGTATCATAAATAAGATTAAAGGCGCGTTAAATATTTTTTCCGCACCGATCGAAAAAGAGACTGAGGAAGCAAAGGCACTAGTGACAGACACGGCGAAAGTACTCGACGAAAAAATAATTCAAGGCGCGACAGATTTTACAATTCCCTTCGATAATCAATTAATAAAAAAATCACCCGAACAAGCAAACTCTTCTAAGATTAAAGACGAATTATTTAATAAAATTAATTTAAACGAATTAAGAACAAGCACCGGAACAAAACCAAAAAAACTAGATAGGAGTGAAGTAAAAAAACAAATTAATAATAATTAGAACATCTCTATCTGCAGATAAAAAGAAAGAAATATCAGTAATAAAAACCCAGAAAAGAATACAAATGACTGATGAACAAAAATTAGCCGAAGCAGAACGATAACGTAATTTTAGAACATCTCAATCCGCAGATAAAAAGAAAGAAATCTCAATAATAAAAAACAAGTAAATAATACAAACGACTGAAGAATACAAATTAGCTTAGGCAAAGCGAGTGCGCGAGTTTAGAGCATCTCAATCTGCAGATAAAAAAAAGAAATCACAGTAATAA